>JANAVB010033815.1:9318258-9383258 GCA_029216955.1 Iris pallida
ACCAGCATATCATTGCTAGAAGTTTGCAAGTTGAAGAAAATAAACAAACAGTAGACCTGTGTACCAATTTAATCATACCTGTCGATTAACGGGTACAATATCGCCATCTTGTAAATGACGATAAACAACCTTGCCTTCACAGTCAGATTCTGGATCCTTTCGAGATTGCGTTATAGCTCCTCGAGATGTAGGTAACTTTCTTGCAATCGCATTACGCACATTTCTTTGTACCTGCAATTTATATGAACCATCTTTATCCTTATAATGTGAAGCTCCAGGATGAACTTCAGCACCATTGATGATAGCTTGCCTCAGTTTATTGACATTCCAAGGTGTCACTTTCTGCAAAAGGACGTACCCAATTACACAAATCACTGCACCAATAAAGTTTACACCAAGACTAAGCAAATTGTGAGAAAGCCACTCGTATCAGCCATCTGCTTTCATTTCATACCATTCTCGTATCTTGTGTTATTTGAATCTATGCTAGTGTAGCATTGTCCGTCTCCAGGACACATACTATGCTATTTAGCATTGTTTGCCTCAAGATCTGCTTGGATTGAGGGTTAAGAGAGCTAAGTGAGGGAAAGTTAAGTGAGGGGGAAATAAAACCATGTTTGGTTTGAGGGTAGAGGTTTAGGAGGGAGGATTATAGAGGGTTAAGTGAGGGTTTGTTTAACCCTCTTTTGTTTATTTTTTTAACCCCCCAAATTGGAGGGTAACGAGGGAAATTGAGGGATTTTGTTTAAAAAGTCATAAATACCCCTTAGTTGTCCTATAAAGTATGATGATTTTTTTTCTCTTTTTTTCTCTTTCAACGTACTACTCCATAGCTTCCTCATTTGTGGAGATATTTTGAAAAGTTCTAATTAAAATTCCAATCAAATTTAATTTTATGACATATGTATAAGGATTTGGTAACTATGATATTTTTATTGATCATCATCTCACTCAAAACCTCAAATCCAAGCAAAAGTTATTAAACACACCCCACTTAAATCTCCCTCCTATCCAAACAATGTTATATGTTTTGACTCTACTCCCCCTCACTTAACCCCACTTAAGTCTGCTTTTTTTTTTTCCCTTAATCCAAGCAGACCCTCAAGGAAAAATGGTTAAATGTGTATCCATTTCTCTTAAAAGTATAAAGATGACCTAAATTACACAGTTCTGATGCAATGCATGGTGGTAATATTACCAGGTTATGTGGCTCCTTTAACCTAAGTACATCTGTATGAAAATGCCAAGTATATATTCTTATATCGTACATATGCACACAAGAGAGAACCAATTTCAAGCAACCAAATAGTGCATATGAGAGCACATCTACACGTATTATGTAATGTGCATGAGCCAAATGGGTTTGTGAAACTGAAAACTTATTAGTTTCATATTCATGATATATACCTCTGGATATGTAAAATAAATAATAAATAAATATATACCTCTGGATATGTTAGTTTCAATGCAAAATAAGGAGGAATCCCTATTTCATTGACTGCTAAGTATGGATCAGGGGATATAACAGATCGGCAGGCAAAGTTAACCCTCTTTCCCATCATCTTCTGCCTCAGAATGCCTTCCTTCTTCTCCAACAACTGGCGTATCCCATTAACTTCTCTTTCACTTTTACCTGCATGAGACAGAAAAGCCATTAAAAATTGGGGGGTGGGGGTGTGTGGGGAGAGTTATGTACCATTAATGCAGAGATAATCGGTGATCAAGAAATAGGTAAAGTAGAGATTATTCGACATAAAGAAAATATCATTGGAGTAGAACGGCTATTGATCCAGAGAATGGAAGTCTCAACAGCACATGACATGCATGTCATGCTGAACCCACGAAGGTTCATGCGGACCAATTGGGTCTCACTCCCAATAGGATCCCGCAAACTATGCCAAACGTATTCCCCATGTTCTAGAATTTGATTATCCCCCCCAATACTAGATGATGTTGAATAACACCATACATTAGACTGTTATGGAAGACTGTAAGCTTTGAGATGTTGCATGCCAACAGAACCTAATGATTTCGAATGTCACTCCTATACTGACTTAACTACCATCATTACAGATTTTGCATGTCATGCCTATATCACTACCTGGTGCTATTAACTATCAAGGTGGGAATGAAAGCGCCACCTCCAGATCATATCACACTGGCCCATCGAGGTTCAAAACACCAAATGGGTCAAAACTAAGAATGATTCCACATCTGTGCCAAAATATATGTATTCTACTTCACCCATATAGAAATAATTATCACAATAGTTGTTCACATTTTAGGATATTTACAAGAGGCAGAGGGGAACGAAAGAGGGGCAAGTTCAATTACTTTATTTATCATTGCACACAAAATTCTAAACCAAACACTAAATAGTTAAACAATAATTATCTCACCTAACAAGGGAGAACAGTTGAGATTTGACAATTCTTTTTGCTTGCAATTGTTGCTACATAAGCGACCCTCCTTCCGGGCTTGAGACAGGCCAGTAAATAAGGACTAACAATACAAGCAGAGCTGAAACCAACTTCACTAATTTACCAAACAATTTGACCACTTCAGCAAACCGGTCCCCAACACTAGCAAAGGATATATTCAGTAGCAGGATAAATTAGGATGAACATACAATTGTTCCTTAAGAATCTCTCAGACATGCGCAACAATAATATATGATAAGGTCTGAAATCTGAATTATTACAATAGTACAATGACAACAAAGGCTTTATCACAATATTTGGCGTCGGCTATTTGAATCTTTTTCTTCTGTTCACCTTGCTTTACCACATGCATATAATATAAAAATTCTAATCAGTATGTTGTGCGGCATTGTATGTTTTGCTATCTTCTAATTAATGGAACAGGACAGACAAAGCAACCACTATCTCAAAATAGAGAAACTACTAATCAATACAGGGCACAATCTAGGTTGTCAACTGGTGATACATATCGTGTATCAATTTGCTTGTGTATCGTATCGCGTATCGCATACAATATCGTGTATCATATGATACGGTAAGTCTATAAGTTTAGGTCTACACTTCTAGATCCATATAGGAACATGATTCAATATAAAAAAGTAAAAAAAATTATCTCTTTCATCTTTACAGGTCTATGTGTATACATTACATGACTTAAGTACAAAAACCAATACGACCTATCAGCCTATGTATCCTCTCGGATCAACCGATACGTAACAAAATGGTGGTATTGTATCATAAGATATGTATAGTGTATCATAGACACGTATTGTGTACCTTAAGATACATATCATATATAGTAAAGATACTAACAAAGTAGACCACAATAGAAAGACGCAAAATTTATCATGAAAATTCAAAACCCTGAAGCCAAACTTCTAAAATCCCCGTTGCTTCATTAGCACAATTACAAAACATGACACATAAACTCAAGACTTCGTAAAGCAAAAAACTGACAAACATGAGCATAATTTTCTCTCACAGATAAACTTGACACAATAACTCGAGACTTCGTAAACCAAACGAAACAACCGACAAACATGAGGATAATTCTCTTTCACTAGGAAAGTTTACGAAACAAAATCTCTTTCCATTGAGTAAGATTACATGGAGAATTTTAGGTAATAAATTATGGGTGTAACCCAATTGAATAATGCATGCAAATTGAAGAAACATGCTGCTAGGGCTGTGCATAATTTAGTCGAACCGACCAAATCGAACCAAACCAAACCGAACCGATCGGTTTTCAACCGAACCAATGGTTAGATCGGTTTGGTTCGGATGCAATTTCTCTAAAACCGACCGGTTCGGTTCGGTTCACAGTTTGGTTTGTCAAAAAATCGTTTCAAACTGAACCGAACCAAAACCTTACTAAATGTTTAAAAAATTAGGTTTTGGCCCGGTTCAATTCAACTATAGAGGAAAAATCTCCAGCAGCTAATAGAAAACTAGATAGACTGTGTAATTTCCTATTCAGCTAATAGAAAACTTTCCCTCTCTCTCTCTCTCCATTTTTTCCTCCGCCGGCTCCTGCTCTCCCTCTCCGTGGTCGGCTCCGACTCTCCCTCTCCGGCAGCTCTCTAATGGGTAAGTATTCTAATTTCTACATCCTCTCTTGTACAGAACTATAGATCTATAGATGTTAATTTTTTTTCTTGTGTGTTTCTTGTTAGGGTTAGGGTTTATTTTTTTCTTGCGTGTTTCGGAAGAAATTTTACTTGGATTTTTTTTCTTGTATTTTTTTTCTTGTAAATTTCTACATATCATATTTTTTTTTCTTGTAATTTACTTGGATGTTATTCTTTTCCTTGTTAATTTTTTCCTTGTAAATTTCTACAGAGATGATGTTAGGGTTAGGGTCTATTTTTTTTTTCTACAGAGATGATGTTGGGGTTAGGGTCTATCTTTTCCTTGTAAATTTCTAAATTTCTACAGATCGTATTTTACTTGGATGTTTTTTTCTTGTATTTTTTCATGTAAATTTCTACAGATATTATTTTTTTTCTTGCTTGTTTCTTGCCTCAAATAATAATGGGTCCGACTATACGCACCCCACCTATTTCTAAGTTGACCCCAACTTTTCTGAGTAACTTAAGTTGTATTGTTAAATGACTGATTTATCCTTTTTATATTTCTAACTCTACACCCAACCTATCTTCCTCAAACCCAAAAACCCTAGAAGACATTATTTGAAGCTTAAACAAATTACAATGGAGGGCCAAAGTAATGATAGAAGATCTCCCTACTAATGTTTTTGTTTCGAGTAGTGATTGGGCTGTTCGATTTTGAAAAAAAATAAAAAACAAAATTCGCGAACTGTTCGACCTGAACGAGTCGGACAAATTCGTACTGTTCGACATACACAGGTCGAACATATTAAAAGTGTTCGACATACACAGGTCGAACGTACAAATCCATACTGTTCGACCTGTGATGGTCGAACAAATACAAACTGTTCGGCAGGATGTTGTCGAACAGAGTAGGAAAGTTCGATTGTCGTGAGCCGAACAGTTTGACATCCGTCCGACAAATCAGAGTCGAACAGTGCCGATGGAAACCCTAAAAATTTCTGCGTTTTCGTTCGAAATTTTAGGGTCGTACAAATGGGAGAGTTCGGTTCGAAAATGGGGTGGAGGAGGAGGAGGAGGAGAGTTTTAGGGTTAGGTTGGGATGGATTTGAATGTGTGTTTGGGGTAGACTTAGAAATAATTGAATGATATGGTGGATTGGGGTGGGGTTATGTTCATTTGAGTTAGGGGCATTTCTGTCCAGAATTGGGGTAGACTTAGAAATTTGTTCAGTCTAGTTTCTATTAGTGGGGTAAACTTAGAAATTGGGGTCAACTTAGAAATAGGTGGGGTGCGTATAGTCGGACCCAATAATAATATTCAAAAGAAAATTTACAATTTTACCTTACTGATATAACTAACTTAGAAAGCTTGCAGTTAATGGACGTGTGGTTCTAATAGACGTGTGGTTCTAATAGAAAGCAAGGATAACTATTTTACATAATGGAGTTCCTTGAAAATTTTACATATTGATAGTCTGATAGTCTGATATCAATATGGATTATGGAACAGATCTATTTTACATTCTGACTATGAGACTCAATTCTGATTTCTGGGTATATGCTATTTTGACTTCGGAGTTTGGAAACCAACCATGACGAAACGTAGAGAGCTCCTTCCCTGCTGCAAGACCTACGGATTTCCCGTCTACTGCGCCGCTTGCGTTCCCATCAACCGCATCTCCCCTTCCCCCACCCCCTCCGCCGACACCGACGACCGCCTCTTCGTGGCGCTCGGCGGAGGTGGCGGCGAGGGCCGGAGTGGCGTGCCGAACGTCCTCGTCCTATCCGCCTTCGACTACGCGTCCGGATCCCTCTCTGACCACCCGGTAATTCCTCCATCATATTCGTCGCTTGTTGCTTGCATTCGGATCGGAAACAATTTTTTATTTTTTTTGGTTTTTATTTGTTTGGGTTTGATTAGGTTTGTAGATTGGAGACGGGGAAAGAGCTGCCTTACCGAATGGCGTTGCACCCGGGAGGAGACGGCATCATCTGTTCGTTTCCTAACTCTTGCAGGTTAACTTGTGATTCCGTGGTTTATATTCAGAATTGTTTGTTTCGGCATCAAGAACATTGTTACATAGATCTGTAATGTGAAATTCATTTTGTCAAAATCCGTCAAGTTCAACTTATGCACATCCATAGTCAGGTGTCTAAACGTGTTTGCCGCGCAATGTATTTATTAGACAATCACCTTCAGGAATCACACTAGAGACATGTTGCATTGTTACCAATAAGCGAGCAAGGGTTCTTGAGAAAGCGAGTGGTGCGTTGCTGGATACCATCCCGTTGAAATGTTAAGTGAGCAAGGGTGGGATAGGAAGTTCCCCAGAAACGAAACAATTTCTACTACTTTTAAAATGTGGTGACAAATAGACCAGGATATGTAAGCATAGGAAACACTAAGCTATGGATTTAGTGCATGGGAGTGAAATCAGATTAGATTGCATTGTATCTTCGTGTTCGAGGGCTTGCTTGTTGACACCTAGGTTGTAAACTCATTATACGAATCATGTATCGTATGATACAATAACTTTAGGAGTTCAAGTCTGTACCTTAAATACATATAGGAACATGGTTTAATATAATTTTTGCATAATGTTTTGTTTTCCTCATTTTTACAAGTCTATCTAGTTTAGCATTCCTTATTCTTAAGTATACATTACATGACCCAAATAACATTCCAATACTACCTTTCAGGCTATATGTATCGTATCACACCAATCGTTACGTAACGAAATTGTAATGTACATATTGTATCATAAGATATATATTGTGTATCATAAGGTACTAACAACATAGCTGCCAAGATGACAAGCACAGACTTGTTGGTATTCTGAAATCTACTCAGAACCTGGAAGAGGGTTTGAATAGGATAGAGCAATTAAGTATAAACAATTAAAGTTAGTACGGGAACGGTTGCAAGTAAATATGGTCAATTGCAAGACGGGAGATCTAAGGAGTAGAAATGGTGCGATAACAAACACAGAAGATGTATACTGTTTCAGCCATACCCTAGGCCTATTTCAGTTACTGATCAATCCTGCTCGGGAATTCCACGATATCCTAGTTGCAAGCCCATGCCTTCTGCCTTTATAACATATCACTGATTTGATTTGCATTGATCACGATATTTCCCTCCTCTCCTAATCAAAGAGGAAATATAATGCTTTTGTTGTGATTAGAAGGTTGTTGCATATACACCACTATTCGGGTTACCGTTCGGTATAGTTTTGAAGTGGAACCGATAAGATAGGGGACACCAAGTACAAAAACCATAATTAAAATATATAGAATAATTTGACCAGTATACCCGTCGATATTTGATTGGTATACCGACCGGTTTGACCAGTAGAAAAGGTTGAGCTTACGGGTTTAAATCCAATAGAAAATTATCCATTTTTTCTTATTTTTTGGTTTAAACTGTAAATGCCAATAAGGACTTCCATTTTCTTAGTCTTAATTAACCGGTATCCCCCTCTCTCTCCTTATTTGTGATTTTCTTTTGAGATGCTTTTAAATATAATGTTTGGTGAACTTATGGAGAATAGTTTTGCTTAAATATTAGTTTGGAGGATGTTTTTGGTTTGTTTGCTATTGGACTTATTTAAGGATATTTGTTAGATTTATGCTAATGCTTTAATTTTGTTATGCATATCATATATGAATTGAATTATTGTTTTATGCACTATGGGTGTCATATGTCCGGTATATTGACTGGTTTATGGTTTCCAGTATGACAAACCCCAACCAGTGTTCTAAAAGGTGGAATTAGGCGACGCTCAAGATTCCACCGGAATCGGCTCCCAGGCGTTACGGCCAAAAAAGCGGCTTTAAGCGTCCGCCTAGTCGGCTCGAGGCGATGGGCGGCCGCCTAGGCGTGGTCGCTCGAGGCGGTGGGGCGGCCGCCTAGTTAGTTTTTTTTTTTAAGTCAAGGATCCGACCCGAAACCTAAAATCCAATAACGTTTACATACCTAAAACAAGAAGAATGAAGCAGTAGCAGCCGTAGAGCCATTTTTTAGGAGAAGGAAATAAGAAGAAGACGACGCAGCAGCCAGAAGAAGAAGAAGAAGATGCAGCAACATAAGCAGCCAACCCAGGTCAGGTCTTCTTCTTCTCTTCTTCTTCTTCTTCTTCTCTTATCTTCTTCTCACTCCTTTTCTTTTTCTTTTTTCTGTCTTCTTTTCTTCTTCCTAGTCTTCTTTTTCTTCTTCTCAGACTTTCTTCTTCTTTTTCTTCTTCTTCAATCTTCACTCGTCTATTTCTTTTTTACTTTTCCTTCACGAGAATAATATATGGTGCACAATGACATTTTATGGGCTACATCCACTGCACAATGAAGAAAAAACGTGAGTCAGTGAAAAAAATATAACAGTGGGTCAGTAAAATATAACAGTGACTCAGTGAAAAAAAACACAATATTTATGGTGCACAATTGCTGCTGCGCAATATTTTTTATTGTGTTTTATATAATATAATTTTGTTATTGTGAAACAAAAAAAAATGTCTGGAAGTGGATCTAATACGGCATCATCCGACAACGTAAACATCTCAAATTCATCAATACTTAGACGTTTCTCTACCAATATTGGATGAGAGTATGGTGCACTTGTTGATCCTACAAATTTAGACAAATTGAAATGCAGATTATGTGGCAAAATTTGTTCTGGAGAGATTTATAGGATCAAACAACATATATGACATATTAAGGAAAATGTGATCTCATGTCCGAGATCTACGAAAGAAGATCAAGATAATTGCAAGGTGGCTATTGAAGCTAGCAAAGTCAAGAAGAAGAAAAAAACAAGAGGAAATCATAAGGGAAGAGGTACAAATTGATGAGAAAGATGAAGAAATTGAAATTGTGAGATCAAAGAAAAGACCACATTTTCTTGGAGCTGTGGACAAATGGGCTACATCCATCAATCTCGATAGTGGGACAAATTCGGCAAAGAGGCTAAGACAACAAAATATGAATGAGACATTATTCAAAGAAAAGACGGAAGCTGTGCATCAATATTTGGCTAAGTGGGTGTATGAGGCAGGCATATCTTTCCATGCTCTTATCCTTGATAGTTTCGACCGGTTCATTGAAGCCGTTGGTCAATTCGGTCCAGGTTATCGAAAGCCAAGCCAATATATGTTGAGGGAACCACTTTTGAAGAAAGAGGAGAAAACTAAAGAGTCACTCAAAAAGCACGAAGAAGAACGGCTAAAAGTGGTTGTTCAGTTATAACCAACGTTTGGACCGATCGTAAGAGGAATATCATGAACATGTGCATCAATTGTATTGAAGGTATGAATTAGGAACATATTCATATATAAGTATTAATGGTAAAATATTTTTTGCTTAAGGACTAATTTCTTTTATTTTTTCCTTAAGATACAAGTTTCCATTCTTCACAAGAAGCTTCAACAGATGCGCACTGGGGAATATATATTCCATTATGTTGACAAGTGCATTGAAGAAATTGGGCCCGACAGTGTAGTTCAAGTTGTGACGGACGTCGAATAACATGGTGGCCGCCAAGTTATTGAAGGAGAAGAGGCCTATTATTTTTTGGACCTCGTGTGCCACTCACACAATAGATCTTACGCTTGAAGGGATTGCTAAAATTCCTAAGTTCAGAGATGTGATCGAGAAAGCAAAGGCCTTCACAGTGTTCATTTATTTTCATCATAGGACATTGGCTATGATGAGAAAATATACAAAAAGACGTGACATAGTGAGACCGGATGTGACTCGATTTGCAACGACATTCTTGACTTTGCAAAAATTGTCTGAGAAGAAGCATCGATTTCATGCAATTGTGGGTTCTTCTGATTGGGAATCAAGCAAATTGTGTCATGGTACCGCAAAGGAAAAGAAAGCATATGCCATTGTGGTCAGTGCAAGCTTTTGGTCTGGTGTAGCACTATGCTTGCGATTGTTTGCTCCATTAGTCAAGTTACTTAGATTGACCGATGGATATAAAAAGCCATCAATGAGATTTATTTACTGGGAGCTCAAGCAAGTAAGAGAACAAGTAAAGACTATGTTTCAGAACAATGAGATGAGCTATAGGCCAATCATTGAAATCATTGATTTGAAAGCCGCAGGTCGCCTTGATAGCCCATTGCATTTGGCGGTCTACTTGTTGAATCCTTATTATGCATATAAGGATGCTAGTAGCTATGATGATCCAACACTTAATAATGGCCTCATACAATGTGTTGAGACTTTCTTCCCCGATGATTTGGACATGCAAGATCAAATCATGAATGAGGAGTTGGGCAAATACAAGATGAAAGATGGTTCATTTGGAAGACCTTTGGCATTAAAAGGATGTATGAACAATAATGACAAGTATAATCCAGGTATAACTATATAATTATTTAATAATGTTTGACTTATGTTTCATTGAAATTGAATATCTATTTGCTAATAATTGCAATTTATTTTGATCAATAGTACTTTGGTGGTCAAACTATGGAGGTTCTACCCCCAATTTTTTGAGAATTGCAAAAAAAATTCTAGCTTTAACTACAAGTTCTTTTGGATGTGAGAGAAATTGGAGCACATTTGAGGGGGTAAGTATAATATAATCATAGGTTCATAATACTTACTACTTCGTTATTAATTTCAATAATAAAATACATATCTAACTTTGTATGATTTTTTCATGTAGATACATACAAAGAAAAGAAATAAGCTAGATGTGGAAAGGTTGAACAATCTAGTCTACGTGCAATTCAATGCCAAACTCATAAACAAGAAGAAAAAAGAGGTGACTAATGATGTGCTACATTCTAGTGTGCCAACACATGCTCAAGGATGGATGGTAAAGGGTGGTGAGGATGATGGAGATGATAGTGGACCACACTCGGGACTTACTTGGGCAATGGTTGCACAAGCATCGGGTGCGGACGACTACTTACAACCTAAAAGAAGTAGCAGAATTGTCGTGCCAGAACAAGAAGTTGAATCGGATGATGGCACCGAAGATGGAGGAGATGAGGTTGTTGGGTGTGAATCTGATGATCCTTCTACACCTTTTGTTGATTATAAAAATGAAGAAGTGTGGTTCATGCCGACGGACACTTAGAGGAAAGAGATGGGATATTGTTATTTTGTATTATTATTGCTATATTTTATTAGTGTTAACTATTTGAATTATGTTTGAACTTGTAGTCTTGTACTATGAATTTGACTATGTTTAGTTATTATGAGAGGCTTTGAATTTGGGGTATAATTTTTACTTAAGCATATTTTTAATTCCTATATTTTTTTTATATGCGGCTACCGCCTAATATTAGAAGGCCGCCTAGGCGCTAGGCGGTGGGTGGCCGCCCGCCTAACGCCTAGCGCCTTTTACAACCTTGACCCCAACCCGTATGAAACCGATATCCGATATCAAGGAACATTGGTATACACTGTTTCAGAGATGTACCCGTTTAGGGGTGCATTCTTGATGTCTAGATAATGGACATGCCACCTGCAATCAACGGCTTGAGAGAGTAACTACCTGGACAAATTTATCTTGGCCACCAAAGAGAAGGTATCATCATAGTAGATCCCATAGCGTTAGGTGAAGCCCTGGCAACAAGATGAACCTTAATTCGTTCGGCAAAACCATCTTGTTTGTTCTTTGACAGTGAACAACCATGAACAACACACTTCTATGTCCTCGGGGTAGAGCGACAAGATTCCATGTGCTATTGGACTAGAGAATCTGCATTTCCTCATCCGCTACCTGGATGATTAAGGGCTTCTTGGACAGATGTAGAAGTAGAGAAAGAGAACAACGAGCTAACAACGTGGCATATTGATGTAGTAAGATGATGATTGGAAACATAATTCGCTATAGGGTGCTTAGTAGTTGGAGAGTAGAAGGAAAATGTAGTGAAATTGCTTCAATTTCTCCAAACCTTTGAATAGAGCTGTCAAGACGGGCCAGCGGGGCGGGTCGGCCCGTAACCCACCATAACCCACCATTTGGCGGGGCGGGACGGACCGACCCACCATTTTGGCGGGCTGGAAAAATTCCAACCTAGCCCAACCCTCCGGCGGGCCGGCCCGCTTAATTTTTTTAATTTTTTTTATTTGTTTTAGTTTCTTAAAAGGAAAAAAATCATATATATAATATTTTCTACTCACTCTCATATGCATCAAATTACAAGTAAAATACAAGAAACATTATAATAGTAGATATTTCTTTAAAACTCCTTTATTCATGTAAATAAATGACGAAATTTAATATTTCATTCGTCATTACTTGCATTAAATGAGAATTTGTATCATTTATTATACATATCTCATATATGTGCTAAATGAAAAAATAGACGGCGGGCCAACCCACTTGGCCCGCGGGCTAGCCCAACGCGGGACGGGCTATTGGCGGGGCGGGCTCCTAAATGCTCGGCCCAACCCACCTTTTTGGCAGGCGGGGCGGGCCGGCCCAACGGGCTTAGCCCATTTTGACAGCTCTACCTTTGAAGCATTTATAAGAAGAGAATCAAGCAAAGCAAAACGAACCAGGATATAATAAAGAATTGGCAACTTAATAATATCAAAAACTTTGATGCCACAAATTATATCCTGGCCTTGAATGGCCAAGAGTTACTTTATCAGGACAAGCAGTCAGTTTTGAGTAGTTCAATGATGAAATCACATACCTTGTTTTTGTATATTCTTATAGGCTGTATATTCTCCCTTTGGTTTCCCATATTTCCCATGACCTCGAAGAAAGGTATTCTTGGTTTTATAATTTTGTTGGGAGTGTGACCAATAAGTGATATAAATCTACATTCTTTTCTCTTGTCAACAGCCAATTCACCTCTAATGGCAGCTTGGCAAGTATGCTACTATGTTTAAGCTATTAAATTCTATGTTGTATTGACATGGATACGTCTTGACACGATGTGGGCACAGGGACATGGAGACTGCACCAATTTGATGTTCTAGTGCACTTTGTAGTTTCCTTGTTACACAGACATGATATCGAATTTGGAGTGTTGTGGCTTCCTAGACCAATTTCACAACTGAGATTAATTTTATTACTGAGCAACTAATATATCTTTTGTGTTAATTTATGAGCACAATGGATCAGTTGTAAACTTGTATTCTCGGTGAGTGCAATAAGGACCTGCACAAATTGGGTTAACAGGCCATTTTTGTAATACTTCTCCAGATGATGGTCTTATACTTTTTGTTTCTGAAGGAATTCATGTGCTCCATAACAAAATTACCTCTTTCTTAATTGTGATTCCAAATTACATAAATTATCGCCTCTTTTAAAGGCTTGAAATTCTAAACTTATTTTGACTCTCTCGTTTTTGCTTCTATCTGCATGTACAACTATTAATTACACACACAAAAACTTTTGATGCTATTGTGTATCATTTTAAGTAAGGAGCACTGAGCACTTAGTACTAAGATTTCTTCATATAACTGTTATTCTAGTGCTTAATTCTGGTTGTAATAATTATGTAGGTGGTTTGAATGGGACTTTCCAGAGAGTGAGCAACCTAGTACATTAGTACTAAAATCCTCTGAAAAGGTATTAACACAGCTGGCTGATGTTGGGCAACAGTTAGCATTAGCCTTTGATGCTGAAGGTTCTATACTTGCAGTAGGCGGTGAAGTAAGTAGATTTCATTTACGGTGTTCACCTTATATATGTTCTTCCTCCCCCAAGGTTTCTTGTTCATTTTAGCAATGTTTGAACTATCAAAATTGGTAGAGTCGGTATCGATTATCGAATCCTTCTTATGAGTATCGGTATCAAATGTTTTGTATTGTCATCTGTTTTTGGATCACAGTATGGGATGTTTTGGTTTTGAAAACCAAAATGATAAAATAATCAATAAAACTAGAAAATATTTGATAGGCCTAATTATTTTTGTTTCTTATGGTGGTGTTTCCCATTAGTTTTTAATGGAATATTCTTCAACATTTTTGAACGGCTCACTTGTAAGATAGTGTTGTTTATTTACTTGCTTTCATAATCTCAAGTTTGATATTCTGGAGGCTGAAGTTTGAAATCTAACAAAATTCTACATGTTGGTATGTAGATTTTAGCTTGTTGGTATGATTAGAATATGAGTGTGTTTTCATTAATTGAGGTTACTAGTCCAATTTTTATATTTGTATTTACTTTACTTATTACTATGTTGTTAGTATTTTATGATACACGATACTTAACTTGCCATATCATGCTCTATACTACCATTTCATTATGTATCGGTTGATCCGACAAGATACATCTAGGATAATATGCAATTTCGGTTTTTTTACTTGAGTCTGGTAGTGTATACTTAAGAATCTAGATTTTGGAATTAGATAGACTTGCAAAGATGAAACAAATAAAAATTTATGAGAAAATTATATTAAATGATAATCCTATATGGATTTAGAAGTATAGACCTAAATTCTTATAGTTAGTGTATCACAAGATACACAATACACAGTACAATACACAAAGCAAATCGATACACGTACGAAGCTCTAGATGACAACCTAATTATTATATCTTAAATTCTCAAATTTAATATATTTTGGTGTAATTCCAATTTATTATTGTAGAAGTTTCTATGTGTACTGCATCTCGTTTCTTTTCCATTTTGTCTTACTAGTCTCTCGTTTAGTCCTACGCCAGGGATCTACCAAGGAGGGATACGCATCCTCTCCTTAATATGTGCTCACTTTATGTAATTAAGTATCCCATTGAGTTCATACCATATTTTCAACATGGTATCAAAACAAGTTTCTCCTGAACTAGCTTCTAGATTCTTTTCATCTTTCAACAAACCCTAGCCTCCGTTTACCCTAAAATGCTAACCTAACCTAGGTGTCACACAAACCTTAGCTTCAATTCCAACCCCCGATCCTATCCATATCCATATCCCTAACATACAGTCCCTACCCCGTTCCTCTCTGCCCCTAGCGATGCCCTAGCCATTACCTGCTCTACCCACCTAATCAACCTCCCTGCTCCAGTGCTTAGTGACCTCCACCCCTTCCCTGTTGGAAAACCCAATCGACCCCCATGCTTCAACCCCGCCTTAACCCAGTTGACCTCTACCCCCTCAGACTGCCACCCACTTCCTTCCAGCAACCACCAAGCCCCTGAAGATGACATCAACAACGACTTACTGCCACATTGCACCACAACTTACTGACAACCATGACATGCCACACGGACATCAATAGTTTTATATCGGTGGTCCAGTCTTGATGACGACCTTGTCACCTCGATTTGGATCGCCACGAAATTGACTTTTTTTATTTTCATTTTAAAATGGTTCTCTTTAGACCTCTCGTTATTTTTTTCATTTAAAAAAAATGGTCCTTTTCTTTATTATTTCTTTGTTGTTAAAAAATCTTTATTTCTTGGTTTTCTCCATGGCTACTTTTTCCTAGATCAGTTCTCCTCTCTACTTATGGTGTCTACCGATGTTTGTGTGTTGATCTGTGGTCTTCTACCACTACTCCTCACCATAATTTTCTTTTGGCCCCTAGTCTCTTGAAGTGAGTGGACATTTATTTTCCTTCTTTCCGAGCTAAGAGGCTTATTCTTTGCTAAGATCTTAGCAGTAGGATCTATCAGTTGATTCACTTAACTGTTTCTAGATGGTCATGATGTTTCTTTACCATTTTCTCTTTCTGGTACTTGCATAATTTTTGCTGCTGGGAAGGTTATGTAATTTAAAAGAGATTCTTAGTTTTGGCTCACTTGACATATCAGAATGTGATTATACTAAAAGAACATTTCTCTTTCTTCTCTAGAAGTCAACATGTTTACTGAATTTGTTTAGCTTAGGTGGTATTTTTTTTTTTTGGTGGTATATATATATATATCTATATATTTATATATATATATATATATATATATATATATATAATGTTATGCCTAATTAGTGATATCACATGTCTGTGAGTGTAGGATGGGCATCTGAGGGTTTTCAAGTGGCCGAGTATGGAAATCATTATCGACGAGAATGATGCTCATACATCTGTGAAGGATTTGGATTTCAGGTGGTTATATTTGTAGTCTGTGACATGCACCATATATGTTTTGTAATTCAAGTTATATTCTACTACTATTTTATATCTTGTTGATACCAATAAGTTTTTCCAACTTATAATACTTGTTTTAGCTCCGACTCGAAGTATCTTGTATCCTTGTGGAGCAGTGGACCTTGCAGGGTATGGGACCTGACGTCATCCACAGTTGCTGCCAGTCTGTCAAGGGAAGATGTAAGCAATTTATTCCATAATTACATATATTTGCCAGATTTTCTCTTCAGTACATGGAAAATCTGAATTGTGCACATCTCCAGGGTGAAAAGTTTGGTTTCTGCAGGTTCTCTCAGAGCACTGATGGAAATCAGATGATCTGTGTTACTGCTATGCATGGTTATGTTCCTAACCTATTTACTCATTCCTTGTTCACAGTTTTTGGTATCTTTATTTTTGAAACTTCATTACAGGTGATCATGGAAAAATTCTCTCTTGGAATTTGAACTCATGGGGAAGAGTAGGATCAAAGAAGATAACACGGGACTCAATTTCTGCATTTACTGCATCAACTGATGGAAAGCTTCTTGCACTGTAAGTGATTTTCATTTTTAGTTTTGTTTTAAATAACTGCCATTGGATCATAATTGATAATTGTTCTTTTTGTTAAGTCTGTTTTCACCTATCAAACTACACTCAGGTTTGGTGATGGGAAGATTTTGAATACAATATGAATTAGATATTTGAACTTTTGGTAGAGTGAGAGGGACAGGCTCTATCTATCCTGGATATCCGTTTCATAACCCATGAGAGGGGACCAATAACAAGTAGGAGATTAATTTGAAAGTCCAATTTTATGTTGGTCCCTATTCTTGGCCTTTTGTATTTACTAATTAGAAACCTGTCATTTTTTATTTCTGTAACTAATCAAACTTACCTTGCCTCTTGGTTCATGTGCAGAGGGACAGTTGAAGGTAACATTTTAATCTTAAACTCCCCAAAGCTGCAGGTACTGAAAACAGTTAAGAAAGCACATATTGGCCTTGTGACTGCATTGGTATTCTCTCAAGATTCCAGGTTTGCACCCATGTCCTGTTTTGCTGTCTTTTTGTTATAGGTAAATGTAGGGCAGCAGAACCTCATTGGAAATAATCAGGTCATAAGCACATG
The DNA here is from genome assembly GCA_029216955.1 of Iris pallida. Taxonomy (NCBI): domain Eukaryota; kingdom Viridiplantae; phylum Streptophyta; class Magnoliopsida; order Asparagales; family Iridaceae; genus Iris; species Iris pallida. The sequence continues at coordinate 9,335,479 of JANAVB010033815.1, forward strand.
GAATATCTTCTGTTATTCTGCCACATGCATTCACCTTGTTCTCACCCCTTGTTGGCAAGCCAGTTTGCAACAGTACTGAAGTATACCAGACCAAATGAAGTAGGCATTAGAACAAGCAGATTCCAAAGTAGCTTGGCCTTGGTCATTATGTAGAGTCCAACTATTCTATCGCGGGCTTTCCCTTTGGGCACAATATTATTAGTGATCCTAAGAGTACCTTCAACGATAATTATAAGATGCCGAATTCCCATTGTAAATGCGGCCAAAGGAAGTGCATAGGATTCAAACCAATTTGAGTATTGGAGATGGATCCTCGTGTACCCTCAAATGTGGTTTACGTAGGTGAGTTTGTAGATGAAGTGCATAGGATTCAAACCAATTTCAGTGTTATTTCTTAGTAGTTTTGAAATTAAATGAAATAGTAGTCAACCTTAATGATTGGTTTACATGCAATATATCATTTTTCTTCTTTTACATGCTTTTACAACCTCATGATGCTTCAAATCATTGTAGATTTGTCTTTTTTGTTCAATTTCTTTGCCGGATTGATTGGAAATGAACCCTCAATGTCGGTACCGGTCAGTATCGGATATCGGTCGATATCGGATCGGAACATGTCAAACCGTATCGGTATCGGCTGTATCGGATCGGTATCGGCCGATACTTTAAACTATGATTGAGATATTATGTAACAATACTAATACTTAAAACCTTCCGTTAAGCTGGAGCATATATATCAATCATGCCAATTTATTACAAAGAAGTCGAACACGAGGGCCTAGAAGTAGAAGAGACTTTGTAAAGATATTTGCTATTTGATCTCTAGTTTTCATATGGTGAAATGTTATCACCCATTTTTTATTTATCACGAACGAAGTGGACGTCGATCTCAATGTGTTTCATCTGTTCATGAAATACGGGATTGGTAGCAATGTGGATGGTTGATTGGTTATTACACCACATATCTGCTGCTTCCAATCCTGCTTTTCTCTCAGCTCCTTCAGGAGGTGTTGCAAATATAACACATCTGTTGTGCCATGAGCAAAGGTCCGGTATTCCGTTTTTGAACTCGATCGTAAGACCATGCTCTGTTTCTTGCTCTTCCATAATACTAAGTTCTTTCCAATAAATACTGCATAGCCGGATATAGAACGTCGATCTGTAAGACTCGCAACCCAGTCAACATCAGTAAAACACTCAAGACGAGTACGTCCCTCATTTTCCATACGAATTTTTTTTTCCGCATTCTGAGCTAGATAGCGTAAGATCTCGAAAACAACCTGCCAATGCAGAACTCGTTGAGAAGCCATAAATCTACTCACCTCACTTACATTAAAAGACATGTCCATGCGAGTTATAACTGCCAAGTAATTGAGTTTTCCAACCGACCGAGGATACTTACCATGATTGCTCACCAGTATCCACTCACCAGGAAGTAACTTTACCCCTAGATCCATGGGTGAGGTTACTCCCTTAGTCTGCATCATCCCCTCTTCAGCTAGTATGTCAAGAACATACTTCCTCTGAGACATTACAATGTCTTGCTCGTCCCGTGTGACTTCGATGTCCAAGAAGTATTTCAATGCTCCCATATCTTTGGTCTGAAACTGCTCATCTAGAAACTTTTTCAGCTCAGCAATACCCTAACTGTCATTCCCCATAATCACGATGTCATCAACATAGACACCAACTAGTATCTGTCTGACTGATGTCTGTCGGTAAAATACTGAATGATCCTTCTTCGATTGGTACATGCCAAACTGGATAACTACATGTATAAATCGACCAAACCAAGCACGAGGTGACTGTTTAAGGCCGTAGAGTACCTTTCGCAGATGAGACACTTTGCCCTTCCTTGCAACAACCTAGGAGGTTGCACCATATACGCTTCTCCTCAAGATCCCCATAGAGAAAGACATTCTTTATATCCAATTGAAGTAAGGGCCAATCATATCGGACAGCTAACGACAATAGCAATCGAACAGAGGTAATCCTGGCAACTGGAGAGGTCTTAAAATAATTCACGTCATAAGTCTTAGAATAACCCTTTTACCACAAGACGAGCCTTCAGGCGATTAAGAGTGCCATCCGATTTCACCTTGATAGTGAATACCCATTTGCAACTGACCACCTTCTTACCAGAAGGCAATCCACCAAGTCGCATGTATGGTTCTCCCGTAGCACCCACATCTAATCTTCCACAGCAGCACGCCAATCAGGATGTTAGTGTCCCTCCTCGACAGATTGTGGGATCTGAATCTCATCAATAGTAGCCACCAATGACTGAGTATGACTCACGAGCCTTTGTAGTTGTCAACATACAACGGATGGTCACGACATGCATGATGTGGGTAAATCGATATATCAGGCGGTGGTCTATCTGTGGAGTCGGAGGACTCTGATGACGACACTGGTTCTACAAGGGAAGGCATGTCTGGTAAATCTGAATTTGACGGGACTGGTATCCGTGGACTGTGAGAAGGTGAGACTGGGTCGATAAGGGAGCGACTGTTGTGTTTGAATCAAATACACTAGTAATTTTTCATCTAGGTAAACTTTGGGGACAAATTCTTTAAATGGAGAAGATGGGGGAACTCAGCCTCGACAAAGGTAATATCCCGAGACAACCTCAAAGTTGGTGAAAAACAAAGATACCCTTTCTAATCCTTAGGATACCGAAAAAAATATATTTGAGTGGGTTCAGATCCAATTTAGAAAAAGTAGTACGAGTATCACAAACGTAGCATAAGCACCCAAAAAATTTGAGAGGTAGAGGAAATGCAGTGAGATTGAGATATAACCTAGAAAATAGGTAATGCCAATGAAGACAACAGATGACATACGATTGATCAGATAACAAGCCATGGGAATAGCGTCCGACCAGAATTTTCTTGGGGTGCGAGCGTGAAACAAAGTACTTGAGTTGTCTCCAAGAGGTAACGGTTCTTACGTTCTGTCACACCATTTTACTTTGGTGTATAGGGACAAGAAGTTTGGTAGATAAATGTTTGACAAGATGAGAAGTGAACTGACGAGACATACGATTATTGTCGCTTCGAAGACACTTAATAGAAACCCGAAATTGGATTTTTATTTCAGTATAAAAAGTACACTGGATATCAAATAATTCGGAACGCTTTTTCATTAAGTAGACAAAAGTAACTCGTAAGTAGTCATCAACAAAGGGAATAAAATATTTGAATCCTAACAGACTCAACAGGAGATGGACCCCATACATCAGAATGTACTAACTCAAAAAGAGGTAAAACAGCTTTATTCAAACTCATCGGATGATATGCACGATGATGTTTAGCTAAACTACATGACTCACGTAGATGGATGACCTAGCCGACAGTGCAACTCAAATGGTCAAGGGACACGCCAGCACAGGCAACAAGAATTCAATTCAAGCATGTATAAGCCTCCAGCCACATGTCCTCTACTAATAGTCTTTCAAGTCTTCTGGTCCTGAAAAACACAATAATCAGAAAAGAATGTTACCAAGCAGTGCAAGTCACGAGTAATCGACTAATAGATAATAAATTAAATGGGTTTCTGGGTGTGTGTAACACACTGAGTGGTAGGCAGGGAGAGACGGGTACCTCCTTTTTCACGAACTTTTAGAGAACTATCATTCACAATAGTAATGTCTCTCACATGACCCACAGATACATAATTATACAAAATACTTGCATCGCCTGTCATGTGATCATACACATCCGAATCTATCACCCATTGCTTCAGTTTTACCACACGTCGCTGAGTATTCGACTGTTGATCCAGATGTAGAGACTCCGCCATTCATCTGAGCTTGGAATTCAGTGAATTCTGCATAGGTCTCTGAATCTCTGAACTCATCTTCATGAATCGCTTTTCGTCACGAGCATCCGATGCAAAGTTGGTGGTAGGAGCTTTGGGACACTGGTATTGAAAATGTTCCGGTTGACCACAATTGAAGCATGTGCGTTGTCGTTCTCCTTTATGGTCGTCACTACCTCGTCCACCGTCACGATCAACATTCCGGCCACCACATCTACCACTACGATCCATACGGAATCCACCACGAATACCACCCAAGACAGATCGATCAGCAGGTGTATCGCTCGTATCAATCCCAATTACTTTTACTGTCCGTATGACACGAAAGTAGGGCTCCATCAAGGTTGGAACCTCAGCCCCAACAATAATTTGAGATCATACAGAATCCGCATCATAACGAAATGAGGCTAGGTATGCGATGACATAGAGTTGCTGGCGTTAAGTCCTCATCTCATTGATATCCGTCGTCAAAGGTAACACGCGATCCACTTCATCAGTCAGGGACTTAAATGGATCAAAAGTGATTCTTATGTGACTTGTCCTCTTGATCATCTCGGTGGATGCTGTAACCAAGTCATAAATACAAGACAAGTGCGCTTTCCATCATACGCAGCTGCTTGGGCCTCTCATAATTTCTTCACCGAATTTGTGTTCTGAACCATATCCTCGACTGATAGTTCCATCGAGTTCATCAACTTTGTGAACAATTTGTTATTATCTGTCTCCTACTGCTCGTATGTGGGATTAACCGTCTTTGGAGGGTTGTTAGTGAAATGCTTTGACAATCGCATTTTCCTAAGCATTTTTTCGACCTTCTTGCACCACGTGGAGTAGCCAACCGAACCATCCAGCTTCCGATCGACAAGTCGAATCGAGGAAACCGTCATACCATTGCTCGGTGTCTCTGCTTCTATGTTCCTGACACTGGTGGTATCAACACTGCTATTCACCTCAGTGCTCGGCATCCTTCAGGTTCTTGATTCGACTATCATTACTCGGAACAACTCGATATTCACATCATACTCTGCAAATGATAGCTCGTTGTAACGTCCCAAATGTTGCACCCCGCCCGAGGCCCAGTTGCATAACCTTTTCACGGATCAAGGTTATGCGGGAAGCTTCCAGAACATTCTAGAAGATGGCGAAAGGCTCTAGAAGATGGTGGATCTCTCCGAAAGGCCTAAGATCGTTCTAGGAGGCCCAAGAAGCTTCTGGAAGGCCCTTGAAGTTTTCTTTTATGTTGCTAGGGAATAAACCTGGAATATGCCATTCCAGTTATGGTAGAAAAGAATAATCCTTGGAATATTTTTTCCAGGACTTTCCTTGTAAAGCTCTATTAGCACTTATAAAAGGGGGAGGCTTTCATTTGTTCCTCACCACCTAAAAATTGTAAGCATTCTCCAAGTCAATAAAGAGATTCTTACTAGTCCATCTTTGCTCCACTATTCTAATTTCCTTAGCGATCTAGCTAAGTCGGGTTGGGAAGGCTTGCACGACTCTTCGAGGAGGAAGATAGTGCGCCGCACGGGACGAAGTGCTAGCAAAAACACTAAGTCCGTGACAAGTGGTATCAGAGCAAAGGTTCGATCACCGTCATGTCTTCGACCGAAGCTATCATCAACGAGCAACCCGCATCGCCTAAGGAGAAGGCGAAGACCTCGAAGAAGGGCAAGAGCAAGGAACCGTCGATGGAACAGGCTCTTGGCGAGTTGGCTGACCGGATTGAGATGTTGGAGAAAGGCGTGATGGGCGTCGAATTTCAAGTGGAGCAAAACCAAGCGACTCACGAGGAATTCGCCCAGGGTTTGGAGGCGGACGGCGCCACGGCTATGTCGGAGTTTCGAGAGCATCTCCGCGAGATGCAGGCCGAGTTCGAGGAGGAACGAAAGGCCACGAAGGCGGAGATTGTCGAACTACGCAAAGAGCTGTAAACCAAGGCGGAGGTCCTCGAGAGGGCCATTGCTGGTGGTCCGACTCCAAGGAGGGAGTCGACTCAGAGGGTGAAGTATCCAGAGCCCAAATCCTTCACTGGTGTACGGGACGCGAAGGAGGTGGACAACTTCATCTGGAATGTCGAGCGCTACCTGAAGGCGGTCCGTATCGAGGATGAGGCCGACAAGGTAAACACAGCGTCCCTATATTTCTCTGATGTTGCTATGCTGTGGTGGCGACGCAGGTGCATCGACATAGAAAAGGGGCTCTGCAAGATCGAGACTTGGAAGGATCTCAAGAAGGAGATCAAGTCTCAATTCTACCCGAAGAATGTGGAGTACGTCGCGAGACGGAGTTTGCGACAACTCAAACACACCGGGTCCGTCAAGGAGTATGTGGCGGAGTTCACCCGCCTGATGCTTTCCATTTCCACTATGGGCGAACAGGATCGCTTGTTCCACTTCCTGGAGGGTCTACAACCATGGACGGCACAAGAATTGCAGAGGCAAGATGTGTCGGATGTGAACACGGCTGTTGCGGTAGCCGAGAAGCTGATGGAGTATCGACGAAATGATGTCCCGAAGCCCAAGGAAAAGACCACCACCAAGTTCAATGATGGGGGAGCGAAGAAGAACAATAGAAAGGGAGGCCCGTCGTCGAAGGACAAGCCGCACGCAAAGCCTTCGACAGAGCGGAAGATTGAATGCTACCTGTGCGGAGAAAATCACTTCGCACGAGACTGTCCGAACAAGGGAAAGAAGGCGCGGTCCAAGGCGAGGAGGCCGAGGACAAGGAGCCTAAGAAGGGGGCTTACATCGGTGCCATACGCCTGTTGAATGCTTTGAAGAGCAAGACGGTAGTGTCCAAGACCCCGAATCGAGAGCTGATGTACGTGGACGTGAAGATCAACGGCCACAACACCAGGGCGATGGTCGACACAGGGACAACCCACAACTTTATCTCGGACGCGGAGGTCCGACGCTTGGGTCTAGTGCTGGAAAAAGACTCAAGTACGATAAAGGCAGTCAACTCTGAGGTGCGTCCTGTGCAGGGGGTGGCCAAAGGAGTGAAGATCCAAGTGGAAGACTGGACGGGTGTCACCAGTCTCACGACAGCACCACTGGATGACTTCAACATGATCCTTGGGATGGACTTCCTCACTTCGGCAAAGGCGGTCCCAATGCCGCATTTGGGAGTCGTTGGGATCATGGAGGAGAGCTCTCCGTGCATGGTGACAACTGCACAAGGAGAGCTTACGAAGGGGAAGGCGCTCTCCGTATTACAACTCAAGAAGGGGATGCGACACGGAGAGACGACCTACCTTGCTGTGCTCAAGACGGAGGAGGCGCCCGTGCAGGGGGATCTTCCGCCTGAGATCGATGACGTCCTTGTGGAGTTCGGGGATGTCATGCCGAAGGAGTTGCCGAAGAGGCTACCTCCGCGGAGGGAGGTAGACCACGCCATCGAGTTGGAACCGGGCACGAAGCCGTCCGCCATGGCTCCATATCGCATGGTCCCGCCCGAGCTAGACGAGTTGAAGAAGCAACTCAAGGAGCTGCTGGACGCGGGATTCATCAGACCGTCAAAGGCCCCGTATGGTGCACCGGTGCTGTTCCAGAAGAAGAAGGACGGAAGCCTTCGTTTGTGCATCGACTATCGTGCACTAAACAAGGTAACCGTCAAGAACAAATATTCCATCCCATTGGTGGCGGACTTGTTCGACCAATTGGGAGGCGTGCATTACGAGGTATGGCGCATATGAGTTTATGGTTATGCCGTTTGGTCTAACAAATGCTCCTGCGACTTTTTGTACTTTGATGAACAAGCTCTTCCACCCCTATCTGGATCGGTTCGTCGTAGTCTACCTCGACGACATCGTCGTGTACTCAAACACGATGGAGGAGCACATCGAGCATTTGAAGACTGTCTTCCAGGTGCTGAGGGAGAACGAACTCTTCGTCAAGAGGGAGAAGTGCTCATTCGCACAAGAAGAGGTGTCGTTCTTGGGGCACTGGATCGGGCATGGCAAGATATGGATGGACGGCGCAAAGGTCCAGTCCATACGGGAGTGAGAGGCTCCCACCAGGCCGACGGAGCTGCGATCGTTCCTTGGCTTGGCGAATTACTACCGGCGGTTCATCCGAGGATATTCCGCCATCGCAGTGCCTCTGACCGATCTGCTACGGAAGGATCGGGTGTGGAGCTGGACGCCCCGATGCGAGGAGGCATTCGAGGCACTGAAGCGGGCTGTGATGGAGGAGCCGGTCTTGTCTCTACCGGACTACTCCAAGGCGGACGCGTCCGACTTCGCCATCGGTGGGGTGTTGGTGCAGGAAGGGCACCCCATCGCGTTCGAGAGTCGCAAGCAGAATGACACTGAGCGGCGCTACACGGTGCAGGAGAAGGAGATGACCGCGGTCGTGCATAGCTTGAGGACATGGCGGCACTACCTTCTCGCACCAAGTTCGTGGTCATGACGGACAATGTTGCCACGAGCTACTTCCAGTCCCAGAAGAAGCCATCTCCGAAGCAGGCGAGATGGCAAGATTTCCTAGCCGAGTTGGACATAGTGTTGCAGTACAAACCCGGCAAGGAAAATCAGGTGGCCGATGCGCTTAGCAGGAAAGCCGAGCTCGCATTTGTGTGCTTGCTCAAAGGGGACATTTTGGACCGTGTTCGAGTGGGTATCATGGAGGATCCACTAACACTGGCTATAGTGAAGCTTGCCAAGGAGGGCAAAACGAGAAGGTTCTGGCTGAAATACGGACTTCTCTACACCAAGGGCGACAGGGTGGTCGTTCTTAGGTGGAGTGGCTTGCGGAGACAGCTGCTCAAGGAGTGCCATGACACAAAGTGGGCAGGACATCCATGGCAGAAGCGAACATTGGTGCTGCTGGAGGCCGCATACTACTGGCCTCGCATGCACGAAGATGTGGAGGACTATGTTCGCACTTGTCTTGTGTGCCAACAGGACAAGGTGGACCATCAGAAGCCCGGGGGCCTGCTGGAGCCTCTTCCCGTGCCGAGTCGGCCGTGGGAGAGCATATCGATGGACTTCATCTCCGCCCTGCCGAAAGTGGGGGCGCTTGGGTCCATTCTCGTGGTGGTGGACCGGTTCTCAAAGTATGCGACCTTCATTGCTGCTTCGACGGACTGCACAGCAGAGGAGGCTGCGCGACTGTTCATCAGCCACGTGGTGAAGTTTTGGGGCATCCCGGTCAACATTGTCAGCGACCGAGATCCTCGCTTCACGGGAAAGTTCTGGACGGAAGTGTTCAAAATCCTCGGGACGGACTTACACTTCTCGACCAGCTTCCACCCGCAGACGGACGGCCAGAACGAGCGGGTCAACTCGCTACTCGAGGAGTACTTGCGGCACTTTGTGAGTGCCAACCAGAGGGATTGGGTGCATCACCTCGACGTCGCTCAGTTCTGCTACAATCTTCAACGAAGCGAGTCGTCGCACAACAGCCCATTCGAGTTGGTGATGGGTCGCCAACTGCTTGTCCCGCACACGCTGAGTGCGGGGTCCTCGAGTAGAAGCCCCGCGGCCAACCAGTTCACTTTAGATTTCAAGGTAAATGCGGACATTGCCAAGGTATTTCTGGAGAAGGCCGCGAGGAAGATGAAGAAGTGGGCTGACGCGAAGCGAAGGCCGGTCGAGTACAAGGAGGGGGACATGGTGCTGGTGAAGCTACAATCGCAACAGTTCAAGGTGTTCCGCAAGGTGCACAAAGGACTAATCCGGAAGTATGAAGGCCCCTTCCCCGTACTCAAGAAGGTAGGTAAGGTGGCCTACAAGCTTGAACTCCCTGCCAAGCTGAAGATTCATCCAGTCTTCCATGCAAGTTGCTTGAAGCCGTACCATGCAGACTTGGAGGATCCCTAACGAGGAGTTTCGAAGCGACCGACGATCCAGGCGTTTCTCAGCGAGCATGGTTGACGAGGGCGTCAACGCCTTAGGTGGGGGAGAATGTAACGTCCCAAATGTTGCACCCCGCCCGAGGCCCAGTTGCATAACCTTTTCACGGATCAAGGTTATGCGGGAAGCTTCCAGAACATTCTAGAAGATGGCGGAATGCTCTAGAAGATGGTGGATCTCTCCGGAAGGCCCAAGATCGTTCTAGGAGGCCCAAGAAGCTTCTGGAAGGTCCTTGAAGTTTCCTTTTATGTTGCTAGGGAATAAACCTGGAATATGCCATTCCAGTTATGGTAGAAAAGAATAATCCTTGGAATATTCCTTCCAGGACTTTTCTTGTAAAGCTCTATGAGCACTTATAAAAGGGGGAGGCTTTCATTTGTTCCTCGCCACCTAAAAATTGTAAGCATTCTCCAAGTCAATAAAGAGATTCTTACTAGTCCATCTTTGCTCCACTATTCTAATTTCCTTAGCGATCTAGCTAAGTCGGATTGGGAAGGCTTGCACGACTCTTCAAGGAGGAAGATAGTGCGTCGCACGGGACGAAGTGCTAGCAAAAATACTAAGTCCGTGACATCGTGCATACTTGACAGAGATCAAAGATGGATCACACAAGTCAGGAACAGAGATTCACACAAAACTAGTTTGCTCTTTGTTAAATCCTGATGTGGATACTGAGCCAGAAATAGAGATTCACACAAAACTAGTTTGCTCTTTGTTAAATCCTGATGTGGATACTGAGCCAGAAATAGAGATTCACATAAACTATTACTCTCTGTTAAATCCTGATGTTGTTACCAAGGTTCAGAGATTTACACAAACTATCATATTTTGCTTCCTGAAAAATTCGACTCATAAACAATTTTTTTTAGGCGGCAACATGCGAGGGAGAGGGGGGGGGGGTGAGGCGGTGGGGTGCGACAACAGGCGGGGGTGGGGGTGGAATAGCAACATCAGTTGTGGGAGGGGTGGTGGTGGGAGGTGTGGGGGGTCGTCGAGGGAGAGAGGGGCAGCTGGCCGGCGGGGGAGAAAGCGCTAGCGGCGAGAGACAACAGCAACAGGCCGACGAGGGCCGACTGTAGAGAGGAAACGGGGGGGGGGGGGGGGGGGGGGGGGGAGGGGAAGGGCGGCGATGGCTAGGGTTAGGGTTTAGAGAGTGGAGGGGACCGCGGCTTGGGTTAGGATTTAGAGAGGGATGACTCTGAGATATCATGTGGAAAATAATGGACTCCTTAATCTCTCAATAGAGGATTTGGTCTCATATACATAGAGAAATGAATATTATATATGGGTCCAATTTTATTGAGAGATTACGTAATAATACTAGTACTTAACAGCTACGACGACGGTGGATGGTGGTGGTTGGGAACGATGCAATTAGGTTTAGGATTAGAGTTAGCTTAAGAATTTGATTAATTATTTTTATTTTTAATTAAAAATTGAATAAATAAATAATTATTATGATTGTCATTAGGTTGAGGGTATTATAGACTATTCTTACTTCATGTTAACTCTTAACTGCAAAAATGGTGATAGTTAGGATATTTAAATGAAAAGAATTAGTTCATAACAATAAGTTGGTTATTAGTTTTTTACTTATATAGTTATTAAATTCCGAGTAGGATTTTGTCTTTTTTTAATCCCAATTCTAAACTATATTATAAGTTTCCATACAAGCACTCCAACAGATGGAGGAATTCTAGAGAGCCACAGGTAGGTACGCTATCTAAATTATTAATTTGCCAATAAAAATAAAGGGTATTAAAAAGTCAAAACGGGAGAATTGTGGATATTTAAGTGCAATATACATTAAAATACTAGGACATCTATCACAAAAATGTAAAAAGTAAAAAAAAAAAAAAAGAAGAATAAGAAACACTGTTAAAAGCCTCGTGGCATCAGTTGCACCTCGAAAGTAGGCAGCTGCGTGAGGCACACAAGGCTCGAGCCTCAGAAGTAGGTGTGAGGTGCGGAAGGCATGCGCCTCAGGTGATTCTAGGCGAATGAGCCTCGAGCTTGAGGCGTGCCTAGGCGGAAGTCTTGCGGGCTTTTTCAAACATTGCATAAATGATGGGGATAAGGCTACATATATCTTGACTCTGTCCAAACCATACATTAGCGAGAGTCTCATGGCACTAGGATACCCTTTTCATCCTTGTTTTTTAGTGTCGCATGAAGCATGTGAATCCAAGTGTGACCCATTCTTCTTTAGGATTCCTCGATAGGTATCTTTTACCAGGTAGTGAGACTGTCTCCATGAAGTAATTGGGAAAGAGATTTTGATTTTTCACTATTTTCGTCCTTGATAGACCTGCAGCAGTTTTTGACAGAACTGGAAATCCACGAATATTATTGTTCTAGAAGGAGGAACATGTATGATAAGTTACTGCCAAGTCAATAGAATATTATCTCCTATTTGAACAGCACATACTATCCTCCTGTGGCTGTGAGTGAGTCCTAGCGTCCTCATCTACAAGGTAGTGTTGTATGTGTTTGGGAAAGGGTACAATGTTTTCTGTAAGCCAATTATGGTACTAAATTTGGAACTCTGTTGTTGATGATTTGCTTGAATTGATTCCACATGAAGTGTCCAGCCAACATCTCTTGGTTGTTGACATTATGGGCATTTCCCACAACGTAGGATCATTGGTCAAGAACAAGCTGAAGTAGCTTCATCTTTAAATCCACTGTTCTTGTTCGCAGGGCATTGGTATCTACATCTTTCGACTATACTGCTAGCGTGACACTAAATGAAGACAAAAAGAAATCTGGTATGTAATCATAATACCTTCTTCTTTTTTGCGTCTTTCCACGAGGCATAAAATCTACCTTCTTCTTTTTTGCGTCTTTCCACGAGGCATAAAATCTTATCTTAAGTTTCTACATGTTTCCTTCTGATTTCACAGGGTTAAGCATGTCGCTCATCATTTTGGTTGTGTTACTCTCCGTCCTAGTCTACTTAATGATTGAGAAGATGTATTTAAGGTTGCCTGCCATCTGAACTAAGTTTCCACCATTCCAGTAACACTCTGCAGCCCATCGGTCACCTGTGCTATGCACTAATGTGGAGGATGGGTGGATAATTTTGTAATAGCTAAACGAATGTCAGGGTTCTTGTATAAGAATATGATCATCCTGTGCATAGTTATAAATATAACTTATCTGTGTCTGTAGGTAATAATATTTTTCCCCCTTTTCTTGAAACTGGTAGACTCCCAATGATGGTTTAACTGGAGGTTTTGCTTAAGAGTCGGCCATTTGTTTTTTTTTTCTTTTGGTCATTACAAGACTCAGAGGATTGGGTTGTGAAAGGATGTAAGGAACTCCTGTTGGCTAACCATGTGCGGAACTGGCACTTGGAGTTTGTTAGTGATTAAACGTCAGTCCTGCAGATTGACTTCGCCGGGATTTCCTTTTATCCCTTCCTAAATAGATCTGCAGCGGTATTGTCTTTGTTGGTAGGATGTCTTAAATGTAAGTATTGTTCCTCATCAAAATTAGTTATGTTCACGTGCGAATGAACGTAGGAAAACTTTTTTTTGTTGTTGATATTATTAAGAAATTAAATAAAATAAAAATTATATAAAAATAATTTAATATTTTTTAATTAAAATTTATTATAGATATGTTTTTAGAATTTTGAATATATGTTTAGATAATATGATATAGTTAGTTTAAAGATAATTTGAATATTGAATATATTTAAGTTTGTATATAAATATGTTCATCGGATTTTAGATATATGTTCATGGAGTTAGAAAGGTTATACTAATATATATATATATATATATATATATATATATATATATATATATATATATATATATATATATATATGAGCGGATCGGGAGCCCCGCCCGCGGAGCCCCGCCGAAGCCCCGCTCCCCCTTAGCCCCCCACGCGGGCCCCGCGCGATCCGATGGTGCAGGGGGGGGCGAGGCTTCGACGGGGCTCCGCGGACGGGGCCTTTGATCCGCTTCCTATATATATATATATATATATATATATATATATATATATATATATATATATATGTGGTGCCAGTTAGAAGGACTTTATAAATTTTTTAAGGGATATTTAAGCAAATGTTTCCATTCTAAATGTTGAAACTAGCATGTACCCCACTATTTTGTTTAACTAGCAAACGCTTCCAATTTTTTTTTATAGGGAACAATAAAAAATTAAGATATATCCCTACTTTTTTAACAATTTGTTTCGTTTTACACAAGAGTGGGTTTTTTTTTTTGGGGGGGGTGGGGGTGGTATATGCTAGTTTCAATATTTATAATGGAGGTATTTGTTAAAATATTCCTTTTTTTTAATTATGTGAGAATATACATACGGCTTAGACGGCTTATTTTGAACAGTTTTCTAGTCTCTTGTTATAGTATATAAAGATATATTTATTAATGATTTTTATGATAATTCTTGATAAATAGATTAATATATGTTTGAGTTATTGAATGAATACATATTTTTTTATCCATAAATAATATTATTTTTAGACAATAAAATGTTACACAAAAAAATGAGTAATATTTCTGATATTTGAATTAAAAATCAATATAGATTATTACACATTGATTTTAGTGTTATTTACACTAATTATTCCTAAAATTTGGATTTATAACACGGGTACCCCTACTTTTAAACTAATTACACTGACCACTCATCCCTTTAGAAAAAAAATAATTAAAATAGTGGTAATTAGTTTTATAACTTTTTTATTTTTATCTTAAAACATGATACCTCGTGTAACAAACATAAAGCATGAGGGTGGTCAGTATAATTAGTGTAAAAGTAGGAGTAACCCATGTTATTTTGTCAGTTAGTAACATTTTATTTAACAGCCTGGCTTACTGGTGTAATCCGTAATATTGGTCCTTACAAGAATAAGCTACATGTGGCCCGAGATGGATTATTAAATAAAGGCAAATTCTATTGGCATCTCAAGTTTTATTTGATGACATGCCAATTTTTTCAATTTATTTACAAGTTTGTCACTCCAAATTTTTACTTGAGGGCAGTCCAAATATTTGGATTTGGACTGCTATCAAAGTTGACAGTTCTAACTTAAAGTGACTGCAACAATGTTTCCAGTCATACTTTATATTAGAACTGTCAACTTTGTTTACAGTCCTAAAGGATTTGTATAGTTTGGATTTGGACTGTCAGCAAAGTTAGCAGTCCTAACATAAAGTAGGTTTGCCAACTTTGTGGACAGTCCTAGTTGGCAGTCCTAAAGGAGGATTGAGCAGCCCAAAATAAAATTGTAGCTGTTCTGAGTAAAAATTACACCAAGTTGAACTGTCCTGAAGTAAGGACTGTCCTGGAGTAAAATGTGGAGTGCCTATAGAATTTGCCTAAATAAATCTAGTGATGCTTAATTAGATTTAACTTGACATAGTATAAAATATAAAATTAATATTTTTAATTTGTATCAAATCAAGTCAAAAGTTGCCATTGCAAAGTAGAACAACTCTTGCAGTTCCAGATTTCACAATCTTCTCCTTGCCAATCCTCTCTCTGTCGATCAAATGCAGAGCCACCACCATCATCACACCCGAGCGAGCGTTTTGGTGGTTCTGGCAGTCTCCTTCGCTTCTCACTGTTGACGACATCCATACGGTGGCCACCGCTCGAGTAATTGTTTGTCCTCTAAAATTTTGCACTACTTTATAGTAATTTCGATTTAATGAGTCCATTTGTTCGCGCAATTCTAGATTAAGGTGCGAAAATTGTTTGTTGCATTGGCTAATGGTGAGAAAATTGGTTGGATTAAGGTGACGATCGAGCAAATGCTGATAGGAGAACTAACTGCTGTTCCAGTCCCCTTTGCTTGCTGGTGCTTGCTGTTTTTTGGCTTATAAGTTGGTGTTTGCCTACCAAAAATAAATCAAATAAAAAAATATGTGTCATCTACGTACTTATTGCAAGAAGCTTCGTCATTATTGTAACACCTGCTATACTCGTCAGCAGCCTCGTCTGATTTGTTCTCATTGTCAGAAGCCCGAAAACTTAGTGGATAATTATTTTTTGAAAAAATTTGAGTGGCACCCCCACTTGAATGGCCTATTTATGCGGTGCATCCCACATTGTTTGCTAAATGTATAAATTATCATACATTTGACGGAAAACGTGAAAAAGTAACAGTGTATGGGTTTAATCCTTTTTACAGGGTAAAGTGCAAAAAATCCCTCGTTAGATATCCGTCTTTTGCGTAGAAAGACCTTTTAGTCACATTTAGCAAATAAAGACCCCCGCAATCTATGACTTGCTCGGTCAGCCCCCTACCGTTAGTTTTGACCGTTAGTTGACCGTTAGTGATTTTTTTTTACAAAAAAAAAAAAAAAAAAAAAAAAACCTAATCTACCCCTCCCCTTCCCACCAGCACCCCCCTCTTCCCCATCAGTCCCGGCGAGCCGCCCCCCTCCCCGCCCCGGCGAGCCCCCACCCTCCCCGCCCCGGCGAGCCCCCACCCTCCCCGTCCCGGCGAGCTCCCCCCGTCCCCGTCGCGGCGAGCCCTCCCCCCCTCCACGCCCCGGCGAGCCGCGGCGAGCCCCCGCCCTCCCCTCTCCCCGCCCCGGCGAGCCCCCCCTCCCCTCTCCCCGCCCCGACGAGCTCCCCCCCCTCCCCACCCCGGCGAGGCCCCCTCCCCCCTCCATGCCCGGCGAGCCGCCTCCCCCCCTCCATGCGCCGGCGAGCCCCCGCCCTCCCCCCCTCCACGCCCCGGCGAGCCCCCGCCCTCCCCTCTCCCCGCCCCGGCGAGCCCCCCCCCCTCCCCTCTCCCCGCCCTGGCGAGCCCCCCCCCCCCCCTCCCCGCCCCGACGAGCTCCCCCCCTCCCCACCCAGGCGAGCCCCCCTCCCCTCTCTCCGCCCCGACGAGCTCCCCCTCTCCGTTGCCCCGGCGAGCCACCCCCCCTCCCCGCTCCGGCGAGCCCCGCCCCCCTCCTCCTCCTCCCCGCGCCACCGGAGAGAGAGGGGGGGGGGGAAGAGAGGGGTAAAATGGTCATTGTACAGGCCACTTAACTCCAGTTAAAGGAAAAGGGGCTAAATGAGCATATTTCATACTTTTGGGTTTGTTAAGAGCATGGGATCTTTTAGTGCAAAAAGCAGGTATCTAACGAGGGGTTTTTTGCACTTTACCCCCTTTTTACATGACGAAAATACCCCTATAAAATTATTCATCTAGCGGCAGCCATGGTCTCCGATCCCTCCTCCTCTCGAAGCAGAAGCAAACCCTAAAATTTGGGTTAGGGTTCAGGGGCCTGCAGACGTTCTCCCTGCCCGACCTCCCCTACGACTACGGCACGCTGGAGCCGGCAGTCAGGGGGATGGAGGAGAGGAGGAGGGAGCGGGCGAGGGGGAAGCGGGAGGAGAGGAGGAGGGAGGGGAGGTATATACACTGCCGCCTCGATCTCCACCAGCCCCTGGATCGGCGGGCAGCACTGGTTCACTACCGGATCCCCCAGCCCGATGTGCACCAGCCCCCCCCAGCAGGTCCACGCCCCCCCCCCCCCGCTTCAACGTGTCGATCGGGCACGTCGTAGGCGACGTAGGGGGGAGAAGGCTTCGGCGTCGTGCCGCCGCCGCCGCAGCTGGAGCATGGCGGCCCGGTCGATGGAGGGGAGCCGCCGATCGTAGGGAGGTTAATGGGAGGCCTGCCGACGACAGGGGGGTTGCCGATGATTGGGGGGTGGGGCTTGGTGGGGTTGTGGCCAGGGCAGGAGCCGCAGGAGAGGGAGGGAGGGGTGGTGGAGAGGAGGATGGTGAGGAGGAGGAAGGTGGCGGAGAGCTTGGTTGAGTCCATGGCTATGGCAGTGCACTCTGCAGCTCTCGCTAGCTTAGGTTTCAATAATGGAGTGAGTGAAGCTAGCAGAGGAGCTTGGGGTTTTATAGAGCAGAGGAGTGGATCGAGCTAACCCTAAAAACATACATACGTATATTATATGTTCACGTGAACATATTCCACAAGAATTTTATTATTGTTACAAATAATAATATATGAATACAATTACAAAGCATTGTTAATTTGATATGCATGCATGCTAGTTGGTTACAGCTATCAATGGTCATGACAAAAATTCTGCTGATAACATGACAAAAATTCTGTACACTCACAAGTATATATATTATGAATTTTTTTAAAAAAAGTTAGAATAATTATGCATGTTGGAAATGTTTTATTTGTTGATAACTTAATTGCATGCTGAAATGTTGTCCTCGACTTGTTAATAATATAATGTATATATCTCATCAAATTAACGCTAAAAAATTAATGTAATATTATCTTAAACAATCTAAGTTCAGTCTTTCTGGTTAGGGTTAGGAGAGAGGAGGTTGAAGAAGGAGATGAGGAAGTCCGGGGAGGAGAGGGAAGGGGAGGAGGAGGTGCGGGTGAGGATGAGCAAAGACGACAACGGTGGCGGTGCCGATGGCAATGGCAACGAAAGAGGAGGTGGTGGTGGTTTGTCGATGGTGGTGGTGGTGGTGGTGGTGGTGAAGAGGGAGCGGTGGTGACGAAAGCCAGGGAGGCAACGGCCGTTGCAAGAGCCCATCCATCCCCCCCACTCCTCTTCCTGGCCGCAGCCATAGGGGAAAGAAATCGGAGAAGAAGACAATGGGGGGAGGGACATTTTGGTAAAAAAAAATGGTCAAACATCGTTGACCGTCAAAACTGACGTTTTTCGTCCAAAGTGGGATAACTTATACATTTAACAAACAATGTAGGGTGCTCCGCATAAATAGGCCATTCAAGTGGGGTGCCACTCAAATTTCTTCTTCTTTTATTTCATTAGATGTTTCCTTACAGATGGGGTGGGTTGAGTGTATTTCCAGACAAGCTGAGATTTCAGACATTTCACTCGCTACTCACCCCATGACCGAGAGCTAACAGGAACTGAAACAAGTCTTTCTAATTCACTTCAAATTTCTACTCTAATGGAGTGTCAGAAACTCATATCCTCGAGATGGCGTAGTCCAATGCATCCACCAGAAAATCTGCATTCAGTGAAAATAGATTATTATTTTAAACCTCAACTATTTTATCATGCTTCTGTCAGAGGCGACATTACGAATAATTTAACATGTACTGATAACTCGAGAGAACCTGCATCCTCTTTGGTGAAACACATCGGCGGTTTTATTCTGAAGACGTTTCCATGTAGGCCTCCTTTTCCAACTAGGACCCCAAGGTCTACATGTGAGAGCAACAGTTATATAAGTATGAAGTTCTACATTAATAGGACTGCTCTAAAAGAAGAGAGCAAAACATCATATTGAACCATCATACCCTTGAGCTTCTCGAACAATACTGCTGTCTCTGCCTTCGCAGGACTCTTCTCTTTCCTATCAGTCACAAGTTCTACGCCCAACATCAGCCCCCTGCCTCTCACATCTCCAATAACTAAACAACGTAGTCACCGTAATCATCAATGAGTATGTTAACATGCACATTTTTTTTCATAAAGAACAAGTACACAAATAGAGTACAAGAAGAATATGATATGGTCTCTTATACGTTGCACCCGGATAAGGGTGCAACAAAGACTAATAGAGTAGTTGATTTGGGTCTCCCTTGGTCTATGTTGCATGGATAAGAATACAATACCACATGATGCAGACATGATGAAATGCATACACCAGTGGTTGTATTCTTGAGTGTCCTTATCATGTCTGATACAGATCGAATTCGAGACTATGGTGTGGCGTGAATTGTTGATGTATGCACGAATTTTTGAGTCCAATATTTGTTGAAGTAAAATTTATTTTTGTTCATAACCTACAATAGGCAGTGAAGGTTAGTTGATATTTATTTAGATAAGGAACAACATTATAATCATTATCATTTTTATTTAAGCCCGGCCGAGTTTCAACTTCCTCTATGAAAGTAGGCCTTTGCCTTCCAGTAGAAATGCTACATAAAGGTCTTCCCTGCCTTTAACAGAACCCTCAGTAGGGGCTTCCCTTCTTTTGAAGAAGAGAATAAATCTTATCAACAATGCAAAACCACCTAACCTTTTAACACTTAAATGCATGTGTAAGAGTCCTCAAAATGAATCAAGAGTTTCTTATTTTTAGATATTTTAATGCAAAGTCATCTGATAGCTTTGAACTAGTAATGTGGACGGTGCTTCATATAATATTACGGACAAGTACAGCCTATACTCCACGTAGATATACTTTAGTTCTGTTAATTTGTGATCTATATGTTATGGAATAATGATAACTGAAATATGTTATAAAATTAAAACTATCAGGAAATAAAATCATGGGTTAAGGTTCAAAGAATTACTTTCATGCTTTTGCTGAAGTGTTTTCAACCGTTCAATTAAGTGTGAGCCTACATTAGCACAGTGTGTTTGACGCTTCTCCTTGTCAAGAACCCTGAGTACCGCAAGACCACCAGAAGAACAGACAGGGTTTCCACCAAATGTGTTGAACTGGATTTTCTGAGACATCACCTGTGCTATCTCAGGGGTAGTAACCACTGCGCCTAATGGCAAACCATTACCAATTCCCTGTAAGGTACAAGTCAAAACAAATACTTTGGACGGAAAACTGCACTAGCATGGAGAGGCAAGAAATATGATAAATTTACAAGAGATCAATCTGTTGAATAAAATAATAAATATATAATTAGAGAATGAAATAAAAACCAAAGGCTCTGTTTGGTTGCAAGGTAGGTGAGCGGAAGGAAACTGAATAATGGAACTAGCTTCTGTTTTTTTCTACCAGAAGAACATGAAATCGAAATATAGTCCAGGAGAAAGGTTGAGATACATTTCTCAACCATACCATTGTAACTTTTCCAAAGGTATCGAAAATGAGAAAAGAATTGCAGCTATATATTGTTTTATTATTATTATTATTATTATTATTATTTTTGCTCTCATTTGTTTTTGTTACATCACAGAATGACTAAAATGAATGAGAATGAAATATATTAGGACGCAAAACATATGGACACAAGGAAAGGTACCTTTGCCATTGTGACAATGTCTGGAATGACTTCCTGTGTCTGAAAACCCCAATAATGGCTTCCAGTGCGTCCAAACCCACTCTGAACTTCATCAGCAATGCATATGCCACCAGATTTATGAACAGTATCATAAACTAGTTTCAGGTACCCAGGGGCCAATTCTACCGCACCTCCAACACCCTATAAATGGAGAAATGAAAAAGGATGAATTTATGAGTAAATTGCCACTACTTTTTTCTTAACTTCGCAAGTCTTACCTGAAAGGTTTCTGCAATAAAACCTGCAACTTTCCCAGAAGTACCGTAGTCGATATGATCTTGTACTTCTTTGGCATAACGTGTAGCATCAGAGCCAAACACCCCATGATATGGATCAGGATTCATGACATGATGAACTTCACCCTGTTGAAGTCAAATATCATGAATTAATGCATTGGATAACGTAACATGTTCTGAACTTGTTTGAATTACATAATTTCACTATTAGATACCAGAAATAAAATTATCCAAAACTATGGGGGTCAGCTACATAATTTTGTCTCCCAATTTAACTCAGAGGGATGACCCAACCTATTGAGGGCCATCTCCTCTGTTGTTATCTGATGCTCCATGTATTATTCATTTCCAATCCACATGGCAAAGTTCTAGTGGAATGCCTAATGCATCCCTCTCATAGGCTTTAGCCAAACTTAAGACATAAGGTGAGACATTATGGATAGAACAGATGGACCTTTCTAATATTTCAAAGAAGTAGCATTCATCATTCAATGCTGTTGATTAGACCCAGATGAAGTTCAAGATCACAACATATTCCACATCCACGGAGTGACTTAAGTTCTTTCATAAACAGTTTTACATGGATAACAAAGGAGTCAAGGCATCTGGATCAGACAGCAATACTAGCCACCAAAAGACCAGTTCTCGATTAGTGGAAGTCTCCAAGGCTGAAATCAATATGCACTAGAAAACAGTCAGGTTGTGTCCGGTAACTGGCAACCAGCATAAAACATTCACGGGTGTCTATGAAATGATTGAGGGTCAAAAGAACTAAAGTATAAAACATATCATCATCCCAAAAGAGTTATAATAACCTTGCGGATCACATACACTAGAAAATAGTAGAAAATTGCTCAAAAGTTTTGGAATTTGAAAAGCAATTCATCAGTTCCATTTCTGGAGAACATAACATGCAATTAGACAACTAAATGACAAGAGGGGTAGTAATCAACAGTTTGTACTAGCAAAAGATTTACACATGGTACACACAGACCTGAGATATTGGGTATTTCCAGGTATTCAGAGCTGTCAGTCCTATTGTTCCTGCACTTCCACCATGATATGCATTTCTCAAGGCAATCATGCTAAGGTTACCAGTATACAAACGAGCCATCATCGTTGCTAATTCATTAGCTTCAGTGCCAGAATTTACGAAATAGACAACCTGCATTTTCAAGAAATCCAGATAATAGTTTCACATTGTAAGATACAACTGTGAAAAAAGATTAGGAACCAACGGTGTATGCAGTTTGAACTTTATGTCCATTTCATTTCATATAATAAATCAACTACTGAAAAAGTAGATGAAAAGGGGAAAAAAAACATATACAATCTAAATGATAGGATCTTTATCTTGCCGATAACTAGCATGGTCGACACTTCCTTTTATGGTTGCTGAAAATGTTCTTGATGCAATATATCTGGCGGAAGAAAGAAATGCTTCCAGAATTCCATGCAAACCATGGCAGCATAGGGAGGGAAATAATAGTCTCAAACTTGAATCAAAGTTCTTAAACTCATGGTTAATATTATCAAAATATCTCTAATTCATCATAACCAGGAGCCGACCCACCATAGGCTGAAGGGAAGCAGAAATCTTGGTTTCCTTCTGTGTAGTCTGTTTGTTCTATTATTTACTTCATTTTAGTATAAATTGAACAAACCAAACGGTGACTTTAGTTAGTAAATTGTTGGATTTATAAGAAAGAGATCTTGAGTTCAAAGCTGATTATTGTAACATTATGATTGTATTATAATTATTTTATTTTTTATAAATTCTATATAATGCCCCTTAAATTCTAAGTTAAATGTATTTTCGCTCCACATGGAAAACATTTATGCAGTTGTCACTGGTTAAAACCAAAGGAATCTAAATCATTGACAAATAATTCCACTACAAGTACATATTGTTAACCCAATGATTAGGCTGAGTTTTTGAATATGGCTAATCGATTAAGTTTAACATTATAATATCACTAATAATCATGCAATCAATGTAGTGTTGCTACTTAAACATAGCACTAAATTTTATCAGACTTTGCTACTATGCATATTGCTTTGTTTGTCTAACATTACTTACAGAAAGACAGTAAGAAAGATAAAGACATATGCAATGAAAACAATCATGATGGACCAAAGACGACATTATACCACAAGATTTTTCTGAACAGGCTATGACATCTCCGGAGCTATGCACGCGGGGTATACAGATTTTATGTTTGTTTATCTTCAAACAACCGTTGTCAGGGAAATGCCATCATCGTACAAAGCAAGAAGACAAGTCAAGTCATGCCATCATCTGAAAGGATACAGTCAAGACATATGTAAATTCTATATAATGCCTAGGCGCTAGGCGGCCGCCTGCCGCACCGAAAATCCCCAAATCGGCCACCTAGGCGCCAGTTCGGCCCTAGGCGGGCCTGTTCGGCGCCTAGGCGGGCCTGTTCGGCGCCTAGGCGGGCCTGTTCGGCCAAGTCGGCCCCTGTTCGGCATGTTCGGGCAAAGCGGGAAATTCAAAATTTTGAATTTTGAATTTTGAAATTTCTGAAATTTGAAATTTCAGTTTTTAAAATTCAAAAAAAATTCAGATTCTAAAAAAATAATAATAAAAAATCATTAAATTTAATAATAAATAAATAAAATTTTAAATTTCAAAAAATTTCAAAAAAATATCAAAATTTTTCAAAAGTCAAAATCCAAAACTTCAAAAAAAAAAAAAAATTCTGTGCGGCCGCCTAGGCGGCCTAGGCGCTAGGCGCCCCTTTGCCGCACCGAATCCGCCTACCGAAATTTACAACACTTCTTCAGATTAAAACTCGTAGTTGCAAGAAGTCAACGAACATTTCGAATCAAAGCTCGTAGTGTACTGTTATTTCACAAATAGTGGATTAATACCGGACAAGAGTCTCTGGATTGCCTTCTACGAAGGCCACCAGTATACATTGTGGTGTTTGCGCTCCCGAACTCATATCTCTATTTACTTGCTTGCTAATTTTATTTAGTGATTTGCATAAAATTGTTATTGGTGTATTATTGCCCCCACCCCCCTCCCTCTAGGGTTACCTACACGTACGAATATGTGATACAAATTTAAGAAAAAATAATATAGTAACCATCTCTAAAATTGATTGCAGTATATTACTGGATGATCGAATAGTTCTAGAAATGGAAAGTAAACACAATAAAAAAGCGCTGCTACCTTACTGGCCCAACATTTGGAATTAAACCAACCCTAAAAGCAATCTTTCAAAACTTTTCGATCTCCACTTGTATACATGGGAAGGTTTAATATAATAAATTGCAGCTAAACATGACGAGTAACGAAAACCAAAGAGAACAGAGAAACATTCCTTCCAATCTAAATTCATGCATGGTGCTCAATTTGACTTACGTAACTCTATTCGATGTAAATTCGTGACTTAATTTAGAGAAACAATAGTATAATACCTTCAAGTTTCCAGGCATTTTGGATGCCAATGCTTCCGCAAACTCAACAATGGCATGGTGGAGATATATGGTGGTGGTGTGCTGAAGGAGCTCATTTTGCTTCACCACAGCATTCACGATATCAGGATGGCAGTGCCCACAAGATACCGTCACAATACCAGCAAAACAATCAAGATAACGCCTCCCACTCTCATCATATAAATATTGCATCTTCCCTTCTACAATATTGAGCTAAAACCAAAACGTTAAAGCTAAATATTAGAATAAATATCGCACGTCTTAAATAATGCATTCCTTTTCTCAATCATAAAACAGAGAAGTAGACAGAGACAACTAGTAAGAGGTATATTGATTTGAATTCTGCTAATATAGTGGAACTACTAAAAACCATATGAAAAATGAACAATAGCACCAAAAGATGAAAATTTTGTTATAATCTTACAACTTGCAAGTAAAAAAAAAATTAAAAAATGAAATTGTTACCAGAAGACACTAATATTCTCAACAAATGGAACCTTTTTTTAGACTAACAAATGGAACATAGTTAATGATTTCTAAATTACGAATGAAATTCAAGTTTACATCCAGCAATACAAGGGAGTAACAAGAAAAGAAACAGAAGTTATTAGAAACCCAGTCCCCTAGAAGAGATTTATGATGCTTTTACGGATAAGATCAAGCAAGAGATTTAAAATGATCTAGAAAGCAACTAAAAGTTTAGACTCTCAAACCAGGACATTTCTGAATTCTGATGCTTTGACGAACAATTAGGACGATTTCAAAAAAGAAGGATAGGTGATGCTTGAAAGAGCGAAAATGATACAAAAATCAATATTAAAGGTGAGAGAACAAGAAATTCCTCATCAAAAATGAATTAGGACAACTATCATTAAAGGAGAACTGTAGAAACCCTAAAGTAGTATTGTCTTAAAGCAAATGAAGAAAATAATCAACAGAACAGTCTCATCCGAGAACCCTGCCTATTCTTCAGATCTTCTCAACTTAATAAGCCCCAAATTCTGCATTTCTATAATTTTTGAGAATTTTGATAGGTACTCTAGCAGGAGAACCCAGCTGATATCTTATACATAGATTGATGTCATATTATATAAAGGAGCTCAAATTCAAACGCAAGTAATAAACAAAAAGCCTAGTAATTTTTAACAGTTCCTAACGACCTACAATATCTCAGGCTATAATTCCTGTGTAATGAACTACTTCAAACATTTTTAGAAAGAAATTATAAGATGGATTCTATTTTATATATTACATAGAGCAAACTAAATATCACAATTTTGTCTATCTAGTTGAAACAAATTGTAGTTCTAGTAATTGACCCAAACTTTTTTCATTTGGTCACTAGGAATTTGAGTCTCCATTTCCACTGTTCCTTTTTGGGAATCTGAATTCTCGGGAAAGCATGCGAAGAATCTTGTGGTTGGACATGTATCTCAAACCCACCAGAATATAGTGAAAATCTTATAATTAGTATTTCTTGCACCTGAAAGAGTAGCATAAAATAAGATTTTGGATTTTGCAACGTATTTAAGCCACAAATTAGATTGAATGTACCACATGAAAAGAAAAAATTGTATATTGGACCAAGTATCGTACTTCAGAATTTCATAAATCTTATCATGTCAACCAAACAATAGAATTCCATGAACATCAATTCAAGAAATTTTAAGTTTTTTTCCTAGAATTACAATTCCTTGCAACCAAAGGCATGCCATATAAGCATCAAGTTTTCCATGCTCCTCGTCTAAGATCCAAGCCAAAATAGTTGGCACTTGAAGAACTTAGGTACTTAGAGAGGGAAAGGTGGGTCCCATGCTTGAGTTCCAAGCATAATTTTCCTCAAACCGAACACAAAAAGAGGATGAAGGAACAAGAACTTGGAAAACTTAGACCCATCGTCTAGTTTTATGAGTTTTTTTGACTTCTTCAAGTTCCATTGGTTCCAAAGAACCAAACAGCCCCTAAAGTTCAAGATTTTGGAATAAGAGACATATTTTAAGAAAAAATAGCTTAATGCACCACAAGAGAAATAAATTTTGGATATTCAACCAAGCACCGTAATTTTAGAAATTATATTATATTTTCTTGGAATTCCGGCCAGTGTTCTAAATGGCGGCCGCCTAGCCAGCCTAGACGGCGCCTAGGCGCTAGGCGGTCTCTCTCCGCACCGCTTTTCGATAGGCGGTGGAGTAGGCGGCCAACGGAGGTTGGCAGCATAGGCGGACGCCTAGGCGGAACAATACCTAACAAGATATTTTGGCCAAAAAGGATTTGTAAGCATTATGGGCCTATGGTTCACTTTTACAAAACTAAAACTTTATAAATCTTCATTCTACAACTTAGTTATGCATGGAACACCCTTAAAATATGCATATTATGCACAAAAAAAAACAGTGGTAAAATAGTAAAAAATGTTCAAAATGTATCAACCGCCTAGGAGGCGCCTAGGCGGTAGACGGACTCTCTCCGCTGCGCACCCGCCTACTGCCGTTTAGAACGTTGATTTCAGCTACAGTAAAAATCAGATCTTGGAATTAGTAACATCTTAAGAGAAATTTGGTTGAATGTACCACATCAAGGATAAAGTTTGGATATTCAACCAATCACCTTAACTCAAATTCCATGAACCTTATCATTTCAATCAAAGAATAGAAATTCCAACAATCTCAAACCCATTCTAATGGAAAAAAAGGCTTGGATGATGGATGGAATCTGAAACCCAGAAGTCCTATTTTTCCCTGGTATTACAATTCTTTGCAACTAACCAGTACAATAAAATCAGATTTGGATTTAGCAACATGTTTGAGACAAATTTGGTTGATTCATACCACATGAAATAAATTTGTATATTCAACAAAACACACCGAAATTCAAATTCCATGAACCTTATCATGTCAAACAAATAATAGGAGTTCCATGAATCTCAGTTCTGGAAATTCTATTTTTTTTACATGGAACTCCAATTCCTTGCAACCAAACAGTAGGATAAAAGTCAGATTTTGGAATGGAAGTAGCATCTCTTTAAAACCATTTTTGGGATCCATTTGTCTCCAACCAATAAACATAATTCAAATTCCATAAATTTTATCACCTCAACAAAATAAGAGAAATTCCATTAAACTCAATTATAGGAGTCTAATCTTTTCCTGGAATCAAACAATGCAATAAAAATCAGATTTTGGAATCAGCACCAGCATTTTGACAGATTTGGTTAAATGTACTACATGAAAAATAATTTTTCAATATTCAACCAAACGATATAGATTGGAAATGCAATTCCAGAAACCTCAATTCTAGTTAGGAATTCCAAGTTTGCTCAGAATTACAATTCCTTGTACAATTAAAAGCAAATTTTGGACAGCAAAATCTTTAAGACAAATTTGGTTGACACGATAAAAAAAAATCATATTTAACGAACAAAATTTGGATACTATATTTCTTGAAATTCTAGTTCTCTCCAACCAAAAACCATAACTCAAATTTTGTCATATAGCCTTTTCTTTTGGCTAATTTGCATTAAATACCTTCAACTTTCATCCATGTTGCTACATGTACTATTGTTATTAGAGGATAGCTAACATGACCTTTTGAATATCTGCAATTAAGTACCTTCCATTGACCTTTCACATTTGATGCAATTTTGCCACTAAAATAGCCATCCCATCAAAGGGCAAGTCATCCCAAGGGTGGAGCCATGGGCTTAGGTTTTACACATTTTTTACCACATCCATTAGGTTACCCCCTTTGGCTTGAAAAACTGCACACTTTAGGACAATTTTGCTCCTATTGAACACAGTGCATCATTTCTTCAACAAGGCAATATGCTAATAATGTGGGTTAGCAACTTGCAAATGCATTAAAAGCAATGTGTCTAAATGTAATTTAGCCTTTTTCTGTTTGGGTTATTTAATTTTAGGGTATCGTATAATATTGGAAATTTGTGTTTAGGTCACCATATTGTCCAGAATATGATTTGGGTCTCGTCCTAACGGTTGACTTGGTTGGTCATCCAAAATGGAGACCTAAACTCACATTTTGAATATTATACGAGACCCTAAAATTAAATGGAAATACGTAAGGGTTGTGTGACTTGACTTATTTAGTTTTGCATAGTGGGGTTGTGTGACTTTGGGTTATTTAGTTTTGTCATGATCAATCGAGAATGAGACCTGCGACACTGTTGTTTGTTTCTATCATGACCTCAGCAACCACACAACCTGACAGCAGTTTCGGTGGGAGCGACTTCATGGGCATCGTGTCTCGTCAGATGTCTTTCTTCCGATCACATTGTTGAATGCTTGCAACTAGACTCAAATGCAAATTAGCAATTTTATGGACAGAGAAGAGAGAGGGAGAGGGAGAGAGAATGATTACAGGCTTTTGATAGTAGTGGAAGATGGAGGGACCGAGGAACTCCTTCCGCTTCTTCATGATCTCCTCCCCTTTCATCCCTTCGTACGGACGAGGCTGGTGGTCGAACGGTGGGAGCGATGGCGGGTCGGATGCGGATCCGGTGCCCCGCCCGCGTTGGAGGAGGATCCGACGGAGCTCCGACTTCGACTCGGAGCTCCGTCGCAGTAGGTGCCTCGACCCGGATCCGAACATCTTGATTTTAAGAAGAAGAAGAAAACTGGAGTGAGATTGGAGAAGAGGAAGGGAAGGTGGGTGGGTTTAGACCAACGCAAATGGGGACGAGGGAGGGCCCGGAGTGGAGTCCATTTTTGTTCACACACCAAAACTAGGATCCACTAAAAGGATTCACACGTGTCAAATTTTTTAGTCAAAATTATTTTGAATGTTTACAAAATCACTTCCAAAATGGTTTATGTTGAATGGATTTGACACGTGTCAAATTTTTGTTGGAGAGTGAACAAACACTCTAGTTTTGGTGGGTGAACAAAAATGGACTCCCCGGAGTGATAAAGGACGCGGAGGTGGGTGACAAGGAGATGAGACTGCTGTGTCACACTCTTATTTGTTAACTATTTTAAAGATTATCCCATTTGGACCCTTTTGCCCCCTTTTTTAGTTACTGTTTTAAAGATTGTTTCAACAATAAGATCTCTCTTGCCGAACTAGAGTGACCGTTGTGGTTATTGTGGAGAGGCATAAGATTCTGGCTGGATAGTGGAAGACTAGTGGATCAAGCCACGGGAGTGTATTATATTATTCCTTCCGTTTATAAAAACGGTAGAAGTTGGGGGCAGTTGGTCCAAAAAACATGCAATACAACGTGCACAAAGTTCCGTGCGTATCGTTGGATATCTAAAAAAATCTCATTTTTTTTGTTTCCTTTGTTAATGTTGTTGGTGCTTTCTTTACATGGAGAGAGTTTGCTCTCAACATGCCTTGTAAAAGTTTAGTCCCACATCGGAAATGCACCATGAGTTATCTCAACATATATACTTGGTTGTGTTGTTGAGAGATGCACATGGGGTGGTGACCCTAAGGAGGGAACCATGTGGGTGATTTTACTAGGAGGTAAGAATAAGGCTCCAAGGATTAAGCATTAATGCTTTTGTCATTCACTTGGATTAATTCCATTTGGAGCTAAGCCCCAAAGGGGCTTAGCGACTCGGGCTCATGGGCTCATGAGGCGTAATGTGGCGTTTTGTTGGCGTAATGGGATTTGAATCAATCTCGTTGCTATCTTTGTGGGATTTGAATTAATCTCGTTGCTATCTTTGTGGGATTTGAATTAATTTCGTTGCTATCTTTGTGGGATTTGATTCAATCCTTCCATAACTGAAGAGGCGGCTAGGGTTTCCACCCTCTCTCTATATATATTCTCTTCTGGCCTCCTTTGTGAGGTACTACGAATTTTATAAGTCAGAAGAGAGAGAGAGAGAGAGAGAGAGGGAGCTGCTGCAGCCATTGCAAGTCCATCCGAGGAGTCAGAACAGAGGTGACTTCGAGCGTTCCACAAGTTCTTCAACTTGCTGGTTTTTTGAAGCAATTCGTGTGGGACGAATATTGCTTTGAGCAACGGTGTTTTGACACCCCAGCAACTTTTCTTCATCTCATCTTTCTCTAGATTATTGTAACTCGTTCTGTCCCAATTGCAACATGTTTGCAAGGAAGAACGAGAAATCTTCTCTTCTCTATTTTCCTCCTTCATATTGTAATCTGGCTATTTGGATTTTTGTATCATCGTAGATCTTGAGTTTGATCACTGCAAAGTTTTTGTGTGACTCTCAGATCTCGATTGCATCAGTTTTTCATCTTTGGTCAAGCCCCGGGACTAACAATCTCAAAGCAATATCTTTGTAGATGGAAAACATTAATGCTTCGCTCGTCCAATCGGACTACTGCAAGTTGGAAAAGTTCGATGGAAAGCATTATTAAGTCTGGAAGAGGAAGGTTTATCTAACTCTTCAACTCAAAGACGTTGATCATGTACTGTTGGAGGAAGAACCTTCTGTTCCAGACACTGGGTCTACTACCGCAATCAATGCGGCTACCAAACTCCAGGCCAAATGGAGAAGGGAGAACATCATCTGCAGGCTTCTCATCCTGAATGCTATGGAGGATTCCCTGGCAGCATCCTACTCGAAGAAGGAATTTGCCAGAGACATATGGGAGTCTGTGGAACAACTGTATGAAGAAGACAGGAACAGAAGCAAGATGTTTGTGGTTAAAAAAATATCATAAATTGCTCTTTGAGGACGAGAAGTCCATGTTGCCACAGGTGAAGGAATTTCTGAAGCTGCGTCAGAAACTGGAAGACGAAGAGATGCCCCTTCCCGACAAGTTTGTCGTTGGATGGATCGTCTCAAAACTTCCTGCTGGATGGAGTACCTTCTATGCAAGGATGCTCAGAAAGAAGCTAGACATTAGCTTGGGAGATCTACTTCAAGAGATCCATGTTGAGGACGAGATGCGTTCCCAACAGAAGATGGACACTCTGTCCAAATAGTTGGCTAAGGCTAATCTAGTGCAGACGAGAGATCCCAAGGGGAAGCATACGGCTTCTCATCACAAGAAGGAGGACTTCACCAATCTAAAAGTGAAGGGTCCTTCATTCAAGCAACAGAAGTCCAAGTCCCACGTGACTTGTTTTAATTGTGGCAAGAAAGGCCACTACAAGTGTGAATGCAGATCCAAGCCTAAACAATCAGAGAAAGGTGAGCCTAGTAAGGTTTCATTGGTTTCTAACATTGTTGCTATGATCGCACAGGTCATAACTGTGGGGGTTGACTCTGACTGGTGGATAGACACTGGTACGACTTGCCATGTCTGTTCTGGCAAGGAATGGTTCGTCACGTACCAGCCGATATCTAAGAAGGTTGTCATGGTGAACCAGGCCCAAGCTGAAGTTCTGGGGATCGGGACTGTGGAACTGAAACTCACTTCTGGGAATACTCTGACGCTTCAAGGTGTGAAGCATGTTCCGGTGATTGCCAAGAACCTGATCTCTGGGAGCCTGCTCTGCAACGCAGGCTTGAGGATGGACATCAATGCTGGTCAGATGGTGATGTCCAAGAAGGAAACATACTTCAGGAAGGTTTATCAAACCGAAGGAATATTTAAAATTCAGCTTGTCAACCAGTTTAATGACATTAATGCAGTTGCATTTTCTGATTATTCTCTTGAGTTGTGGCATAATAGACTAGGACATGTTCATTGTAAAAGAATTAACAAAATGTTTAGTCTAGGACTTATCTCCAAATATGGGGGTAAGGTGGAGAAGTGTGAAGTGTGTGCTCAGATGAAGATCACAAGGAAACCCTTTTATCGGGTCAATCGAAGCACAAATCTTCTGGAGTTGGTACACTCCGATATCTGTGACTTCAAACATTTCTCCACGACGGCCGGGATGAAGTATTTCATAAACTTCATCGACGACTTCTCAAAATACGCGCTCGTCTACTTGCTCAAGACTAAAGACGAAGCTTTCGAGAAGTTCAGAGAGTTCAGGGTCGAAGCTGAACGGCAGACTGGACAACAACTCAAGAGGTTGAGAAGTGATTGAGGTGGGGAGTACAGGTCTCATTATTTTGCATCGTTCCGCAAAGAACATGGAATCATATGCGAGACTACTGCTCCATATTCTCCTCAATCCAACGGAGTAGCAGAGAGGAAGAACCGAACATTAACAGAAATGATGAATTCAATGCTGCTTACTGCAGGTCTTCCAAAATGCTACTGGGGAGAAGCTGTATTAACGGCCACTTTCATTCTGAATAGAGTGCCTTATGCAACTTCGGACGTAACTTCTCATGAACTCTGGTTCAAAGTCAGACCAAACTTGAATGTCATTCGAGTGTGGGGGTGTCTGGCGTATGTGAAGCTCCCAGATCTGAAGATTCAGAAGCTGGGGACAAGGACTATGAACGCGATCTTCTTGGGGTATGCCGAGAAGAGTGATGCTCAGAGATTTCTTGATATTGAGTCAAATTATATCATCGAATCTCGTGATGCTGAATACTTTGAAGAAAAGTTTGCAAAAGACAAAAACATTGTCCTTTCGGACATTCCGAAAAATGATGTAGGTGCAAATGAGACTAAAATCTCATATGGGCCAGTAGTCCAAGAAGAAGCTGTTGTTGATGAAACAACTCTTGTACCAGAACTCGCAGAGCCGTCAGCAAAGCGAGCGAGGAGACCTAAAGACTTCGGAGATGAATTTGTCACCTATCATGTGGAAGCAGATCCGCTTACCTATGATGAGACGATGAAGACCAGAGATGCTATCTTCTGGAAGGAGGCAGTGAATGACGAGTTTGACTCTATTACCTCCAATAACACATGGGTGTTGGTAGATCTACCTGAAGGAGAAAAGTCCATCGGATGTAAATGGATCTTCAAGAAGAAGATGAAGGCAAATGGAACTATTGACAAGTTCAAGGCCAGGCTGGTAGCCAAGGGATTTTCTCAGAAACAGGGGATAGACTACTTTGACACGTACGCTCCAGTAGCTCGGATGACCACCATCAGAATGTTAATCGCTCTAGCAGCTATACATAAGTTGGTGATACATCAGATGGATGTAAAAACAACATTCCTGAATGGGGAGCTGACCGAAGAGATTTACATACAACAGCCAGATGGATTTGTCGTTAAAGGTCTTGAAGACAAAGTCTGCAAGTTGGTGAAATCATTGTATGGTTTGAAGCAAGCTCCCAAGATGTGGCATGAGAAGTTTGACAAAGTTGTTAGATAAACGGCTACAGAGTCAACAAGACGGACAAATGTGTTTACACAAAGTTCGCTGATGGAAGATGAGTCATCGTTTGTCTGTACGTGGATGACATGCTAATCCTAGGGACGGATATAGGCTGTGTCACAGAGACAAAGAAGTTTCTCTCAACCAAGTTCAGTATGAAGGACTTGGGGGATGCAGATGTCATCTTGGGCATAAAGATCATCCAGACAGACACTGGAGTAGCGCTGTCACAACCTCACTACATTGATAAGATTCTCACACGCTATGGGTATAAGGATCTTCCAGGGATCGATACACCATACAGGTGTGATCAGAAGCTGAAGCCAAACTCGAGGAAAAGCGTCAGGCAGCTGGAGTATTCTAGCATTATCGGAAGTTTGATGTATGCAACCACTGCCACAAGGCCTGACATAGCTTTCGCCGTGGGAATGCTGAGTCGGTTCACAAGCAACCCAGGGATTGAGCACTGAAAAGCTGTGAAGCGGGTGATGAGATATCTCAAGAAGACTAAGACATATGTACTGCACTACAACGGGTATCCGACAGTAGTGGAAGGCTTCAGTGATGCTAGCTGGTGTTCAGAGGTAGAAAGCGAGAGATCCACAGGTGGATATGTCTTTTCCTTGGGTGGAGCTGCTATATCGTGAAAGTCGAAGAAGCAGACTATACTCTTTCGTTCCTCCATGGAATCTGAATTCTATGCACTTGAAACTGCAGCAGATGAAGCAGAATGGCTTCGAAAGCTCATGTATGATCTTCCAGTGGTTGGGGCTCAGATACCGGCGATACCGATATACTGTGACACCCAGGCGACTACGGCGGTGGCATCAAATGACCTCTTTAACGGGAATAAGAGGACTGTGCGGTTGAAGCACAGGACAATACACAATCTTATCAAAAGAGGTGTAATTACAGTGATTGATGTTCGCAGTCAGGAGAACCTGGCAGATCCGTTCATAAAAGGCCTCAAGCGCTGGTTGGTCGATGATACAGCTTGTAAAATGGGCTTGAAGGCATTCTGATAAGTGTGTCTTTGTAATCCTACCATAAAGTTTTATGCTATTAGTTCAAAGAGAAATCTACTAGGCATCTAACTTTTGGTTCAAAAAAGGATCACTGACTGGGAAACTATCAAGTAACAGTGGGTACTTGTTCTCTGGAACATGGAAGGGATACGGACCCATAACCACTATTCTCTACTATGTATTTTCTGCAGAAAAAATAGATCCTGTGGAAGGTTGGCTTAACGCCTTAATGAGTTCTCAGGCAGAGTGAATGCCTGGTGTGCTTTACAGGAAGCACGGTAGATCAGCACTACAAGGAGTGAAACTCCATGCTACAGTGGGGTGACTCCACCATGAGGTTCCCAGGTCTGGGGTAATGCCTCGGCTTTGCAAGCCAAGTCATAGCGACGTAGCACCGCAAATAGGCAGGTAGCCTAATGTTGTATGACGTAATTAAAGAGTTGTAGACAACACTACAAAGGGGAGGATGGCCCTATTTTACAGTGGCACGACACCACGATGAGGTACCCAGGTAGGGATAAAGCCTCGGCCTTGCAAGCCATGTCGTTGCGGCGTAACACCGCAAGGAAGCCTTAGGCTTCATGCTGAGTAGATTGGCACTACAAAGAGGCTGAGACCTCATGCTACAGTAGTATGACACTACGATGAGGTTCCCAGGTAGGGGTAATGCCTCGACTTCAGGCCATGTCATAGCGGCGTAGCACCACAAGGAAGTGCAAGGCTTCATGCCATGTCTCTTTGATAAAGAACTCACCTATAGTGTATAGAAAGAGATATCAGGCCGTCTCTTGAGGGTAAACTTGTAGACGCCCAAAATTATACACTGAAACCAGGCTGGCACAGGGCCTTTAATGTGCAGCCAGAAGCACACGTAACTACACTTTGTGAGTGGGAAGAATTACAATTATGATGCAGAATTTAAGGCGTAGTCCATTCTTGTATCACACTGTTATTTAACCCATGCGGGAAGATTCAAGTCGTCAGCGACATCTATCCTAATACAAAAATGGACAGTTACTGTGGGGAACGCTCAACCCTGGACACATATATATATTGTGATATGTGGGGAATTATTGGTGCTTTCTTTACATGGAGAGAGTTTGCTCTCAACATGCCTTGTAAAAGTTTAGTCCCACATCGGAAATGTACCATGAGTTATATCAACATATATACTTGGTTGTGTTGTTGAGAGATGCAAATGGGGTGGTGACCCTAAGGAGGGAACCATATGGGTGATTTTACTAGGAGGTAAGAATAAGGCTCCAAGGATTAAGCATTAATGCTTTTGTCATTCTCTTGGATTAATTCCATTTGGAGCTAAGCCCCAAAGGGGCTTAGCGACTCGGACTCGGACTCGAACTCGGGCTCATGGGCTCACGGGCTCATGAGGCGTAATGTGGCATTTTGTTGGCGCACTTTGCACTTAGCATGTCAGCAGTCATGCGGCTCATATGTGGCCACATGCGGCTCATGCGGCTCATGCGGTCCATGCGGCTCATGCGGCCTCATGCGGTCCATGCGGCACTTGCGGCCATGAGGTCATACGGCTCATGCGGCCAAGCACGTCAGCAGTCATGCGGCTCATATGTGGCCACATGCGGCTCATGCGGTCCATACGGCTCATGCGGCCTCATGCGGTCCATGCGACACTTGCGGCCATGAGGTCATACGGCTCATGCGGCCAGGCTACTGCTGCTGCTGCTGCATGGAGGGCTCCGCTGACTGTGCAGGCTACAAGTCAGTTATGGAAAGACTGATTCAATACGATTAATTCAGATCCACTTTTTGTGGGATTTGAATTAATTTTGTTGCTATCTTTGTGGGATTTGAATTAATCTCGTTGCTATCTTTATGGGATTTGAATTAATTTCATTGCTATCTTTGTGGGATTTGATTCAATCCTTCCATAACTGAAGAGACGGCTAGGGTTTCCATCCTCTCTCTATATATATTCTCTTCTGGCCTCCTTTGTGAGGTACTACGAATTTTATAAGTCAGAAGAGAGAGAGAGAGAGAGGGAGCTGCTGCCGCTATTGTAAGTCCATCCGAGGAGTCAGAACAGAGTGACTTCGAGCGTTCCACAAGTTCTTCAACTTGCTGGTTCCTGGAAGCAATTCGTGTGGGGAGAATCTTGCTTTGAGCAACGGTGTTTTGATACCCCAGCAACTTTTCTTCATCTCAGCTTTCTCTAGATTATTGTAACTCGTTCTGTCCCAATTGCAACACGTTTGCAAGGAAGAACGAGAGATCTTCTCTTCTCTATTTCTCTCCTTCATATTGTAATCTGGCTATTTGGATTTTTGTATCATCGTAGATCTTGAGTTTGATCACTGCAAAGTTTTTGTGTGACTCTCAGATCTCGATTGCATCAGTTTTTCATCTTTGGTCAAGCCACGGGACTAACAAATGTTTTGTGGGAACTTATTGAACAAGCAAGCAAAATATGAAGAATGCCCTATTGTGACCCCTCTTTTTTATTACTCGATACAACTAAAAAAAGTAGGTTTTATTATGCCATGGAATGATGAATTTATGCGTGCGTCCCAAAAGTTACAAAGTAGGTAAAACCAATTTCAACAACTCAGATCAACCAACCAAAAAAATCTCCATATAAAAAATAAATCCAACTCATTTGGCCCGCTAACTTCCACATACAAAAATGTCGTACAAGTAATACGGCCAGCTAAGTACCACATGGACTCAGTCCGACATAATACGTTTAAGTTGTACAAGTATATGGTTGTATCTAACATGCATATCTTATGGATTTGCCTAACAAGTCTATATGTTAATCCAATATATATCAAATGTAACCAAATATAGATATAGTAAAGACGAGTTCGTAGTCAATCTTAGGTATGATACAAAGTGATAATAGTCTCGACAACATATTAATGCTTAATAAGCAAAGTATAACAATAATGTATAGCACCCCCATGTTTATCCTAAGATAATATGGTCTATAAATAAAAGTAGTATGTAGAGAAAAGTAAAATAAGGCACCCATGGGAGATCAGGAATATAGGTAGCTAGTAACCTATAACCTTTGTATCCACTGATTTGGATTATTTTCATCAACTTTGCATTGATTTCACGGACAGATGGGTTCGATACATTCAAAACTGTTTACTAGGGTTTAGAGAGGGTCATGCAGGCTCTACACAGAAACTTACGAAATTGTAAAGCGATAACCATGCTAGAAGAAATCGATCGGAGAAGGGGTGTACCTCGCAGTGAATTAAAACAGAGTATTCCCCTATTCTTGCCGAGTTTTGGCGATTCCCCGGCGATGCGGTGGTCGACAGAGATGTGCAGTCGGTCTGGAGGACGCGTGAGGGAGTGAGGGAGGTTCGGGGATGGCCGCTCGAGTTCACAGAAGAGCTATCCTAGGGTTTTCGAGTCAAATTTTTTGTTGAATAGCCTATACACTCAATTTTTGTTCTATCCGATTAAAATTCGGATTTGATCGGGTTTAAGGTTATAATTGTGGTCGGGATGGAAGAGAATCCTACTTGGATTATGTAGAAAAATATACGAGGCAATTTGGTTCAAGATTTTGTGAGATTCGAATTTTTGAAATCCTAAGGATTCCGCTCAGTTCGCAGAGGCTAGGATCGGGTGTCTTCTAGCTACTGTAGCATACAGTAGCTTGCAGACTATTTTCTCTTTCTTTTTTTTTTTACTTTAATTATATACTAAATAGGAATACTCTTTCCCTTAATCCAAAAATACCAAGAAAATCCTTATAAAATTTTTAAATAATTTTTGAAAAATCTAAAATAGTTTCTAAAAACTTACTAATATATTTTGCACATTTTTTAATTATAAACTAAAATCATCTACTAACAAATGTCTAGAAAAAATTGTAATAATACTAATGATAATCTTAAGGTAATAGTAATAACAATAATAATTATAATAAACTTTAATATGTAAAAATTAACTTAGTAAGGTTACCCTAACTTGGGGAGGTTAACCATCAATACTAGTATTAATTTGACAAACAGTTATGTATTTTTCTTTTATTTTCAAAATCCTAAAAATAATAAATAAATAAATAGTCATAATACGATTTACTAGATTTAAATAACTGATTACTCCAATAAAATAAATCTAGTGGCACTTATAGCCAATATGCTAGTCAAAGCACTTGACTGCACTGGCCGTGCCACGTTGTCCAATCGATATGCATAACAAAAATTAAGCATGACTAATGGTATATTTATAAAATAAAAATAATTTCAAAACAAAAAATGTTTAAGCAATAAATAATAAAAAAGAAATATCCTCCAAAATTTTTGGGGGATTACATAAATGAAATAAAAAAGCAGAAACATAAGTAGAGTGCATCAGCAGCATCATAAAGTAGTAGACCACGGCCATCATGGAGCAAATAGTCTAAAATTAGAAAATAGTGGATTTTATTGGCCATAAAATAAGTAAAACATGCGACAGACTTGTGAATCATTATTCAGTATATGTGAATCGTCTCAAGTTAGCTGTAGGGGTCGGTTTTCAACTAGCGGTAGTCCGAAGAAACTTGGCACCATGACACTTAGGCTTTTACGCCTAATTGACAGAAGGACCCTTTCGGCTTGCACCCAAAATAATGCAACATATGCGAATTTTGATTTAACAAGTACTTGCATAGGTACGATTTATTGTATGACATTTTCATCCAAGATTTCCAATTCTCAACGAAGAAAGTTGAAACGCTCTTCGGCAAGTGGTTTAGTGAAAAAGTCTGCTAGCTGATGATCAGTGTTAATGAATTCTAGATTAATATTTCCTTGCAATTGATGTTCTCTTAAAAAATGGTGTCGTATTTCTATATGCTTAGTGCGTGAGTGACATGTTGGATTCTTAGTCAAGTTAATAGCACTATTATTATCATAGAATATAGTAATGTGCTGAAAAGATAAATTATAGTCTGCTAGGGTTTGCTTCATCCACAAAATCTGAGCACAACAACGTCCTGCAACTATGTATTCAGCTTCTGTTGTGGATAGTGCGACAGAGTTTTATTTCATACTTGTAAGGCCCCTCATTTTTTGATCTTATTTTTAATTATTTTATATAGATATTTTAATTTATTAAAGTCAATAATGGCTATGTTAGTAGTTTACTGTAGCTTTGATTTTGGAAGCACAACAAATATTATTTTCTTAAATCCAGTTCCATATTTAAATTCTAGACTCTTCCATCTTGAGTTTGATATATCATGTCCCATCCAATTTTGCTTTTCAACATTCCTTTGACTTCGCACAATTTCGGGCCAACTTAGGCCAATTTGAGCTATTGACGTAATTTTAAGCCAACTTACAATTTGATTTTTGGACTTGACAAAGATCGAAACCGTATGACCCAATATATAATTTTGATCTATTTTGAGTCAATGCACATGCCTAGGGTGTACCATCCAACCGAGTACTCATGTGCTACTTATTTGCAAATGGCACATGAACCTCATTAAATTGATTTTTCGGGTCCAATTTGACTAGTAATGCTACTCGAACCCTAACCTAGTCAACCATACTAGTTAGAGCCTAACTAGGAGTACCAAAACCAAGTATACATATATTTAAGAGAATTTTAGAGTTTTAATTGCAGCCATATGCAATATTTCCTTATATATTTGGCTTGGTCAAACATCTAACCAAAATAGGAAACCTATTAATAATAGTATGATTTGGAGAACCCAAATCCTATCCAAATTAGATCAAACCAAATTCCATGCACTAAATATATATACCTATCAAACCCTAACCATTATCCTCTCTCATAACCGTCTACTACTCCACAAATCCTCCCAAACCTAGCGACCACCATTCCAAACCCGAAACCCTAGTCGACCCACTTTCCTTCTCAAAATCCTAATTTTTCCTCAATTTCTGTGCCATCACCAACACTCACACGGCCCTCTCGACATCCTCTTCCACCCTAGAAACTTTAGGGGCAACCTTACGGCCGTTAGAGAGGTGCATGACGCGCTACGTGGGCCGAAACTACGCCGAATCGAAGTCTGAAACGTCACAGTAGGTTAGTCAAATTGTAGATGATGTTTCACCTACTTTTTCTCATCTATTCCTCCTCAAACCAAATCTAAGAGTTACCGTTGTGTGTCTACTCCAACGTCTGGTTGCTGGATCCCCTAGTTCCAAGCAATTTGCTCGTGGCATCGATTATACGACAGGGTATCTAGAACTGATAAATTTTGTTGCGGGCCACTTTTCGCCTATCTAAGTTCACGTACTAATCATACTATATTTTTATTTTGAATCTAGACGTCGATACCTTTCAGACGCATATCTGAAAGTTAGGTTTTGCATCCATCTACTATTTTTAAAAATTTATGACATTTGATGTGTCACCGAACTCTGAAAAATTCTGCTCTCTTTGTGTCCAAAAGTGTCAAAACTCCATGAATTCATAACAAACTTTATGTTGTGCAAGATTTAACATTATCAATACTATTTTAACTAATTTCTGGGATTTTTACAAACTTTATTAATTTTATTTATTTATTATTTCGAGATAAAATTAATGGGTCGAATTGAGGAAGTCATATGTGGCATTGACATAGGACCTCTTGTGAAAGGGTTTCCCTATTGAAATTATATTATAGAAATATATAAGTATTTATAGATAAATTCTAGAATTTAAATATATTATTTTGTTATAATTGTAAAGTATTTACGAGAGATTTTTGTACCTATATGTACTTATATAATAGATGTAGTGTCATAACAACGTTATGGCAACTAGGAGACGTAGATACTCATATAATTTATATAAGATATATTAATATAGAATATCAAATATAGTGTATTATTATATGTAAGCGTGGAAGGATCGACAAGGACACCGAAGTCGGACAGGCTTACCCGCAGACAACAGTTACAAGCAAGCGTGCCTTGCCTTCGTTACAGATTATTCTTTTCTGTTTTTGTTGTTCTTTTTATTAGCGTTGCATGACGTAGGACGTTAATACTTAGTGTCCGTTTATAGACGGGTGCCATTGTCATTATAGTGAATCGAGTATTGATATTAGGTATTACGTACATACTTATGTGTCCACTGACACGATTGACCACATGACACTGACAGATTCATGATGCGAGGTTTACATGATTATTCGTGGTATTGAACCCGTGTTAGCATTCTAGATTTCTTTATCAATATTACTTTTACTTTCAAGATGACTGTACAGACTTGATATTGCTAGATTCTAGACATGGGGATTGGGGAGAACTTGACTACAATATTAGACCTATTTTCATATGGCCCATTTTTTAGTGACCTTTATCTCTGTAGCAGAGTAAGGGATTATCACTGTCGAGAATTGATTGTCCTTGGTGCCACGACACAGGTACTGGGGACAATATCCTGCTAATGTGCTAGTGAGCTTCAGTGGAAGGGGTCTGGTATTCTAGAAAAGTATCTCACTTGCATAGCACATAGACGGATATAGTAGATTGCCTTAGTTCATATTTTTATATCTGTACCTTGGCATGTATATTATACACCTTTCTAGTCCCCTGAGGACCTGGCTATTTCCTAGGCTTAGATGAAGCTGAAGACTATCAAGAGGTTTACGGTTCGGGAGCTGAGAGCGGAGGCATACCGGTACAGGAGGACGAGATAGTGCCAGAGGATTTTTCGTGATCATGTTATCTTCATATTTAGTCTTTCTACATTATTTCCTTTTTTTTTCATCAGACTTGTAGTTGATTTGTACTTTGTTTCTATTTCTGTGGTTTCAGGATGTTTTACCCGTACAAACTTTATTACTTTTATTTCTGGATATTAGAGACATTTCTTTATTTATTCTTGATCCCTTTGTGGACTCTATGGATGTGATTAGATGTATATACCTGTGGACTATGTTGTATTTCTTGGTGTTATCATAATTTACAACTTAAGTATTTCGCTAATGGGCATGTTGTGTAGCTTGGCCATTGGTGAAGTGCTGCTGGCATGTATTCGTATACCTGGTCCTACATATTTTGGGACTGGAGCATTACATATTTTTGTGGTGGCCCATGCAAGTCAACGTTAATCACTTCGGTTACGTTATTGTACCGATGTGAGCCTGTAAATAGGATAAAAAAGATCCATAGGATCATATCCACATGCTTGATACCTTCCTTAACTTTGTTTCAAACTCTCACTTGACTTTTTGATTTGCATCCAGTTTGATTATGTTCTACTGTACCCTTATTTATTCGTGCTAGTAAGACGAATCTTCATAGTAGGCGTGTCTTCCCTTACTTTCACATCACGAAAGTGGGGCCACAGACACTAGAAGCCATAAGTGCAGGTGGAGTCTTCGTAAATTGTGCGAAGTCGTGGTGATACCTAGGATAGTTGTACTACTACGAGCCTGCAACCAATTGAGGAATAGAACTTGAGGATGCATCCACAAACATGATTATATACTTTTTTCAGATACTTCAGCATAATTTCTTTCATGTTATCTTCTTTCTCAACATGATTACTTTTGTGTTCTTTCTTACTCGAAATTTGACTAAACCCTTCCATGTTGACTTCTTGAGTAATTCTTTCCGTTCTTTTTGTGCTAATTTGTTGGAAATTGCCTTATGGATAGGTCCAAGGAAAAGTTTGAAAAATAATATTTATCCTTGTATTACGGAATCAAAGTTTTTGCAGCTTGAGAAATACTAGCGAGGTAGGACTTCAGATAACGGCATCATGGCTACATATGTTTCTCAAATTCTACTTGAACCATATCCTATATATGTTGACATTTTTCCTGTATTTTCGTAGAAAGTTAATTCAAAAATATTTCATGGATTTGGCCAAGATAAGCTCAAGAACCTGTATTACCTGGCATGGTAGATGTGTACTACAGCCATCCTTCGTATTATGGAACAAAAAAGTTATTTACAGCTAGATGCACACTGGCGTAGCAGTAACTTTATGTGACATAATCATGGAGATATATGGTTCTCGAGTCTTACCTAGATTATGTCATATGCATCTTGTTTGGCTTCACATCGTTCTTGGAAATAATTTGACAAACCTTCCTGCTTTGCTTGACCCTACCGTTGTTTGAAATTGGTATATAGGTTTGTTTGACACGGCCTTAGGTTTCCGTTATCTTCTATTTATTAGATGACTAAAATAGTTAAAACCTTATAGTTATATTATAGAATATAATTAAGCTAGATATTGGTGTGATTGTGATGTTGGATAGCTAGAAACGGGTAAGTTTCTTAGAGATGGATCCTAGTGAGATTATGAGTCGAGTATGAACACCTGGATATCGGATGCGTAGAGCCCATTAGGATGAATTCCTAGGAGTGATCTGACGGGTATCATTGAATAGATTGATAATACTATACCCATGATAGAATGAGTTGTATTGGGAGTATTGAGGAAGGAGAAGTAGTATGCCAAGATTAGTAAGAGCAAATTTTGCCTTAATAAAGTTCTTTTTTTGGGACACATTATCTCGGGAGAAGGACTTTCAGTTGATCCAAAAAAGATAGCAATCGTGGAGTCTTGGCCGACACCGACATCTGTTGCGGAGGTTAGAAGTTTTCTCAAACTTGTCGGGTATTACCGCAGGTTTGTAGAAAATTTCTTACGGATTACAGAGACGATGACATAATTGACCCGTAAGGATCATGAGTTCCAGTAGGCATGAGACTGTTAGAAGGCTTTTGAGGAACTGAAGAAGATGTTGACCTCAGTATCTATTTTGACACTTTTTTCTGGAT
The DNA here is from genome assembly GCA_029216955.1 of Iris pallida. NCBI lineage: Eukaryota > Viridiplantae > Streptophyta > Magnoliopsida > Asparagales > Iridaceae > Iris > Iris pallida. The sequence goes on from JANAVB010033815.1 coordinate 9,379,804, forward strand.
CGGAAGGATTTGTTGTAAATAGTAATGCGTCAGGTAGTGGACTTGAATATGTATTTATGCAACACGGAAAGGTCATAGCCTATATGTTCCGAATGGAGAGTTGAGGCAAGAGTTGAGGGATGAAGCACACAACTCTATTTATTCTATTCATCTCGGGAGTACTAAGATGTATCAAGATTTGAAGTAGTACTATTGGTGGCATGGTATGAAGAGGAAGATTGCACGCTTTGTAACAAAGTGCTTGGTCTGTCAGCAGGTGAAGGCAGAATATCAGAGAACTGCAGGTATATTGCAGTCGCTTCCCATCCCTGAGTGAAAGTGGGAGCATATTACCATGGATTTCGTTAGCGAATTTTCGAGGAGTCCTAGTTGGAAGGACGTAGTTTGGGTGATTCTGGGTAGACTCACAAAGTCGGCACATTTCCTGACATTCAAAGTGGGTCAGTCCACCGAGATGTTAGCTGACTTGTACATGAGGCAAATTGTGAAACTTCATGGGGTACCAGTTAGTAGAGTCTCAGACAGGAATTCTAAATTTACCTCGTATTTCTGGAGGAGTATGCAGGAGAGCTTGGGTACGAGTCTCAAGTTCAGCACTTCGTATCATCGATAGACGAATGGTCAGTCGGAGTGCACTATTCAGACCCTATAAGACATGTTGAGGGCGTGCTTATTGGACTTTAGAGGTTCTTGGGAAGACTACTTGTACTTGGTGGAATTATCCTATAACAACAGTTACCAAGCTAGTATACAAATGGCACCATATGAAGCATTATATGGAAAGAAGTGTAGATCACCCATATGTTAGAGCGACGTGGGAGAGCGACAGATACTTGGACCAGAGCTTGTGACGCAGACATAAAAAAATGAAGCGGATCCAGAGTAATCTTAAGGCAACTCAAGACCGACAAAAGCATTGGGCCGATACGCATCGTCGACCACTGGAATTCAAGGAGGAAGAGCATATATTTCTGAGGATCTCACCGACACGGGGCACCATTAGATTCAGAAGGAGAAAAAAATTTGAGTCAAAGGTTTATAGGACCGTTCGATATCATTGAGCGTATAGGAAAGTTGGCATATCATCTTGTATTACCCCCATTACTAGAGAGAGTGCATGATGTATTCTATGTCTCACAGCTGAGGAGGTGTGTGACTGATCCCAGTCATGTGGTCGATCACTCTGAGATCACGGTGGGACCCAGTTTATCATACGAGGAGCAGCAGCTAGGTATCTTGGATACGAGTGAGAAGGCGCATAGAGGGAAGACTATTAAACTGGTTCGAGTTGCATAGAGGTACCATTCTCCAAAAGAATCAACTTGGGAGAGTGAAGGTTCTATGCGTGAGCGATATCCCCACTTATTCGAAGATGCCAGTAAGTCTTAGCCTAATTATTCATATGATAAGATTTTTCTATATAATTGTGTTATTTTTAATTTCGAAGACGAAATTTTCTAAGGTGGGTAGGTTGTAAGCCCCCTCATTTTTGGATCTTATTTTTAATTATTTTATATAGATATTTTAATTTATTAAAGTCAATAATGGTTATGTTAGTAGTTTACTGTAGCTTTGATTTTGGAAGCACAACAAATATTGTTTTCTCAAATCCAGTTCCATATTTGATTTTTAGACTTTTCTACCTTGAGTATGATATATCATATCCCATCCAATTTTGCTTTTCAACATTCCTTTGACTTCGCGCAATTTCGGGCCAACTTTGGCCAATTTGAGCCATTGATGTAATTTTAAGCCAACTTACAATTCGATTTTTGGACTTGACATAGATCGAAACCATATGACCCAATATATCATTTTGATCCATTTTGAGTCTACAATGCACATATCTAGGGTGTACCATCCAATCGAGTTCTCATGTGCTACTTCATGAGACTCATTAAATTGATTTTTTGGGTCCAATTTGACTAGTAATGCTACTCGAACCCGAACCTAGTCAACCCTACTAGTTAGAGCCTAACAGGGAGTACCAAAACCAAGTATACATATATTTAAGAGAATTTTAGAGGTTTAATTGCAGCCATATGCAATATTCTCTTATATATTTGGCTTGGTCAAACATCTAACCAAAATAGGAAACCTATTAATAATAGTATGATTTGGAAACCAAATCCTATCCAAATTAGATCAAACCAAAGCCCATGCACTAAATATATATATATATACACCTATCAAATCCTAACCATCCCCCTCTCTTATAACTACCCACTACTCCACAAATCCCCCCAAAACTAGCGGCCACCACTCCAAACCCGAAATCCTAGCCGCCCCCCTTTCCTTATCAAAATTCTAATTTTTTCTCAATTTCTGCACCATCACCACCACTCACACGATCCTAGCAACTGTAGGAGCAACCTTGCGGCCTTTAGAGAGGTACACGACGCGATACTTGGGCCGAAATTCTGCCGAATCAAAGTCTGAAACGTCATAACAGGTTAGTCGAATTGTAGATGATGTTTCACCCACTTTTTCTGATTCATTTCTCCTCAAACCAAATCTGAGAGTTACCTTTGTGTGTTTACTCCAACCTTTGGTCGCCGGATCCCCTAGTTCCAAGCGATTTGCCCGTGGCATCGATTCTACGACAGGGTATCCAGAACTGATAAATTTTATTGCAGGCCACTTTTTGTCTATCTAAGGTCAGTTTCTAATCATTTTATATTTTTATTATGAATCTAGACCTCGATATCTTTCTGAAGGATATCTGAAAGTTAGGTTTTGCATCCGTTTACTATTTTTAAAAATTCATGACTTTTGCTGTGTCACTGAACTCCGAAAAAATCTGCTTTTCTTGTGCCCAAAAGTGTCAAAACTCCATGAATTCATATTAAACTTTATGTTGTGCAAGGTTTATCATTATCAATACTATTTTAACTAATTTCTAGGATTTTTATAGAATTTATTTATTTTATTATTCATTTTTTTGGGACAAAATTAATGGGTCGAATTGAGGAAGTCATATGTGGCATTGACATAGGACCTCTTGTGAAAGGGTTCCCCTATTGAAATTATACTATAGCAATATATAAGTATTTATAGATAAATTCTAGAATTTAAATATATTATTTTGTTATAATTGTAAAGTATATACGAGAGGTTTTGGTACCTATATGTACTTATATAATAGATGCAGTGTCGTAACAACGTTATGGTAACTAGGAGGCGTAAATACTCATATAATTTATATACGAATATTGATATAGAATATTAAATATAGTGTATTATTATAGGTGATCGTGGAAGGATCGACAAGGACATCGGAGTTGGACATGCTTACCCGCAGACAACAGTTATAGGCAAGCGTGCCTTGCCTTCGTTACAGATTATTCTTTTCTATTTTGTTATTCTTTTTTATTAGCATTGCATGACGTAGGACGTTGATACTTAGTGTCCATTTATAGACGGATGTCGATGTCATGATAGTGACATCGAGTATT
>JANAVB010033815.1:9388258-9675990 GCA_029216955.1 Iris pallida
TTCTAGTTCCTCATTTTTCAAGAATGGATTTTGAAGGACATATAATTACAATTCTCCTATCTTAGTCACCTTGGAATCTGTTCGAATTATCTTCCTGCCTAGGCTGCATTACTGAATTTTCATAAGTAATTATTTTCTAAAAGTCAATATCATATTTTCATCTATTGAGTTTTGAGCCTAACCTGCTTCAATTATGCATATATTAAATCCCCAGTGGTCTTATTTAAATTTTTGATCATTTGATTTTCAAAAATGATATCTCATCAATCGTTTTCAAAATAGATACTTTTCTCAAAGAACATATACTTATGTTTTTTTTCCTATCATGATCAACTTGTCGAAATTCTAGAAGCTCCTTTGAGATCTATGAATATAGTTGGAATAGTTTTGATGACTCGCGTCACGCCCCGATCCCGCTAGGGTCGTCCGTCTTGCCTGGATCCCTGCGGGATCGATCGTCCTCGCTAAGGCGTGATGCCGTGCAAGCCTAAGTTGCGCTTACACAAGGCCATGTACCTGCACAAAACAACTAGTCAAGCAAAAACACACGCACGCACCCATTCATTGCAGAAAACCAAATATTGGACACAGAGATTTGAAATGGTAATACTTCTTTTATTGATAAACTTGATAGGAATACAAGTACAAAGCTTTGCAAACTTAAAGTGCCATATATTGGCTACATGATTCTCTTTAAAACTCTCTTTTGAAAATAGTCGCAATGCCCATACATCATATCACTTTATTACACGCTGAAAATAAAAAGTCACCTTTAAAAGGAAAAGAAACTTGAAACTTGACTGGAATTGAAAAGTAGCTTCGAGGCAGTCCACAGCTCTACTGGACTAGACGAGCTTCAGTGCCTCACTTGAAATTCCCCTGTCTCCTTTTGCTTTCTGAAAAGGATGCCCACAACGTGGGTCAGCACACATCATGTACTGGCGAGCGGCTCTTCGTCGAAACTCACAAATATCTGCACTAATTTAACATGTGAAGCTACATATTTACTAGTGCTCTTTATACTTGTCTAGGTTCTTTTTAACAATTTATAAGAAATATGACAGCAGAATATTCATAACCAACTTACCATCGTCGACCGTCATCCCTGCACAAAAATAGGTTAGCACAATTTGCATATATATAAACATTTCCATTTTTGTCCCTGCATGTTAAGCTTGCAATAAATCTCTGTCTATATCCATGAACCTAACCATTGTGGTCCATGGGTATTCCCATTACTAGCAATCAGAACTTCTAGCCGAACTACTAATAGACTGACACCCCCTCTTACTGCGGGGACTTCTAGCCCCAGGTATCCTGTTCTCTCCTAGGCCGATCGACTCCAGGTGCCCCCAGAATAGAGAAAGAGATTACCACCTTGTGCACAAGTTGTCTATACCAATGCGAATGCAGCTATCAGATAATACTACTATGCATGAGTCTAGGCAACATGTAAACATTTCCATTTCTTTCTTCTTCCTGCACGGTCAAGCCGTGATTTCTATATCGAGCTATCTCTTTTAGGCAATTCATAAGAGCATACAGTTCACATTGACACAAGCAAGCGACAGTTCCAATTTACATGTGATTCATTCATTATCTTCTCTTATCTTTTGTTATTAAGGTATCGTTGATCACAGGAATGAGACAACAGAGTGGACTAGAGATCGTTTTTATTAGGGCGTACAAATAAATGCAAGCTCTGTTAAAGCAACTCACTGAGAAGAATCTTAGTTGAGAGAAGGAGGGACTTCACACGCCATTCACGAACAGTTCACGCGTCCTACATTGGCACCAACAGTTGATTAGCATACTTCGGTCTCTTTCTCTCAAGATTCGGAATGAATACAAAATGCGATGAAAGCGAACAATGAAAACCAATTATTGAAAACCAATACGAAAACGCATCCATTAAAACCAAGCAATGAAAGAAAACATCCAACAAAACTCTTGGATTCATTTCAATAGAAGCCAATCCATCAATTGGAAAGGTTTATTGCATTTCATCCGTGATCAATCGATACCGGCAAAGATTTTCCCAAATACTCAGTTCAAGACTGAGTCAGCAAGCCATAGGTATTACATAGTGGACCGCGAGGAGCGGGGCACTATAACTCGTAATGACAAGACAACAGTGCACTGTCACCATTTATTTGAATTATGGAGACTGTGGATTCATTGCACCCAGCAGCACACTGGCGAGGCATGACCCTCCAGTTGAAGTAATTCCAGATAAGCATGGGTGGTCGAACATTATTAAAACTATGTCTCGATTGTCCTATTTCATCCTTGAGTTGTTATATCAAGATTGGATAGAGTTGATAGGGTATTCGCTACCGTATCATTGCTTGAGTTGTGGAACCAAGAGTTTATTGCAGCTAGATGTATACTGGCGAGGCATAAATTCTTGGTAAAGTGACTTCAGATATGGTTACGAATTTTGAATACCATAGAGACTACGTCTTTTATTGGCATATGATTATTAAGTTTTCAAATTGGCTTGTGCCTTATTCCTAGTTACCATCTTCTCAATAAACTGGTAGTTCTTCCTTCTTCCTTATCCTTCTATTTTTCGGATCGTCATCTTTTCAACCTATTTTGATTCCTTCCACTAGATTCCTAAAACGTATCTAGATTTTGATTTCTAAAACTCGTGCCTAAATGATTACGGATAAATATTTAAGCATATCGAAACGACTTTGTTTTGATCATCCTTAAATAGTTTCGATCGCGACTAGACTACGTTTATTACATTTCGATCGAGTTAAGTTTGCATATTTTTTTAGATTTTGACTCGGTAATCGTGCCTAAATAATTTTGCCTAAATGGTTAATCGAGTGAATCGTGCCAAGCAAAACTGAATTTTGATCGCTCCTAAACGACTTTGATCGTGATTAAACTATTTGGCTACAATCATAATCGTGCCTATATTTTCAAACTCAATTATTGCTAATGTTTATATTTCTATTCCAACTTTGAACATGATCATTTTTATCATATTCATACTCGTGCCAAATTTTAACCATGCTTGGATGACTTGCATGATTAACCTTGATCGACTATATCTTAGTTGTATCTAAGTGATTTTAACCATGTTTAGACTTCGTCTAAATTTTGATCGTTGACCATAGCCTAAGGTTCCAACAACAAGCTATATCTATTTGCTTCTGCTATTTGCTTAAAGACTTTTTCTTCTTCTCTCATCTATTCGATCAACGTTTTCTTATCATAATTTCTCACTATCTTTTTCACCGACTAACCAAGTCCGGCTATCCTAGAAGTCCTTAAATTCGAAGACGAATTTATTTCAAAGGTGGGTAGATTTATAACCCATTTTTTCGACTTTTTAAAAAAAATGCTTATTTTATTATTATCCTATTTTTTCGTATTTTAAATATTTCATCTTTAGAGCCAATGAATGTTATATTTTATTCAGAACTAGTTTACATAAAAATTGTGGGTTGAAGATATTATTTGGTTTTAAAATATTTATTTTTGAATTCCTTATTGCATTACAAATTTTGCTTAATAATTTGGAATTTCAGTGTTTTGATTTCAAAAATAGATTTAGAATCATAAATATTTTATAAACGAAAGGATTCTCGAATTTATTTATGATTTAACCCTAGATTATCATGATACTATCAAGTAATATTTATGCTAGTATGATAATAATAAATTTTACTTTGAGTTATTCTGATAATCGATTATTTGATTATGATTATAGATAATATGGTTTAAATTACTCCGATGACATTAAAGGTTATTTCAAAATGTTTATGATTTTTTTATTAGATTTGAATCTATATAATTTAAGTTAGTTGATAAAATTGAACATAAATTTAGATTGCAAATTGTGATCATCTATAGGATAGTGCTTAGATTAATTTATTATCCTTGACTAGTAAAAGATTTATAATAGATAGACTCAATATCCTAATTTGATTACAAATCAAACTGACCTGCCTATTCTCTCTCTCTCTCTCTCTCTCTCTATATATATATATATATATATATATATATATATATATATATATATATATATATATATATATATAGAGGAGTATATATATAAACTTTATGTATATATCAACAACAGCAGTTTCCTCCTATCTATAAATATATTATATATATACTCCTATATATATATATATATATATATATATATATATATATATATATATATATATATATATATATATATATATGCGACCCCATAAAGCTTTATGCTCTCAACTCCTTCTCCTTCCTAGCTATCACCATCGTTGTATATACCATGCTATCGGCAATAATGCCAGGGTCATCTGCTCCAACCTCGAGTATATATATATATATATATATATATATATATATATATATATATATATATATATATATATATATATATATATATATATATGCGACCCCATAAAGCTTTATGCTCTCAACTCCTTCTTCTTCCTAGCTATCACCATCGTTGTATATACCATGCTATCGGCAATAATGCCAGGGTCATCTGCTCCAACCTCGAGGAACCCACTTGCTACCATGTCCAATGCCCGGTGCCGAAGACCTCTACGAACTACCAAGTCTGCTCCGAGCTCACTAGAGATCCAGATCGGGCGAAGGAACATTCTTCTGCTTCTTTCTTTAAAATTTAAGTAAGTTATTTTGCATAGAACCCTCACAAATTTAGCTATTACATGTTAAGGCCCATGATTCTTTATTATGTTAATAAATATATTATTTAAATATATTATATTATTTATAATCTAACTAATGAACGTGCTTAAAGTTTTGTGCCCCATGCACATGAAAACTTCATGCACGTAGGAAAGGAAGCATAGTAAAATATTTTGGTTGGGCCCTTAATACTTTTTAAATTATGTATTTCTATTTTGGATCAAATATTTTTTTTTTGTAAACAATTCTTTTTAAATATTTATCTATATTGATGTTATCATTATGTTGAATTAATTCATGTTAGAAATTGTTGTGATAATTATTTAGCATACTTTTGCATAACTCCCTCTCTATTTAGATATTTAAACATAAATCCTTTTTCATTACTTCTCTAGTCCTATAGTAATATAAAGTATTATATATAATGTTACATTTGTACATAGTATTATATGTTGTTATATCTCTATAGTATTTTGCTTTAAAGAATTCCAATATATTTATTTACTCTAAGCATGTAAATGTTTAAGTGCATGTATAAATTAATTAGTTTTATGAGCATGGGCCCAGTTAATATAAATGTGTTTTATTAAAATTAAAAAATATATTTTATTATGTTAAATATTGTTGTAGGTCAAGTTTAATTACTAGATTTGGGTCCCTTGAGTTAGAGGTATTATTTAATAGTTCCTATTTTATATACTTTTATTCATTATTTTGGGTTTAGCCGATCTTGGGCCTCAAGGCCTATTAGATTAATAATTGGTTGGGCTTTTATTTTATTTCTAAAACAATCACTAATAAAGATCTATATTCATTAGCTTTATAAAATAAATATTTGCTTAAAAAGGGTTAGTACCTATTTTGTTATGAATATCTTCTACGTATATATACATAATTTTCTAATTAAATAAGTGCCTTTTCTCTAAGTTAGAAATCTTCCTTAGATTATTAGATTATCCTTGATCGTAGCTAATGATATTCATATTTCATTTGGCAACTTTGTACTCCTTCACATCGACCATAGCAATCAGACTATACTGGACTTAATAGAATTATTGGTTTCACCAGCTAAGGACCTCAGGCAATTGCACTTTCTGATTGCTTTTGATTCATAGTATTTTTTATTTCATGTTTACACATATGCTCTCCTGCTTGTTGACACGCTCGTCACACGGAGATTAGTATCATGGATTTATTATACATCTTGACTGTCTTTTACATGTTTATCCCACTTGCAATTGATTTTGTGAGTTCTAGCTAGGCGAAAAATATCTTAGTAGACATGTGGACTGCCCAAAAACATCCCCAAAATGTCTGTTCTTGTCTGATTGCAGTCGCATAATTCATGTGCGGGGTGCCAGATTTACCCCTTAGCCGTTCACATGTCGAACAAGATATTTTAAAACACATAAGATAGTTGTCTTTTACATGGTTTTCTTGTTTTCTTAACCACTTGCCATGATATCCTAGTTACATGTTTCTCCAGTTGATACATCTTGTTGTAGAGTTACCTACTTACTTTCTAGACATGCCATGATTTCAGTTACTAGCTAGTTTCATTTCACATATGTTATTTTCATGTGTTGAGTGTAGGAGCGTAAAAAAGTGCTTCATAAGAATGAGTCAAAGAGATGGATCATTCCATTCAAATTGATCCACTTTACGCCAAAGAGAGGCTAATCACTTTACGCCTGAAGCAGGCTAATCATTTTACACCCGGGTCAAAGCTAATGGTTTTACGCCCAAGACAAGCTAGTCACTTTTACGCTGGACAAAGCTGTCAAGTCTTGCATTTAATGCAAAGTCTGACATGAAGATTTAATGATGGCATATATCACAAAATTCGAAGGGATTTGTTTTACATAGAGACCCATTTGTCGTTTAGTATGTGGACTGAGCTATCTTACGCTCATAATATGGCTTCTTTTACGCACGGAGACTATACGAGTTTTTACGCTCAACGGTTGACGTGTGCGTAAGGTTTATTTGGGCTACTTTTACGCTCAAGGTTATTTAACAACCACTTTACGCAGGAAGTCTACATCAGGGCTATTGTACGCCTAGTCTACTACTTTATGCTCAGGGTATATTTGGGTTATTTTTACGCCATATTCCAATTCAGAACGTGGTTTGCCTACATGACTTTCATGCCACACATCTCGAAGAACGTGTGTACGTGCATCCTATTCTTATTGAAATAATGGGACACGTGTCAACGTATGCAGAGGATGACTTCGGTCATGGGTGGCAGTTGTTAGCGTAAAGACGGAACTTTTGCTGAGTTTTTACGCACAAGAAGCCAATCTATAAATAGACTAATTTTTTTCATATAACACACACAGAGAGAAAGGAGAGAATACATAGAGATCAGAGCCCAGAGACTTTGATTTTTCGGAGCATTCTTCTTCAACTTTTCTTCCAGAACAGAGTGAAGCAAAGCAGGAAAGCATTCGGCCTCGCCATCAGTGCCCAAGTGCGTCGATACCTTTCTGGTGACTTAGTTCTTCCAATTGTTTATCTTCTAGCAGTGATCTTCATCATCATCGTATGGTCCAAGGAACAAAGTGATCATTTACAGATCAGACTTCCATAGCAATACTTTCCAGAATCAAATTTGTACTTCTTGTACTTTTTCTTGTTTTATTTTCAAAATCTGATTTCCAGGCATTTTGTTAAGTAAAACAAAAATGGCGACTCTGCTGGGGACAACCTTCTCCTCTGACGAGGAGGCAATTGCTCAATATGATGATGTGTCGATTGGATCGACAAAGAAGATTCTGGTTGTACACTTCGACCAGACTGCTTATGAAGAGATGCTCCGACTGGGGGTGGTTCTCGCCGCTCCAATGTTCAAAAATCTCGCAAAGCACGAAGAGTTTGGATTCCTAAATCCAAAATAGCTTCTGATCTCTCTGTTGCTTCTGAGGGCAAGGGAATTCTTTCCACTCCTGTCGTAGGGGCTCCCATTCGTAACGAGGCAGTCCTTACTTCAGCGTTGCACTCTAAGTGTGGCAAGTTATCTCCCGTCTGTGACGGTGAAGATAATCAGGTTTTACGCCCAGTGGGTAAAAACCAAATTTTACGCTCAGTGCATAAGAGCGAGTCTCCCATTTGTAATGAGACAGATTCTAATGCTTGTGCTTCTAAGTGTAAAAATAAGTCTCCCGTCTGTGACGTGGTAGACACAAAAAAATTACGCTCTTCGCGTAAAGGAAAATCTCCCGTCTGTGACGTGGTAGATAATCAATTTTTATGCTCTACGCGTAAAGGTAAGTCTCCTGTCTGTGACAGTGTAGATAAAATTCGCAACGATATTTTTACATCTAATGTGAATGTACCTAAATACATACAGCGTAAAAATGTTGTTGGTAAAGCTTCAGTTCTACACCCACAGCCTTCTTATACTGCTCTACGCAAAGTACCAAACCTACAAATCACACGCAATGAAAATGGAGTCCTTCGTGCTAAAAAATCTCAAGATTTGCACACACAACTCCAAACGCGTAGAAATATACAGTTTGGTTCTGCAAATGCAGCCAGTAATCTTCTTTATACACAAGGGACTAAACGTTTTGCTACCCCAAATGTAATAAAGAAGACTACTCCTACTCCTTCTGATTTACGTGGATTGCTAATGCAAAAGCGTAAAAATAGACAATCTTCCGTGACACTCCCCCAAGAAAATTATCACTGTGAGTGTCACCAGATTGTGATCAAATGTTGTTGCTCGGCTTCCAGACGGTCAGTTTTTTGATCGATTGAATTTTAATGTGCCCAAACAACAAGCTGATGAGGTGTCATATGCATCAGTCAACATGGCATCTCACACCAACAGAGGACGACGTCCTAGACGAAACACGTCCCAAACCCCAGGTCAACAACAATTCAACAGACTTTTTGATTCTTTTGAAGGAGTATATCAGAATACTCGATCAAGAAGACAAAGACAATTACAGACTTCTGATTCTGAAGCTGGGGGTACTCAATCTCTTGAGTCTGAAACTGATAGTGTTGATTCATACTTCTATACTAATCCTTCTGTATCTTCAAGAGAGGTTGAATCCTACGCTATTAGAGACGAACCAGAGACGTCATCTGTTATTACAGAACAACATCTCACTGCCGTTGAGCAATCATTGAAAGACATGCTTAACATGATGCAAAACATGCACCAGATAATAACGGCTCAGCAAACTGCTCAACTAGCAATTGTAACACCGGTTCAGGCAGCAACACCAACTCAAGATAGCCAAGGGGTTGATATACCTTTGAATATCCAAGAGCCTGCTGTTAACCAAAATTCTGCTTCACCAGATCCCATCATTCCAGAAGATATACCATCTCCGGTGGAGATTATGGTACAACCAACAACTTTTCAATCAAATGTGCTTCCATAAACTAGCGAAGCCATTCAAGCAGTGCGTGAACTCAAAGCACAGTTTGAAGTTTTGAAGCAAAAGGATCAACTCCAGAGGTTAGGGATTAAGCAACCTTATCCTCCTCATTGGAATGATGTACCCTTTCCACCGAAATTCAAGCCACAGTCAATGGTATTGTTTGATGGAAAGGCTTCTCCTAGTTAGTATATCAATTACTTTGATATTATGATTGTACATTTGCAGAAAAATGATGCTCTTCTCACTAGAGTATTCATTGGATGCTTGACGGGTTCAGCTTACGACTGGTATCGTAGTTTACCCGACAATTGTATTTCGACTTTTGACGAATTTAAGGCAATGTTTCTCTCCCGTTTCTATGAAGGAGGTTTGGACATGAACATGTCCTCCTTAATAGAAATCAAGCAAAAGGAGAAAGAAGATACTCGGACGTTCATTGAACGTTTCCGACAGGCGACTTTAAAGATGTCCCCTGGTATGCCAGATTCAGCGCTGATTGATACGTGTAAGATGAATCTGCGACCATCCATCGCTGTCTTCACGGGTTTCCAATTCACAGATTGGGCTTCGTTTATCATAGCAGCAGTTTCTGCCGAGACCAATGGTAGGTTGGCTCGTGAACATGGGATAATTTTTGCCTCTGAGGATAAAGGAAAGAAAAGTAATCCTGGTAATAATTCCGGCAATCGTAATATGAAAGGAAAAGACACTCTTATGATCAATCTTTCCAAGAATAAAATGACGTCGAATAATCAGGAATCTTCTAGGCCAAAAGAAGAATACTCTTTTGACGAAAGTGATATCCCAGGGATATTTTAATGTCTGGTGAAGAGTGGCAAACTTCAGATTTCGGAGCCAAAGAGGCCCAATGAGGTGAATCTGATTGACAATCCTAAATATTGTATCTATCATAGATACATTAATCATCCTACCAGTGCTTGCTATATTTTGAAGAAGAAAATTCAAGAGCTGATAAATGGTGGTGCTATTGCTTCAACCAATGATGACCACACGGTTACAACCAATATGGTTTCTCTTCAATTTGGAGATTTTTTTCCACAACAAATACCAGATGGAATTGTCCCAATTCCGAAGGCGACGTTGAAAATTTTGAATATCCCGCCTGCCAGGGAGGAAAATAAAGGATTGTTGCCTCTGACATTAAAGAATGGTGAAATTATGTGGGTACATCCTGACTTAGTACCTGAAATGGAAGATGAAGGTAAAACTTTAAAATCCAAGAAAGGTAAGAAAGTCAAAACCTGTAACATGATTTCTCATGTTATTCCAGATCCTGATGATTTGGATCATCTATGGGATGGCATTCCTTTGGAAGATAGACTGAGAGGATTAAACATATATCCTCCAAGTCTGGCTCCTCCTGCCAAGCTCAAGCTTACTCATCAGCAGTGGCTAGCCATGAATAGCGTTCTCTTATACAGGGCACAACAAGTCTTTGCTGCTTATGAAAAGGCTCCTAAAGGGATTTTTCCTCGTATTCCGAGTCCTTCTCCTCCTGTAGCTCCAGAGATGGTTATTCCTCATTCTTCTGTAGTCACAGAGATCTCTTCTTCTTCTTTCTCTATGGAAGATGTGTTATGACTTCCAAAAGGCAGAAGGTTTGAATTATGATAAAGGGATATGACTTCCTTTACAAATTCAAAGTCAAAAATCCACTGTTGGATTGGGTTCTGAGGTTCTTTATAACAATCCTCACAAGAAGAAGGCTAAGGAAAGGAAGATTAAATCCTGCAATATGGTACTTCCTTCTTCTGAGAAACTTTTGCTGGTACAAGATCTGGAAAAGAGTACCACAAAGATTATGAGGGATCCTCCAAGGAAGCTGAGAATGTTGAAATTCGATGTCCCGTTAAAGTCTACTTCCAGTCAGAGGGTAATGATGAAACCCTATAAATTTGATATTCTAGCCCAGTTAGCTAATACTCCGGCGAGATTATCTATCTTCGAGTTGCTTCGCCTTTCTAAAGAAAGCCGTGAAACTTTGAGTGAAGCTTTGCTGCAAGCTGATTCCTGCTTAGCTCAACTCAAGACTCCTGACAATACACCAGTATCATGCCCACAATGTCATAGTATGATGGAAGCAATTTCCAACATCACCTTCACACAAGAAGATATGCTGTTGAAGCATAACAAGCATGATAGGCCTTTGTGTTACACTGGGTATATTGAATCCATTAAAGTTGACAGAATTTACATTGATCCTGGGTCTTCTATTAGCATAATTCTTCAAAGTATGCTAAGACCATTGAAGATTCCTACTAGTGATCTGACTTACACTAGTACCACAATAGTTGGTTTCAACTCTGGAAAGAGCAAACCACTGGGGAAGATTCGTCTGAAGATTCAGATTGGTGATCTTCAAACTATGGCAACATTTTATGTTATTAACTTAGACGTATCCTACAATATTCTTCTTGGAAGACCATGGTTACATGAGCATAACATCGTGCCTTCGACTCTCCACCAATGCTTCAAGTATGTGGATCCCCAAGGGGTTGTGTATACTGAGTTTGCTAATATCAACCCTTTCAAGGGTGTTGAAGCCTATTTTTCCAACTCAAGGATTTACAAACAAGAGCATGTGAAAGAGATATCAGATATGGCTGAAGATCAATCATCTGCTGAAGATCAGTCTATTAACGAAGATTCGCCAGAAGAGCAACCTTTGAATATCAAAGTCAAAGGACGAATCCAACCCCAACCTGTCAACAATCAACCTTTGATGATCAAGGTTAAAGGAAGAACTCAAGCTTCATATGAGGAATCAGTGAATATTCCTGTTAAAAGCCAAGTTCAACATCTTGTGATCAAAGTCAAAGGGCGTACATTTCGTACGAATGATCCAGAACCTCCTTTGATTGTCAATCTTGGCAAATCTACGCAGAAGACGGATGATAGTCCACTAGTGATTAATCCGAAATATAGCAGTCAAATTGTAAATGATGTAAATATTGATCATTATGTACTTTTTGATATCAATGAAGATTTCCTTTTCGAGTATATAGCTGTCAAGTTTATCGAAAGAATGACTTTATCTTCTGATAATCAAAGTCATCAATATAAAGATGACATAGACACAGAGGAAACCTTATACATTAACAATAAGGAAAATTCTTTTCCTCCTCATGTCGATGTTGGACCTTATGCTCAAAGGTTTCTAACATCTTCTCCCTATCTTCTTCCTGTAGCCGCTTCATCGCAAGCTTGTGTAACTTATAGACGTCACAAAGAATCTTATTTCGTGGTTCCGTCTGATAAGAAAAACAAGCGCCAAATTGTTTTTGGCTTGGCTAGAAATATCCCTGTCTCAGACAGATGATTCGAGAGATAAAGATAAAGAAAGAATCCGAATTGACAGATATAGTCAACAATCTCTCAAGATTATTCAGAACATGGGATATGATTTGAAGACTATGCAAGGTCTCAATCAAGGCAAAGGTAGACGACTACCATTATGTGGTGATCCGTTTTACCAGAAAACTCATCATGGATTGGGATATGATCCGTCCTACATGTTTAATGACGATATTCAAGAAAAATTCTCTTCTAGCTCTTCACAATCATCAGATTCAGAAGAAGTCCAATTCATCGAATCCGATATTTCTCACTCCTTGTGTGTTAAAGGAGACTATTATGATGAATCTGAGCAAATATTTTCAGCTTACATGGTTCAAATTGATGGTGAATCCGAGCCATTTGATAATAATCCTTGGGCTCAACAGATGGACATTCAATGGGAACTTCGTTTTGAACAACGACAACCACCTACAGAGGACAAGGTTGTCCAGATTGACGTTGGAGATGGAACTATGCCCAAACCAACATTCATCAGTAAGAATCTTTTTGAAGATGAAAAAGAAGAATTGATAAAACTGATTAAAGAATATATTAATATTTTTGCATGGAGTCATGAGGATATGCCAGGTTTAGATCCCAAAGTTGCTACTCATAAACTCAATATTCTTCATAATGCTAAGCCTATAAAACAACAGCAATGGCGTTTTAGACCAGATATGATGGATGCAATTGAAGCAGAAGTCAAAAAGCTGATCACATGTGGTTTTGTTCGTGAAGAACAACACCCCGATTGGGTTGCCAACATTGTTCCTGTTATAAAGAAGAACGGAAAAGTCCGAGTTTGCATAGATTTTCGAGATCTTAATGCAGCTTGTCCAAAAGACGAATTTCTACTTCCAATTACTGATGTCATGATAGACAATATATGTGGTTTTGAACGCATGTCTTTCATGATAGATTCTCAGGATATAATCAAATTAAGATACATCCAGAAGATGAGAAGCATACTGCTTTTCGTACACCTCTTGGGGTTTACTGCTATACGGTGGTGCCGTTTGGTCTTAAAAATGCCGGTGCCACATATCAACGGGCCATGAGCAACATCTTTCAAGAACATCTACGGAAGACAGTAAAATATTATGTAGATGACATTGCTGTTAAGAGTCGATCAAAAGATGATCACATTCAAGACTTGAAGACAGTATTTGAATTGATGCGCCAACATCAATTGAAAATGAACCCTACTAAGTCTTTCTTAGGGATTTCCAGCGGCAAGTTTTTAGGATTTGTCATTACTTCTCAGGGTATCCATGTTGATCATGATAAGGTTAAAGCAATTCTTGAAATGCGTCCTCCACGCAATCTAAAAGAACTCCGTGGCTTCCAAGGTCGCATTGCATATATCAGGAGATTCATATCCAATCTCTCTGGAAGATGCCAGCCTTTCTCCCGTCTATTAAAGAAGGGTGTATCATTTGTTTGGGATGAAGCATGTCAGAAAGCCTTCAATGACATCAAGCAATATCTTACAAATCCACCTGTTTTGGTACCTCCAGTGATAGGAAGACCATTTTTGCTATATGTTCGAGCTTTGGATCATTCACTTGGTGTTCTTCTTGCACAAAAAAGTGATATAGGACATGAACAAGCGATTTATTATCTTAGCCGAATGATGGTCAGAGCAGAACACAGGTATACTCCTGTAGAAAAGAAATGTCTGGCCTTGGTTTTTGCTGTCCAAAAGACAAGACATTATGTGACAGGACAGACTATCCATGTCATCTCCAGAATAAATCCCATTCGGGTATTGATGAGAAAACCGAGCATTCTTAACTCTAGGTTAGCTACCTGGACGATGCTGCTCACTCCTTATGACATGGTTTATATACCTCAAAAATCAGTGAAGGGTCAAGCATTAGCTGATTTCTTAGCTGCTCATCCTATACCTGAAACATCAAAGTTATATGAGGACATTCCAGATGAAGTTGTAGATTACAATATGACTTTTTGACGGAGCATCACGGGTTGGACCTAAAGGTAATATTGTCTCTGGGGTAAGAATCGTCTTGGTTTCTCCTGACAAAATGGTCATATACCGTGCCTATTCTCTCAATGAACCATGCTCTAATAATGTAGCAGAATATAATGCTTTACTGATTGGTCTCCAAGTCACAAAACAATTGGATATTGAATTCCTGGAAGCCTATGGAGATTCTCAGCTGATTGTTAATCAGGTTAGAGGGACCTATGAAGTCAGAAATCCTGATCTCATCTCTTATCATCAAGTAGTAGTCGAATTGGTCCTTTCATTCAAAGGATTCTTCATTGAATTCGTACCACGTTCTCGGAATGTGGAGGCTGATGCTCTTGCTAGCCTAGCTGCAGATTTGGTTGTTCCAATCCGAAGAAAAAATACAATTACTTTGTTGGACCGAGATTTATTCTGTGTCAAGAATAATTTATGTATTGAACAGAGTTATACTACAGAATCAAGCTCTCAGTAAAGGGATTAGAGAACTCTATTTATTGATTATGCGGTTCATGGGATTTTACCTGAAGATCCAAAAGAAGCTGCATCAATTAAGAGACGATCATTTCGATTCTATTATGATTCATCTTTACATATGTTATATCGTCGCTCATATGATGGACTCTTGCTGCGCTGTCTCTCATAAAGTAAAGCTAAACTGATACTCCGTGAGGCTCATAATGGTGTCTGTGGTGCTCATCAATCGGGTCCAAAATTACAGGATCGTATTCGAAGAATGGGGTATTATTGGCCTTCCATGATAGCAGATGCTGTGGATTACGCCAGAAGGTGTAAAGCATGTCAGATTCATGCTGACTTTATTCACCAACCTTCTGAATTTTTACATCCTACAGCAGATTTCTGGCCCTTCGAAGCTTGGGGTATGGATGTCATTGGTCCTATTAACCCTCCTTCTGTTAAAGGACAACAGTTCATATTAGCTATAACCGATTACTTTTCTAAGTGGGCAGAAGCAGTCCCCCTTGCTGAAGTGAAGACATTTAATGTGATCAGCTTCATCAAACATCATTATCGCTTCGGGATTCCTCGACGAATAATTTATGATAATGGTCCACAATTTGCCAGTCAGGCATTTTATCGGTTCTGTGATAAGAATCAAATTCAAAATTAGGCTTCTACGGCTTATAATCCAGCTGCTAATAGTTTAGCCGAAGCCTTCAATAAGACGATCATTAAACTTCTCAAAAAGTTTGTCTCTTCTAATAAACGTGATTGGAATGAGAAACTTGGAGAATGTTTATGGGCTTATCGAACAACAGTCCGGACTCCTACTGGTTTTGCACCATTTTTATTGGTTTATGGATGTGAGGCTGTTCTTCCCATGGAAATCCAGATTCCATCTCTACGAATAGCTATTGCTAATGAGCTAACTATAGAGAACAATGATCGCTTACGACTCCAAGAACTTGAAGGATTGGATGAAAAGCGTCTACAAGCACAACAACATATTGAGCTATATCAAGCCCGTATATCTCGAACTTTCAATCGTAAAGTTAAAGAGAGGGTATTCAAGATTGGCGAGTTGGTATTAGCCGTTCGAAGACCGATGATTATGACTCACAAAAGCAAGAAAAAATTCCAAGCGAAATGGGAAGGTCCTTATGTAATTGAGACCGTGTTTTCTAATGGCGCCTATCGGTTATCAAAGCCTAATGGAGATCTACTCATGATACCAATCAATGGCAATTCTTAAGAAGTACTACATATAAAAAAAAAGAGGGACATAATGAAAATAAAATTTCTTTTATTATTATTTTTGTTCTGAACAAAGGATTAAGGACGAGGACTACTGCCTTCCTTATTAAATACATAGTCGGCCAATGCATCGAAGGCATCGTTGCCTGAGTTCATAAAAAACTTGCAGGCAGTCATCCTCAGTGCTTCTTCTTCAGGAGTTTTCCCTGGCTCTACTAAGAAAGCGAGGATGTCTTGTGTAGCACCCAGTTTCCCAAATGAGGGTAATTTTAAAATTTCGTGTTTATAATTATTTTAATAATGATATTTAATTCATGATATAATTTTTGGTGATTTTAAATCATTTTAAAATTATTTAAATCAATGACTTGTGGTTTTGACGTTTTGCTAGTGAAATCCTAGAGACTGTTTGACCTAGAGCCTAACCATGTGATTATAATATTTTATGTCATTTTTGGCCTAAGAATATTTTTGCATTTGACCTCTTTGAATTATTTTGATATTATTTTATCATTTATGATATTGTTTTGGGGTTATTTGAGTCGGGTTCGAATTTTAACTCAATCCGACTTGAAACGGGGACCCGGGGGTAGTTTGACTCTAGTGGGACCCACACACTAGTTAGACATGGCCCACATGATATTAATTTTTGTCACGACCCGCACCCACCGTGAGGGTACGAGTACGTAACAACGCCCAGCCTAAGCCGCAGTGTCGGCGGTAGAACGCTGTCCTAGGTCTCAATGCATATAACAGTATAAGACTAAACAGTTTATACTCCCCGAATGGGGGTGACATAGCAGATACAGTCTCAATCACATCTAAGGTAGAGCATGATAAAGATAGATAAAACATAAAATCCAAAAGAGATACAGGAGATAGAAGTCTAAGTGTCTATGATACATAAACCCATAAATATATCTCAAAACTCAATACAGTATTCCACAAAGTAAAATACAACTCCAGACAAAATAAAATAACTACCTAAACAACCTCTAATGTGTCTCCTCTAGGCTAGCAGGCACCTCCAGGCTATCTGTAAAATTTATCAACAGGTCCAGTCAGGACGGGAGCGAGCACAAAATATCTCACGCAGTTCATATCGAGTTAGGAAATATAAAGCATGCAATAGAGTAAAGTACATGAAATGCTGAAAGAAGAATGTATAGAAAACAGTAGAGATTTAATAACAGGAAATATCTAAATATGATAAGTAAGAACTGTAAGGAACATGTGATTTAGAGTACAATCTGGTTATGTAAATGGGCTAGAAAAATGCAATGGTAACTCCATTGTACGTGGGTGTACAATAGACATATACAATAGTTATACAATGTTGTACAATAGGATTTGAGTACATAACCAATTCTACTCCCCCTCCCCAATCAATACACAAGGATCTACTCCAGTTACGTTATCTTATACAATAGTGTACAATGTTATACAATTAATGTACAATGTTATACAATAGTGTACAATGGTCTATCCCTGGGGCTCATGTGATAATGAGAGTACAATATGCACAATGAGTATACAAGGATATGGATATTCAATAAACACAATATGGAAGTGAAACGCACGTCACAATATGTATTTAGTGAATACAAGGAGATAACATCTCAAAAGAAGATCCATATAGTACCAATCCGTGATAACAGTCGTGTCAGCATCAAGTACAGTAATCTAGAGCAAGAATGTAAATCCATACAAGTATGAAACGGTCAGAGAATGTACTCGCCTCGATAACCTAAACAGCTGATAAGTATAGGGGGTCCCACTGAAGCCACAGAGTCCTATTTAAAGCAACACAGGTTACAAGGTGTTCAAGTTGAAAATAAATGAATCCACAAATAATCTATTTTTTTCCTAGGTTCTTCTAAGTCAAAACAACTCTAGGTCGACTCCGGTCAACTGCACTAGTCAAACTAGGTCAAACTAGGTCATGTCCTAACCCAGCAAGTCTTACTAGGCCTAACCAAGACTATCCTAGCAAGCACACATCAATACAAGGCTATACAAGCCAACATACACCCGACTCTATATAGCATGCAATTATTCAATACTCAAATAGGCAAGAATTCATATTGGATATACACTAGGTAATCTATTACTTTAAGCTATATATGTCTACACATATATACACATGCATATATTGGTATTCAACATTAGGTCTATAATTATGGCATTTTAAATGGTTATATAAACTTATATATATTACAACACAATATGCTACCATATATATAATATACATACATAGCTAAGTTAACTATATTCATAAATACTTATTTAAGAGGCTATGTGTGTGTATGTGAACATGGCAAAGGAGCAAGTGAGGGTTAAATGGGCATACATAGTGTATACATATCAAAGAGTATCAAAGTGTAAGTGAACAAAGTGTCAAGTGTGATAGTGTCAACATAGTGTAAGGGGTACATGAGGTAATATAGGATTTGTGTTAACATAGAACATTATATCTCATTAACTTGTATATTTCATACATTACATCTATTATTACATTACATTCATGCTTGCATTCATTCATCATTCATTTATTCTCTTGCACTACTATATGCACCATACATTACATACTATAGAACCTACATATTCATTACAAGCCATACTTATACATGCTTACATTAGATAGGATACTTACACCTTATACATCATTTATTTAACCATTTACTCATGCTTGCATTCTCTATTTAGTTACATAATATATATACATTAATATGGGTTAAAATCAAATAGAACATTATATTACACACAAGGGTGCACAAAATGCATATACCGAATAGTAACTCTTACTAATAATAAATACTGTACCATCTCAGCATGAATTAAACTTTATGATTAAAGTATGTTATAGATCTATGTGTTAGCTTTCCGAAACTTTAAACGGATCGCGTTTTCGTTTCCGGAAACTCCCGAAATCGCGAAAACACCGAGAACGCGTTTGTTTTTCGTACAACTGACACTCAAATAATTTTCCAGAAAGTTACAGAAAGAATTAGGCCTATTAATATATGTTTTTGGTAAGATAACTTTAATACGCTTCTTTTAAAAAAAACGAGAGATTAAACCGAGCTTTGAGCTAGAAGTTATGATATTTTGAAGTTAGGGCTGAAATTAAAAACGTGGATAAAAATCATGACGGATTTAGATAGTTTGAGCCAAAAGAATACACAATATATATCCTAATTATCCACAACAATAATAGCAATAATAATATGAGGAACCACACTCACAAACTTGATTATATAATCATCATGAACCATTTATTACATATATAAATATAGATACACTCTCATTATATTATATATATATAAATCTATATATGTAACATGAACACATCCACAACACAAAGGACACTCCTATGACCTCCAAATGGACACAAAATAGACACAAATGGAGATACAACCATGGGGGTCATTCCTATGGGTTCAAAATAGACCTATATGCATGAAGAAATGAAAAGGAGAATAGATTTATACCTCCCGGTAGATCGAATCGAAGAAAAACCTTCCCGGAGCGACACCGACACGTAGAGATTCCAAAAGGACACGAACGAGCTCCGAATCCTCCCAAACTTGGGTAGCTTCCTCCTTGACTAGAATGGAGAAGGAAAGAAGAAGATTTGGTGGTGAAATGGAAGGATTTGGTGGAGAAATTGCTAGGGATTGCTCTCTAGGAATTTGGGGAAGAACAAGAGAGAGAAAAATAGATGGATAATGACAAATGGGAGGCTCAACCCTATCCTTATTGTGGCTGGCCATAAAGGTGGTTTTGTCCTATTAGGAAAAGTCCAAAAGCCCCTACTAACCTATTCTATGAGTATTAGGAAAGGGCTAATTGGTTGGGGCTAAATTAGTCATTCTAAAGTCTCTAATCACACTAACCTTATCCATAATAATTAGTCTAACCTCTAACTAAAATATTTCTATCATGTGGACTAAAATTAATATCATGTGGGCCATGCCTAACTAGTGTGTGGGTCCCACTAGAGTCAAACTACCCCCGGGTCCCCGTTTCAAGTCGGATTGAGTTGAAATTCGAACCCGACTCAAATAACCCCAAAACAATATCATAAATAATAAAATAATATCAAAATAATTCAAAGAGGTCAAATGCAAA
Source organism: Iris pallida (assembly GCA_029216955.1). Lineage (NCBI taxonomy): Eukaryota > Viridiplantae > Streptophyta > Magnoliopsida > Asparagales > Iridaceae > Iris > Iris pallida. Next base: position 9,408,512 of record JANAVB010033815.1, read on the forward strand.
AATATCCTTAGGCCAAAAATGACATTAAAATATCATAATCACATGGTTAGGCTCTAGGTCAAACAGTCTCTAGGGTTTCACTAGCAAAACGTCAAAACCACAAGTCATTGATTTAAATAATGTTAAAATGATTTAAAATCACCAAAAATCATATCATGAATTAAATATCATTATTAAAATAATTATAAACACGAAATTTCAAAATTACCCCCAATCAGAAAATTAAAATAAAATAAAAAAAAATCAACCCAAAATTTAGGGTGCTCACATCCTACCCACCTTATAAAAATTTCGTCCTCGAAATTAAAATGTTCGTAATCCTTCTAGGTCAAACCCTCACAATCAAATCTCAGAAATTAAATAAATCATACCATCAAAAGGACGACATACAGGGTCATGGCATACGGTGGTAGTGAAAGTCTCATATAGGTATTCTAGTCATGCTAAACCAAAACGGTCATAGGGTATCAAAACACACAAGCAATCTAGGGTGCTAAACAAAAGTTACAAAAACAACAAACCATCAAAACTGTAAGACAGTCTACCATCCTATATGAAAACTGATACTTATCATAAAAGTAAAGAAAAGTAACTACCCATTATCTTTAAAGGGTTCAGAAAAAAAAAGAAAATAAAAATCAAAGTTAAGGAATGAAAGCCAATTCCATGGAAAATTTCCAATCACAATACGTATTAAGAATATTTAGTCTTGATACGATCTAAGTTGATCAAATTGGGGGAAATCAAGATTTAGGCAATATGGAGGACAGGTTCAACAAAGTCTGAGATCGAGCATACAAGGATAGAGATTCAGGTCACAATCAAATTTAATTCAATTAAGTACAACCCAAGATATAAATATGATAAGAAAAGATAATCGAAGTCGATTTGGTTGGATTAAGGAAACTATGATTCAATGATATTGAAAAATCCCTTTTAGAGAAAACAGGAAAAGATTTCATACGAAGTCAGCAAATCATCCCTCTCTAATACTATCAGTTTATCATTTGCTAAACCATATTCTTTTTTTTCTCACAAGTCCCAATATGAAAATCAACCTCTATATAACTATCATCGAAATTTTATAACCTTCAGTCATCTAAACCTTTACCACAATCACCATAGACAAAATCTTTAAGTTCCAAAATATTTTCTACGAAACATACCCCTCTTTTTAGGAGTCAACACTTATTCATTTAATCAAAATTTCAAATTCCTTCACCTCGTTTTAAATTAGATCCGAAACCTCTAAATCCAGTTTATGGAATCCTTGGACTTGTTTAAATCGAGTCTCGTATTCACTAAACTCCAATACCACTATGTCACACAAAATTTATTCTTTTTTATAAATCAACCTTCATATTTTCTTCAACGTTCACCTTCAAATATTTTTTTTTGAATTCTACAATTTTCTTCCAATCATCTAAAATAATTTCTATAACGTAAAATCCTTGTGTTCTCTCTGTCTCTAGTCACCATCTTACAATATCTAGTTCAATTTCGCATAATCATTTTATTCGATTAAATTCTCCTTTCCATCTCTAAATTTCTACATAGCCTTGTAATAGTTCCCAAGAATCAATAACAAAGATTTTAAAGTTCTCAAAACTAGGTTGACCTTAAACATCCTCATTAGTTTTGAAATACATCCATGAATTATTCATAACCCACTTTCTGTGATTGTTTCTAAATTGATAACATTTATCCCTCGATTTCATTTTAAACCTTTACCACATCTCCATTTCAAATTTTTTATATTTGACATCCAACACTCTGATTCCTATAAAATCATCATATGATAACCAATTACATCATTTCCGAACTAGATGATTTATATCACTTCCTCAACATTTCTCAGATAAAAAATGATATAAAGATTCAAGAGTTTTCAAGGTATAGCTGACAGAATTATATATGAGATAGGGAATTGATATAATCAGGACAGGTATATAAGACAAGGAATGATGGTAGTAAAAATATTGGCAGGAAAAGAATGATAATAGAATCTGTTCTGCTTATCTATTTAAAAGAGGGACCTATTTTTTTGAAACAAGAATTATAATACCAAATCCAAAATAAGGCCTAGCAAAATCATTGGTTTATTGTATTAAGAAGAAATAAATTTTTGTAAGAAGTTACACAAGGTTTATAAAACCAACTAAACTTACTCCTGAGTTAAATAATAGGAAACTAGACAAAACAAATAAATAAATAATAATTCTTTTTTTTGAATGACTGAAACAAAAATAGAGAAAATATGTTCAAAAACATTTAGGGCGCAATCTGATAATCATATGCGTCTATCCAAAATTATGGTACTCTAAATCCTCGTCATACTAGTAAGCAAGGCTACGATAATCACAGAGCCCTTGACTTATGCACATATCTCTAGAATCATGGTATTTAACATTTTTGCGGTGTCGCATGCTTGGCTGCGAAAACCTTAAATTCCCACACCCGAGAAATATATCCAGAGTCAGACTATATGTCCTCACCATGCTGGCTAATGTGACTATAGAAGACTAGATTCCATAACATAGATGACCTAGCCCATATAATTTCATCTTGCCAAAAATTAAATTAAATCAACAATAAATATCCAAAAATTAAATCAATTTATCAACGAACATCAAAATTCAAAAATAAACAAAAATTTATCAAAATACAAACTCGGATGCAATAGCTATCATCAAAATTCAAATTCGACAGTCATCCATCAAAATCAATAATTACAAACTCGAATTCAACAATAATCTACAAAAATCAAATTTAACAACAAAAAAAAGTAAAAATAAATCAAATCAAGGGAAAAAAGAGAGTTTTCAAATCGAAGTTAAAATAAGATTCTCAAAGGTCGTCCCAGGAATCTCTCAAGGGTTCCTAACTGTGATTGAGTATCTTCAAAATATATTCTATTCCTACTGCAGGCTGTAGTGGTACTCTAGTTCGAATACCACTACACTTTTAGTCTTGACCTGCATGGGCCACCACTAAAAATGTGTCACGACCCGCACCCACCGTGAGGGTACGAGTACGTAACAACGCCCAGCCTAAGCCGCAGTGTCGGCGGTAGAACGCTATCCTAGGTCTCAATGTATATAACAGTATAAGACTAAACAGTTTATACTCCCCGAATGGGGGTGACATAGCAGATACAGTCTCAATCACATCTAAGGTAGAGCATGATAAAGATAGATAAAACATAAAATCTAAAAGAGATACAGGAGATAGAAGTCTAAGTGTCTATGATACATAAACCCATAAATACATCTCAAAACTCAATACAGTATTCCACAAAGTAAAATACAACTCCAAACAAAATGAAATAACTACCTAAACAACCTCTAATGTGTCTCCTCTAGGCTAGCAGGCACCTCCAGGCTATCTGTAAAATTTATCAACAGGTCCAGTCAGGACGGGAGCGAGCACAAAACATCTCACGCAGTTCATATCGAGTTAGGAAATATAAAGCATGCAATAGAGTAAAGTACATGAAACGCTGAAAGAAGAATGTATAGAAAACAGTAGAGATTTAATAACAGGAAATATCTAAATATGATAAGTAAGAACTGTAAGGAACATGTGATTTAGAGTACAATCTGGTTATGTAAACGGGCTAGGAAAATGCAATGGTAACTCCATTGTACGTGGGTGTACAATAGACATATACAATAGTTATACAATGTTGTACAATAGGATTTGAGTACATAACCAATTCTACTCCCCCTCCCCAATCAATACACAAGGATCTACTCCAGTTACGTTATCTTATACAATAGTGTACAATGTTATACAATTGATGTACAATGTTATACAATAGTGTACAATGGTCTATCCCTGGGGCTCATGTGATAATGAGAGTACAATATACGCAATGAGTATACAAGGATATTGATATTCAATAAACACAATATGGAAGTAAAACGCACGTCACAATATGTATTTAGTGAATACAAGGAGATAACATCTCAAAAGAAGATCCATATAGTACCAATCCGTGATAACAGTTGTGTCAGCATCAAGTACAGTAATCTAGAGCAAGAATGTAAATCCATACAAGTATGAAACGGTCAGAGAATGTACTCGCCTCGATAACCTGAACAGCTGATAAGTATAGGGGGTCCCACTGAAGCCACAGAGTCCTATTTAAAGCAACAAAGGTTACAAGGTGTTCAAGTTGAAAATAAATGAATCCACAAACAATCTATTTTTTTCCTAGGTTCTTCTAAGTTAAAACAACTCTAGGTCGACTCCGGTCAACTGCACTAGTCAAACTAGGTCAAACTAGGTCATGTCCTAACCCAGCAAGTCTTACTAGGCCTAACCAAGACTATCCTAGCAAGCACACATCAATACAAGGCTATACAAGCCAACATACACCCGACTCTATATAGCATGCAATTATTCAATACTCAAATAGGCAAGAATTCACATTGGATATACACTAGGTAATCTATTACTTTAAGCTATATATGTCTACACATATATACACATGCATATATTGGTATTCAACATTAGGTCTATAATTATGGCATTTTAAATGGTTATATAAACTTATATATATTACAACACAATATGCTACCATATATATAATATACATACATAGCTAAGTTAACTATATTCATAAATACTTATTTAAGAGGCTATGTGTGTGTATGTGAACATGGCAAAGGGGCAAGTGAGGGTTAAATGGGCATACATAGTGTATACATATCAAAGAGTGTCAAAGTGTAAGTGAACAAAGTGTCAAGTGTGATAGTGTCAACATAGTGTAAGGGGTACATGAGGTAATATAGGATTTGTGTTAACATAGAATATTACATCTCATTAACTTGTATATTTCATACATTACATTTATTATTACATTATATTCATGCTTGCATTCATTCATCATTCATTTATTCTCTTGCACTACTATATGCACCATACATTACATACTATGGAACCTACATATTCATTACAAGCCATACTTATACATGCTTACATTAGATAGGATACTTACACCTCATACATCATTTATTTAACCATTTACTCATGCTTGCATTCTCTATTTAGTTACATAATGTATATACATTAACATGGGTTAAAATCAAATAGAACATTATATTACACACAAGGGTGCACAAAATATATATACCGAATAGTAACTCCTACTAATAATAAATACTGTACCATCTCAGCATGAATTAAACTTTATGATTAAAGTATGTTATAGATCTATGTGTTAGCTTTCCGAAACTTTAAACGGATCGCGTTTTCGTTTCCGAAAACTTCCGAAATCGCGAAAACACCGAGAACGCGTTTGTTTTTCGTACAACTGACACTCAAATAATTCTCCAGAAAGTTACAGAAAGAATTAGGCCTATTAATATATGTTTTTGGAAAGCTAACTTTAATACGCTTCTTTTAAAAAAAACGAGAGATTAAACCGAGCTTTGAGCTAGAAGTTATGACATTTTGAAGTTAGGGCTGAAATTAAAAACGTGGATAAAAATCATGACGGATTTAGATAGTTTGAGCCAAAAGAATACACAATATATATCCTAATTATCCACAACAATAATAGCAATAATAATATGAGGAACCACACTCACAAACTTGATTATATAATCATCATGAACCATTTATTATATATATAAATATAGATACACTCTCATTACATTATATATATATAAATCTATATATGTAACATGAACACATCCACAACACAAAGGACACTCCTATGACCTCCAAATGGACACAAAATAGACACAAATGGAGATACAACCATGGGGGTCATTCCTATGGGTTCAAAATAGACCTATATGCATGAAGAAATGAAAAGGAGAATGGATTTATACCTCCCGGTAGATCGAATCGAAGAAAAACCTTCCCGGAGCGACACCGACACGTAGAGATTCCAAAAAGACACGAACGAGCTCCGAATCCTCCCAAACTTGGGTAGCTTCCTCCTTGACTAGAATGGAGAAGGAAAGAAAAAGATTTGGTGGTGAAATGAAAGGATTTGGTGGAGAAATTGCTAGGGATTGCTCTCTAGGAATTTGGGGAAGAACAAGAGAGAAAAATAGATGGATAATGACAAATGGGAGGCTCAACCCTATCCTTATTGTGGCTGGCCATAAAGGTGGTTTTGTCCTATTAGGAAAAGTCCAAAAGCCCCTACTAACCTATTCTATGAGTATTAGGAAAGGGCTAATTGGTTGGGGCTAAATTAGTCATTCTAAAGTCTCTAATCACACTAACCTTATCCATAATAATTAGTCTAACCTCTAACTAAAATATTTCTATCATGTGGACTAAAATTAATATCATGTGGGCCATGCCTAACTAGTGTGTGGGTCCCACTAGAGTCAAACTACCCCCGGGTCCCCGTTTCAAGTCGGATTGAGTTAAAATTCGAACCCGACTCAAATAACCCCAAAACAATATCATAAATAATAAAATAATATCAAAATAATTCAAAGAGGTCAAATGCAAAAATATCCTTAGGCCAAAAATGACATTAAAATATCATAATCACATGGTTAGGCTCTAGGTCAAACAGTCTCTAGGATTTTACTAGCAAAACGTCAAAACCACAAGTCATTGATTTAAATAATGTTAAAATGATTTAAAATCACCAAAAATCATATCATGAATTAAATATCATTATTAAAATAATTATAAACACAAAATTTCAAAATTACCCCCAATCAGAAAATTAAAATAAAATGAAAAAAAATCAACCCAAAATTTAGGGTGCTCACATCCTACCCACCTTATAAAAATTTCGTTTTCGTCCTCGAAATTAAAATGTTCGTAATCCTTCTAGGTCAAACCCTCACAATCAAATCTCAGAAATTAAATAAATCATACCATCAAAAGGACGACATACAGGGTCATGGCATACGGTGGTAGTGAAAGTCTCATATAGGTATTCTAGTCATGCTAAACCAAAACGGTCATAGGGTATCAAAACACACAAGCAATCTAGGGTGCTAAACAAAAGTTACAAAAACAACAAACTATCAAAACTGTAAGGCAGTCTACCATCCTATATGAAAACTGATACTTATCATAAAAGTAAAGAAAAGTAACTACCCATTATCTTTAAAGGGTTCAGAAAAAAAAAGAAAATCAAAATCAAAGTTAAGGAATGAAAGCCAATTCCATGGAAAATTTCCAATCACAATACGTATTAAGAATATTTAGTCTTGATATGATCTAAGTTGATCAAATTGGGGGAAATCAAGATTTAGGCAATATGGAGGATAGGTTCAACAAAGTCTGAGATCGAGCATACAAGGATAGAGATTCAGGTCACAATTAAATTTAATTCAATTAAGTACAACCCAAGATATAAATATGATAAGAAAAGATAATCGAAGTCGATTTGGTTGGATTAAGGAAACTAGGATTCAATGATATTGAAAAACCCCTTTTAGAGAAAACAGGAAAAGATTTCATACGAAGTCAGCAAATCATCCCTCTCTAATACTATCAGTTTATCATTTGCTAAACCATATTCTTTTTTTTTCTCACAAGTCCCAATATGAAAATCAACCTCTATATAACTATCATCGAAATTTTATAACCTTCAGTCATCTAAACCTTTACCACAATCACCATAGACAAAATCTTTAAGTTCCAAAATATTTTCCACGAAACATACCCATCTTTTTAGGAGTCAACACTTATTCATTTAATCAAAAGTTCTAGATCAAAGCTCAGTTTAATCTCCTGTTTTTTTTAAAAGAAGCGTATTGAAGTTAGATTTCCAAAAACATGTATTAATAGGCCTAATTCTTTCTGTAACTTTCTGGAGAATTATTTGAGTGTCAGCTGTACGAAAGACAAACGCGTTCTCGGTGTTTTCGCGATTCCGGGAGTTTCCGGAAACGAAAACGCGATCCGTTTAAAGTTTCGGAAAGCTAACACATAGATCTATAACATACTTTAATTCTAAATTTTAATTCATGCTGAGATGATACAGTATTGATTATTAGTAGGAGTTACTATTCGGCCTATGCATTTTGTGCACCCTTGTGTGTAATATAATGTTCTATTTGATTTTAACCCATGTTAATGTATATACATTATGTAATTAAATAGAGAATACAAGCATGAGTAAATGGTTAAATAAATGATGTATAAGGTGTAAGTATCCTATCTAATGTAAGCATGTATAAGTATGGCTTGTAATGAATATGTAGGTTCCATAGTATGTAATGTATGGTGCATATAGTGGTGCAAGAGAATAATGAATGATGAATGAATGTAAGCATGAATGTAATGTAATAATAGATATAATGTATGCAATATACAAGTTAATGAAATGTAATATTCTATGTTAACACAAATCCTATATTACCTCATGTACCCCCTTACACTATGTTGACACTATCACACTTGACACATTGTTCACTTACACTTTGACACTCTTTGATATATATACACTATGTATGCCCATTTAACCCTCACTTGCCCCTTTGCCATGTTCACATACACACACATAGCCTCATAAGTATTTATGAATATAGTTAACTTAGCTATGTATGTATATTATATATATGTTAGCATTTTGTGTTGTAATATATAAGTTTATATAACCATTTGAAATGCCATGATTATAGACCTAATGTTGAATACCAATATATGCATGTGTATATATGTGTAGACATATATAGCTTAAAGTAATAGATTACCTAGTGTATATCCAATGTGAATTTTTGCCTATTTGAGTATTGAATAATTGCATGCTATATAGAGTTGGGTGTATGTTGGCTTGTATAGTCTTGTATTGATGTGTGCTTGCTAGGATAGTCTTGGTTAGGTCTAGTAAGACTTACTGGGTTAGGACATGACCTAGTTTGACCTAGTTTGACTAGTGCAGTTGACCAGAGTTGACCAAGGGTTGACTTTGGCCTAGTTTGACCTAGATTCATGTAGAATGCATTGTAGTGTTTTATATTACCCTTCTGGACATGTTGTGACTTGTGCTGTTCTAATTAGGAGCCAGACACCTCTCCTCGGACAGTATCTTTACCTTGGATATTCTGATATCAGGCGAGTACATTCTCTGATCGTTTTATACTTGTCACAAATTATATTCTCGCTCTAGATTACTTTTACTTGATGCTGTCACGTTATCATCACGGATTGGTACTATACGGATCTCTTCTTGGGATGTTACCCCCTTAGCGGGCGCATCGAATACTTTATGACATGTGTTTCATGTACATCATGTATTCCTTGCTTCTGCGTTATTCATGTACACTCATGTTCTCTTATGTTCTTACATGTACGTTCATGTACTCTCATGTTCTTTTATGTACGCTCATGTTTCCTCATGTGTTTCTTGTATAACCAAAATATCATGTCCGTAACGTAACTTGAATAGATCCTTGTGTATTGATTGTGGGTAGGGGTGAGTATAAATGGTCATATGATTTACCCATCATGTACACTCTGTTACTTTTCATGTTCATCATGTACAACCTAAGCCAATTACATGCCATCTCGTACTCTAAATCACTAGTCACTTACAGTTCTTACTTATCATGTATATATATTTCCAGTTATCAAATATCTCTCCTGTTTTCATGTACATCTTCTTACAACGTTTCATGTATCTTATTCTATTGCATGCTTTATATTTCCTGAAATGATATGAACTGCATGAGATGTATTGTGCTCGCTCCTGTCCTGACTGGACCTGTTGATAAATTTTACAGATGGCCTGGGATTGCCTGCTAGCCTAGAGGAGACACAGTAGAGGTTGTTTAGATAGTTATTTCATTTGTCGGGAGTTGTATTTACTTGTGGATTACTGTATTTGAGTTTTGAGATGTACTTCTGGGTTTATGTATCTTAGACACTTAGACTTCTATCTCCTGTATCTCTTTTGGATTTCATATTTTATCTATCTTCCATTATGCTCTACTTTAGATGTGATTGAGTTTACATTCTGCTATGTCACCCCCATTCGGAGAGTATAAACTGCTTACCCTTATACTGTTAGATGCATGAGACCTAGGACAGCGTTCTACCGTCGATACTGCGGCGTAGGCTGGGCGTTGTTACGTTCTCGTGCCCTAACTCTAGGGTGCGGGTCGTGACACGTTTTTAGTGGTGGCCCATACAGGTCGAGTTTATGTAGTGGTATTCGAACTTGAGTACCACTATAGCCTGCAGTAGGAATATGATATATCTTGAAGGTACTCAATCACAGTTATGAACCCTTGAAAGATTTCCGGAACGACCCTTGAGAATCTTATTTTAACTTCGATTTGAGAACTCTTTTTTTCCTTGATTTGATTTATTTTTACTTACTGTTGTTAAATTTTATTTTGATGGATTATGGTTGAATTTGAGTTGTATTCATTGATTTTGATGAATGATTGTCGAATTTTGAATCTTGATGATAGCTGTTGCATCCGAGTTGTATTTTGATGGATTTTTGTTCATTTTGAATTTTGAAGTTCGTTGATAAATTTGATTTAATTTATGGGTATTCATTGTTGATTTAATTTAATTTTTTTTGACAAGATAAAATTATATGGGCTAGGTCATCTATGTTATAGAATCTAGTCTTCTATAGTCACATTAGCCAGCATGGTGAGGACATATAGTCTGACTCTGAATATATTTCTCGGGTGTGGGAATTTAAGATTTTTGCAGCCAAGCTAGCGGCACCGCAAAAATGTTAAATACCATGATTCTAGAGGTATGTGCATAAGTCAAGGACTCTGTGATTATCGTAGCCTTGCTTACTAGTATGACGGAGATTTAGAGTACCATGATTTTGGATAGACGCATATGATTATCAGATTGTACCTTAAATATTTTCAAGCATGTTTTCTCTACTTTGATGCAGTCCTTCAAAAAGAATTGTTATTTGTTTTGCTTTGTTTTGCTTCTAATTATTTAACTTAGGAGTAGCTTGTGTAACTTCTTGCTATGAGTTTCTTCTTAATACAATGAATCGATGATTTTGCTAGACTTTATCTTGGATTTGATATTTAGCTCTGGTTTCAAAATGGTTCCTTCTTTTAGGCAAATAAGCAAACAGCTTTTATCGTTATTTCCTTCTTGCTATTATTCGAGTATTGAATAATAATAATAAAACTGCCTTGATTTCGTCAATCATCTATTTTGCGATCTTGGTAGGAATCTAAATGTTGGTCTTAACGTAGAATTAATTTTTTTTGGGACATGAGAATATATGAGTATATTTATATAGTGGACACTTGCCTGATACGTATGCATGCTACACTTGATTTTCCACCTATCTAAATACATATTAATATGTTGTTAATGTTAAAATTTTCAAAATCCCAATATTTCTGGTTTTTTTGCTTTTCCAGTTTAAATTCGTAATTTAAATATAAATTTCATGTTATTAGTTTTGTCTACATAATTGCACATGTATGATATCTACAGAGTTTCAATTTTTAGAGAAATTGGTTAAGTTATGTTAAATTTGTAAAATCTGAGACTGTATTATGTTAATATTACACTGGTTTAAATGTTAGCTTATTTTCAGATTTTGTATGTAAATGCTGAACTAAAACTGGGTTTAACCTTCCAATACTAAGCTATAACCCTGTACAAGGACACACACACCCCCTAACTTAGTATACACTGTCATGTAACCTAACCTTTCCTCTCTATGTTATGATCACATACTTGTATAGATATATATAGAGCTTAGGCATACATGTTATAATATATGTATATACATAACTAAATCTCTACCTCTTATAGATGTTTATGGTTAGCCATGCATGTTATGATTAAATAGGTTGTGTATTGTAGGTTGTTAACCCATATGCCATGAGTAGTGTAACATGATAGCTCATATACAATTTCATGTATATTTCACATACACCCATACACACACAAACCACATAACATTACATAATGCTAGTTTTTCCTCTCTAACGCTCTCTCTGTATATATATATTGTGATTTGGATTTCAATGCAAGTGATTTTCAATTCCTTAATTTTTGAATTTGATTTTTTGTACCCTTTTTCAGATAATTGGTAGTTGCCTTTATTTTGTTTTGATAAGTACCAGTTTCATATAGGATGGTAGACCGCCTTACAGTTTTGATGGTTTGTTGTTTCTGTAACTTCTCTAGTTTAGCACCCTAGATTGCTTGTATGTTTTGATACCCTATGACCGTTTCGGTTAGCATGACTAGTATACCTAGATGAGACTTTCACTACCACCGTATGCCATGACCCTGTATGTCGTCCTTTTGATCACATGATTTTTTTTAATCTGGGACTTTGATTGTGGGGGTTTGACCTAGAGGGAGTATGGACATTTTAATTTCGAGGACGAAATTTTTCTAAGGTGGGTAGAGTTGTAGCACCCAGTTTCCCAAATGAGGGTAATTTTGAAATTTTGTGTTTATAATTATTTTAATAATAATATTTAATTCATGATATAATTTTTGGTGATTTTAAATCATTTTAAAATTATTTAAATCAATGACTTGTGGTTTTGACGTTTTGCTAGTGAAACCCTAGAGACTGTTTGACCTAGAGCCTAACCATGTGATTATGATATTTTAATGTCATTTTTGGCCTAAGGATATTTTTGTATTTGACCTCTTTGAATTATTTTGATATTATTTTATTATTTATGATATTGTTTTGGGGTTATTTGAGTCGGGTTCGAATTTCAACTCAATCCGACTTGAAACGGGGACCCGGTGTAAGCCCCCTGAATTTCCCGAATTATTTTTCGAATTTTCTAATGAATTATTTTCAATAATTCATTTCTATATAATTAATTTTTGATCATTAATGCTCTTTACCGTGACTTGGAATTCTAGAGCATCAGGGATGCCGGTCTCTGGATACTTCCTTCTTGGAGTTTGTAGTAGACGAGATTATCTTCATTTTGATATATCCTGTCCCACTTGAACTCCTTCTCTTGTGCTCCTTTTGTATCGCGCAACTTTGGGTCAACTTAGACCAATTAATCATTGATTAATTATTCCCACTTTTATTTTTGATCTTCGTTTGCACGTTACCGTGACTTTTAATTTAGGAGCACCAGACCAGTCGTTTTCTCAGAACCAACTTGTCATGCCTGATCTACTCGAGACGCTCTTCACCCATGACCTTCGTGTCCCACTCAGACACTCTATTTTGTGCTCCATTTCCTTCGCACAACTTTCGGTTCAATTTAGGCCAATTAATTATCTACCGTAAAATCTGATTTAACTTCCAATTTAATTTTCGGGCCCGATATCGGTCCAATCCAGTCGACCCAAAATATGGCCCTGGCCTGTTTTGAGCCAACTATGCAGGTGCCACTTGCGTGCCACAATTTCGATCTCCCTTGTGCTCCCATTCCATCCGTGATTTTAATTGGTTTAAATTATTAATTAATTAAATCTTGGCTTCGACTTTGTCCAAACTTGGCCCAACGTCCGACCCAGTTTGGCATGGACCCTACCATGACTGCCCATACACCCCACTGATGTTTTTTCATTTTTTTTGCCTACTCGAAAATATAATTCTTTTATTTTATATTATTATCTCTTTTCTCTCTCTCTATATATAAATATACCTACATGTATATATGTGTTACATCTCTCCTCTCACTCATGTGCACACACACAAGAAATCCTCCCCCCCTACACTATCAGCCGACCTACTTTTCCTCACCTCTCTCTCTCTAAATATCTATAGCTCTCTCTCACTCTCTCTCTCTCTCTTTATATTATATATGTACACTCACACATATATTAATCCCCACCCTCTCTCCTTAGTCACCACAAACACACCACCCCCTACTCCTGTACGAGCAACACCCCTACCATCATCTAACACATCTCTCTCCCTCTCTCTACTTCTCTCTCATTAATATCTAATTCTCTCTCTCTTTCTTCAATAACACTCACACTCCACCCTCACCATCACCACCATGCCGACAGCCCCATGGCTTGGCCGAGCTCCCTCCAAACTCCACCTCAGCCACCCCCTGGCCGAGAGCCTCCCCGAGCTCCTTCCTCCTCCTCCCGACTTCACCATCCTCACCATCATCTTCTCTTTCTTCTTAGTCTTCTTCTTCTTCTTCAAAAGAAGAACACCAACACCACCATCACCATTCTCCTCCACCACCTCCAATCCGTCGCCGAGCACCCCGCCGTCGCCACCCCCGCCGCGTCCAGCTCGTCGCCCCGCCGTGCGCCACCGTGCGTGGCAGCAACAGCAGCGGGCAGCAGCGCATGCAGCGCACGCGGCAGCAGCTGCTACAGCAGCAGCGCGCTCCGTCGTGCGCTCCGCCGCCGGCGAGCCCCCCCGGCCGTGTGCGACCCCGACGAACTCCCCCGGGCCAGCGCCTCCTTCTCCGGCGCGACGCATGGGCTATTCGTGCGTTTTGAACGGAATCCCGTCGACGCGCGCGCGGGAAAGTTTCAAAAATAGTATTTCGGGACAGCGACTTCGCGTCGATTTTCTGGACAATTCGACCGTTGGATCGGCAATTTCTTCGCTCCGTCTCAATCTCGGTATATACACCTTCATCCCTGTCAAATTTGAACCGTTAATTTCGTCTTTTGATACATCAAAATCGGCCACCAAGTTGACGTTTTAATTTGTACTATTTTTGGACAGTTTCGTGATGCCAACTTCGCAGGTTCGTATCTTCGCCGTCGTAGCTTCGTTTTGCGCGCCGCTAGTTCCGATGCACAGTTGGTATAACCCTCTTCCTGCCCCCTTTAGATTTCATTTCAGTTTGAGCTTGTTAGATCGGTCGAATTCGACGCCAAAGTTGGCCGTTCGAATTCTTAGTGTTGCACTTGTAAAATTCCATTTTTGAACCTGGGACTCTGGATTCAATTTTTGACACCACCAGTAGACTCGTGGCGTCGTTCTGATATGTTTTCATATAAAGTTTGCTTGATTTGGAGAACGTGGGCCCTGACACGCATTTCGGTGCAAAACGGGTCCCACTTTCTGAGTCAACGAAACTTTTTGATGCCGGCTCATCGGAATCCAATTCCGGATATACCGTTGAGTTCGTATCGTCATTCTGGACTCGTTGACATATAATTTGCTAGGTTTTAGTGGACATTGGTTCCGGCACGTATTTCGGTGCAAGTCGGATACCAATATCCGGGCCAACGGGTCATTTTGAGATCGGCTCATCGGAATCCAATTCCGGATATACCGTTGAGTTCGTATCGTCATTCTGGACTCGTTGACATATAATTTGCTGAGTTTTGAGGACATTGGCTCCGACACGCTTTTTCGTGCAAACCGGATTCCAAATGTCCGCGTCAACGGACCAGTTTGAGATCGGGTCAACGGAATCCAATTCTGGATATACCGTTGGGTTCGTATCGTCATTCTGGATTCGTTGACATATAATTTATTAGGTTTTGTGCACTTTTATTTTGGCATATTTTTCGGTACAAAGTGTGTCCAACGGCGGACATCATTTTGGTCCGAAATTACCGTTTTGCCCCTGTATCCAAATTGAACTTTTGGACAGGCTATTCTAGCTGATTTGACCATTCTGGACACGTTGGTGATGTTAGTTTCATCATCCGACAACATCTGTAGATTTCTTCCCTTTTTGTGTCACCCTATTATTATAATGTTTTTTCCTTTTAGTTGTTTTAGAGACCCGTCGATTTCAGTGATTTCTAAATCATTGAAATTCATAAGTTGACCTTGTAGATGTTTATAGAGACTAGCTTGACCATAGTTGACTACTTTGACTAGACGTCGAAGTAGAGTCAACAGTTGACCTAGGTTTGATCAGACTTGACCAACGTTGACTTTTTGACCAAAGTCAACTGTAGGCAACCATTGACCTATTTAACATAGATTAGACTTAGAATTGACCGAAGTTGACCAGTTGACCAAAGTCAACTATACGTCAACCTTGACCCAGTTTGTCTTAGTTTGACTTAGTTTGACCTAGATGTTTAGTATGTCTTTTGACCCTGATCAGCTCTTGTATTATTTCATCTTTAGGTCTATGGCTTTACTCTGAACCCTGATTCATATTGACAACAGGACCCTAGGCGAGTACATTCTCTGATAACTTATTCCCAATTTATGATAACTGTTACGATTCATGTACTTAGTGTTGATATGCTTATTCCTGACACATGGTTCTCACGGATTGGTATTCTTGGATCCCGACGAGAGATGTTTCTCCTTCTTAGGTTGGGATGTATTGTGCAAGCACCCTTGTAGCTCTTGCTCGATATGTGGTCACTGATTCTAGAGAAGGTTCGCGACCTTCTCATTAGAATCCCGTGCAGTGACGTGTCCTGTTTGGATCCATTCTACCAGTTGGGGTAGGGGGAGTAGTAGCGTATGCCTGTGATCATATCCCCTTGTATTCTTGAACAGTGTGAGTCATATACCGCACTTATGACTTGCCATGCCGATTCTTGACAGTTACCCAAGCCGATCACAAGTTGAAACTACTACTCACACACATTGGACATATGGCTTACCTTGATTTGTGTACATACCATGATTCAATTCTACTTTCTTGTTCTAGCTTAGCTCTACAGCTTACAATGCCATGATACATACATGTACACTCCATGATTCATTGTATATGCTCTATTTACAGTCTTATAGCTTTTATTCTATCTTGAGATATGTTATGAGATATATGTACTCGTTCCATCCTGACCGGATATGTTGACAAATTTTAGGAGTAGTTGTGCCCTCATTATTGGACTTCAGGATGTTGCTAGCTGAGATGGATCTCACTATTCTTCTATGTGAGTTGCCTGGTAGTTATCCTTAGTTAGTCTTGTTGTTCCTTCTTTATTTTCTGTCTTATGATCATTGTAGATTCTAGTTGTTCTAGTGATATTGTTATTATTTTTTGTCTTATCTTCCTTAGTTTTCGTGATGTGACATGAGTACATTTCTAGTTATGGATTCATAGATGTTGTAGTTAGTATAGTATACTTGATAGCGTTCTACCGCCGATACCGCGGCGTAGGCTGGGCGTGGCCCACGTATTCGTACCCGTATATCCGGGTGCGGGTCGTGACACCCGGGGGTAGTTTGACTCTAGTGGGACCCACACACTAGTTAGGCATGGCCCACATGATATTAATTTTAGTCCACATGATAGAAATATTTTAGTTAGAGGTTAGACTAATTATTATGGATAAGGTTAGTGTGATTAGAGACTTTAGAATGACTAATTTAGCCCCAACCAATTAGCCCTTTCCTAATACTCATAGAATAAGTTAGTGGAGGCATTTTGGACCTTACCATAATAGGACAAATAGCCCCATATGGCCAGCCATTTTGGGAGAGGATAGGCTCAAGTTCATTTCATTATTCTCATCCACACTCTCTCTCTTGTTCTTCCCCAAATTTCTAGAGAGCAATCCCTAGCAATTTTTCCACCAAATCATTCCATTTCACCACCAAATCTTTTTCTTTCCTTCTCCATTCTAGCCAAGGAGGAAGCTACCCAAGTTTGGGAGGATTCGGAGCTCGTTCGTGTCCTTTTGGAATCTCTACGTGTCGGTGTCGCTCCGGGAAGGCTTTTCTTCGATTCGATCTACCGGGAGGTATAAATCTTTTCTCCTTTTCATTTTCTCATGCATATAGGTCTATTTTGAACCCATAGGAATGACCCCATAGTTGTATCTCTATTTGTGTCCATTTTGTGTCCATTTGGAGGTCATAGGAGTGTCCTTTGTGTTGTGGTTGTGTCCATGTGGGAAAATCTCAAATTTGGACACACTATGTGTTGTTGTTATGTATGAATGAATTATTACATGTTTAATCTCATATTTTTGTATTGGAGATGTGTTCTATAGTGTCTCATATATATATATATATATATATATATATATATATATATATATTAGTGTGGAGAGTGAGTTCTTGATATATTATGTTATATACTTGTGTTCTTTTGTCTCAAACTACCTAAATCCGTCATGATTTTTATCCACGTTTTTAATTTCAGCCCTAACTTAGAAATGTCATAATTTCTAGCTCAAAGCTCGGTTTAATCTCTCGTTTTTTTTAAAAGAAGCGTATTGAAGTTAGATTTCCAAAAACATATATTAATAGGCCTAATTCTTTCTGTAACTTTCTGGAGAATTATTTGAGTGTCAGCTGTACGAAAGACAAACGCTTTCTCGGTGTTTTCGCGATTCCGGGAGTTTTCGAAAACGAAAACGCGATCCGTTTAAAGTTTCGGAAAGCTAACACATAGATCTATAACATACTTTAATCCTAAATTTTAATTCATGCTGAGATGGTACAGTATTGATTATTAGTAGGAGTTACTATTCGGCATATGCATTTTGTGCACCCTTGTGTGTAATATAATGTTCTATTTGATTTTAACCCATGTTAATGTATATACATTATGTGATTAAATAGAGAATACAAGCATGAGTAAATGGTTAAATAAATGATGTATGAGATATAAGTATCCTATCTAATGTAAGCATGTATAAGTATGGCTTGTAATGAATATGTAGGTTTCATAGTATGTAATGTATGGTGCATATAGTGGTGCAAGAGAATAATGAATGATGAATGAATGCAAGCATGAATATAATATAATAATAGATGTAATGTATGCAATATACAAGTTAATGAGATGTAATGTTCTATGTTAACACAAATCCTATATTACCTCATATACCCCCTTACACTATGTTGACACTATCACACTTGACACATTGTTCACGTACACTTTGACACTCTTTGATATGTATACACTATGTATACCCATTTAACCCTCACTTGCCCCTTTGCCATGTTCACATACACACACATAGCCTCTTAAATAAGTATTTATGAATATAGTTAACTTAGCTATGTATGTATATTATATATATGTTAGCATATTGTGTTGTAATATATAAGTTTATATAACCATTTGAAATGACATGATTATAGACCTAATGTTGAATACCAATATATGCATGTGTATATGTGTAGACATATATAGCTTAAAGTAATAGATTACCTAGTGTATATCCTATGTGAATTCTTGCCTATTTGAGTATTGAATAATTGCATGCTATATAGAGTTGGGTGTATGTTGGCTTGTATAGCCTTGTATTGATGTGTGCCTGCTAGGATAGTCTTGGTTAGGCCTAGTAAGATTTACTAGGTTAGGACATGACCTAGTTTGACTAGTGCAGTTGACCAGAGTTGACCAAGGGTTGACTTTGGCCTAGTTTGACCTAGATTCATGTAGAATGCATTGTAGTGCTTTATATTACCCTTTTGGACATGTTGTGACTTGTGCTGTTCTAATTAGGAGCCAGACACCTCTCCTCGGACAGTATCTTTACCTTGGACATTCAGATATCAGGCGAGTACATTCTCTGATCGTTTTATACTTGTCACAAATTATATTCTCGCTCTAGATTACTTTTACTTGATGCTGTCACATTATCATCACGGATTGGTACTATACGGATCTCTTCTTGGGATGTTACCCCCTTAGCGGGCGCATCGGATACTTTATGACATGTGTTTCATGTACATCATGTATTCCTTGCTTCTGCGTTATTCATGTACACTTATGTTCTCTCATGTTCTTACATGTACGTTCATGTACTCTCATGTTCTTTCATGTATGCTCATATTTCCTCATGTGTTTCTTGTATAACCAAAACATCATGTCCGTAACGTAACTTGAATAGATCCTTGTGTATTGATTATGGGTAGGGGTGAGTATAAATGGTCATGTGATTTACCCATCATGTACACTCTGTTACTTTTCATGTTCATCATATACAACCTAAGCCAATTACATGCCATCTCGTACTCTAAATCACTAGTCACTTACAGTTCTTACTTATCATGTATATATATTTTCAGTTATCAAATATCTCTCATGTTTTCATGTACATCTTCTTACAGCATTTCATGTATCTTATTCTATTGCCTGCTTTATATTTCCTGACATGATATGAACTGCATGAGATGTATTGTGCTCGCTCCTGTCCTGACTGGACCTGTTGATAAATTTTACAGATGGCCTGGGATTACCTGCTAGCCTAGAGGAGACACAGTAGAGGTTGTTTAGATAGTTATTTCATTTTGTCGGGAGTTGTATTTACTTGTGGATTACTGTATTTGAGTTTTGAGATGTACTTCTGGGTTTATGTATCTTAGACACTTAGACTTCTATCTCCTGTATCTCTTTTGGATTTCATGTTTTATCTATCTTCCATTATGCTCTATCTTAGATGTGATTGAGTTTATATTCTGCTATGTCACCCCCATTCGGGGAGTATAAACTACTTAGCCTTATACTGTTAGATGCATGAGACCTAGGACAGTGTTCTACCGCCGACACTGCGGCGTAGGCTGGGCGTTGTTACGTTCTCGTGTCCTAACTCTAGGGTGCGGGTCGTGACATCTTGTGGTGGCTTGGGCGTAAAAGATCTTTCGCCTACTTCGGTTGGACTTGATACAATTGGTTCAATGGGGCACGTCTCAATGATGTCCTCAACTTTCTTGGAGACTTCATTCTTTTGTTGCATATCCTTGGAAGACATTTCCAATAGAGGAGTGGAAATAAGAATGAAAAGTTACAAAAATTTCTCACCTATTTAATAAGAGAGATCTATTAATGAACCGGTCTTTGAAATTGAAAATAACCTTTCATTTCCGGAAAGACCTGTCCGTTCATTACATCAGATTCATCCATTTAATTATGGAATTGAATTAACTTTTTTTCTTTTCCCGAAAGTTATGCCGGTTCATTCATTAATATTGGCATATATCCTCAAATGACATCTGTCTTCTTAATCCCCAACTACCAAGGTTTGGTTAAGCTGATTACTCGTCTCTTCGGAGAGAAATTTTGATCTTCTATCTTACCAGTTGGTATAGAAAGTTGGATTTATTATTTATCACGTTTTTATGACCTCTGAATAAATAATAAATTTATTTGTATTTCCTATCTATCATGTCCCTTTGACCTCTGCATAGATATTAATCTACTTTTTCTTTGAGTTCTTACATGCTGTCATGTCCATAATACCTCTGATAGTATTGTATACTCTAAACAGAAAACCAGACTTTATTATCTATCATGTCCATATTACTTCTGGATAGATACAAATCATTAAGCATACAAGATTCATCATTTCCATTCTCATTTCATCATAGAAGTCTATTACATTTCTTAGACTTTCTTACAAATCATAATGGAAATCTATTACATTTTGGATTTTCATTTCTATACAACAACGATGACCTAATCGAGATCTATTTCTTCTTTGGATCTTCTTCATTGGATTCGTTGTTGGTGTCAATTCCTTACTGTCTGAGCCTCAATGGCGACCAGAACAGAAGGAATCAAACTCTGGTCTTCTCTCTCAGACGAGAGGAGAATCCCAGAGTATGGCAGCCCGAAGACGTGTTGCTGCCAATACAACTGGTGGAGAAGTGGCGGCCTTTCAGAGAAGATAAGAATGTATCCAGCATTGGGATTCAATTCCTAGTCCTGCCGTGAAAGGAACTCTACTACCCAATTTCTCGGGATAGAGTTGACTCTACCATCCAACTTTCCGTGTATAAAGGCTCTTCCTACCATCCGAGGAAGACCCTTTTATCCCACGAAAAGTTCTGAGTTGTCTGATTTGCGCGTCAAAAGCGCATGAGCTCCCTAATGCTGATGTCAGAAGAATACTCCTTACAGCGTCAAAATCGCCAATACCGGTTCTGGAAAAGTTTTTCAGCCAAGCTTCTGCAGAAGACAATAGAAATTTTTTTCTCATCAGCCACTTACTGATCAATTAAAGACTGATGCTCGTGCATCTTACCTATAAGATTCTACGCCTGTCAAGGATTTACACTCATGGGCATCTATTTTCGACAAAAAAGTTCAAAGGCAGACGATTGTTCTATGAATTAAACTTACCATTGAGGTCAGATGATTCGGTTCTGAAAATTGTTGAATCAACGTCTGTCGACCGGGCGTACAGAGAGACAGCATCGGAAAGAATCATCATTTGCTAGAAGCTATCTTCGAAAGAATGAGAATGAGAATGTATAAAACATTCTTTAACTCAGCTATTTATAAGGGTTGAGGAAACGGTTGGCATGAGTCTATTTCGGGAAAGATCCTACTAAGGCGCTCGTGACTACAAGGCAGATGCCACGTGTTGTTTTGTTTCTCTTGGGAATAAACAACCATAAATGCAGTTAAATAAGTATTGAACAATTTTATGTACCAACAGACGAGTTCAATATCAAGATTTTATTTATAAAAAGGGGGGAGTGGACTCCTACAGATAAAAGAGTCGCAATACATAGACGACACTTCTACATGAAACATTATTTTTTCTCTCCTTCGTTGGGCTGACGAAGGGAGGCATCTAAGTCGTGCATATTGCGAATCCCAGAGCGACGCATCAGATTAAGAAACGCTTCTGCGTCTCCTGATCCCTCATACGCAGTTGAGGGACCACTATCGATACGACTAAAGACTGCTGGCGTCACTCTGAAGCACTCTATAAAGTTGCGTGTCCGCTCAAAATCAATCCTGGAACTCGGAGCCTCTTCCTTGTTAAATTCTTTCTTTGGGGCCATGACAATGTGAAGATGAATAGCAAGGATGAAGAACTTCTCCTTATTTATACAGTCAAATCAACTTTTTATATTCCTTACGGGAAATTGCTCATTATTAGTGCAAGCTCGGGAAGATGAAGAAGCATTCAAAAGTTTCGAAAAGAAAATTCATTATGACGGTTAAGTATTGACCGACACCATTTCTTGATTTTTATGCCGACTGTTGGATATCCCCACTTTTATGCGGATGACTGTTGAGTATCCTGAATTTTATGCGGACTGGTCAAATCTCGACTTTTACGCTTCTGTTCAAAGTGTTTCAAATTTTGAGGATATTTGAAAACTTTGAAGGGGGTCTTGTAGGAGCGTAAAAAAGTGCTTCATAAGAATGAGTCAAAGAGATGGATCATTCCATTCAAATTGATCCACTTTACGCCAAAGAGAGGCTAATCACTTTACGCCTGAAGCAGGCTAATCATTTTACGCCCGGGTCAAAGCTAATGGTTTTACGTCCAAGACAAGCTAGCCACTTTTACGCTGGACAAAGCTGTCAAGTCTTGCATTTAATGCAAAGTCTGACAAGAAGATTTAATGATGGCATATATCACAAAATTCGAAGGGATTTGTTTTACACAGAGACCCATTTGTCGTTTAGTATGTGGACTGAGCTATCTTACGCTCATAATATGGCTTCTTTTATGCACGGAGACTATACGAGTTTTTACGCTCAACGGTTGACGTGTGCGTAAGGTTTATTTGGGCTACTTTTACGCTCAAGGTTATTTAACAACTACTTTACGCAGGAAGTCTACATCAGGGCTATTGTACGCCTAGTCTACTATTTTACGCTTAGGATATATTTGGGTTGTTTTTACGCCCTATTCCAATTCAGAATGTGGTTTACCTACATGGCTTTTATGCCACACATCTCGAAGAACGTGTGTACGTGCATCCTATTCTTATTGAAATGATGGGACACGTGTCAACGTATGCAGAGGATGACTTCGATCATGGGTGACAGTTGTTAGCGTAAAGACAGAACTTTTGCTGAGTTTTTATGCACAAGAAGCCAAGTCTATAAATAGACTAATTTTTCTCATATAACACACACAGAGAGAAAGGAGAGAATACATAGAGATCAGAGCCCAGAGACTTTGATTTTTCGGAGCATTCTTCTTCAACTTTTCTTCCAGAACAGAGTGAAGCAAAGCAGGAAAGCATTCGGCCTCGCCATCAGTGTCTAAGTGCGTCGATACCTTTCTGGTGACTTAGTTCTTCCAATTGTTCATCTTCTAGCAGTGATCTTCATCATCATCTTATGGTCCAAGGAACAAAGTGTCATTTACAGATAAGACTTTCATAGCAATACTTTCCAGAATCAAATTTGTACTTCTTGTACTTTTTCTCGTTTTATTTTCAAAATCCGATTTCCAGGCATTTTGTTAAGTGAAACATTGAGAATTCTATTGTGTTTTTGTATTGCCGTCAGTTTGTGTGCTTGTTCCATTCCTGACTGGAAACCAATATTTTCAGGTTAGTCGTGGCTTCTTTAGCATTGGAAGATTCGGGTGTGTTTGCAGACCAAACCTAGAGATTAGATAGCTGTGTTGTAGTCATTTTAAAATTGTAAGAACATTGTATTTTCTTTGAATATGAATCTTGTAAATATTGTAATCTATTAGAAATGTGAATGAGCAATAAAGTTTATTTTGAGCATTTATTTATTGCAGGCTTGACAGTGTTCTACCGTTGAATCTGCGACGTAGGCTGGCTTGGACACGCACTCGTATCCCGAAAAGCGGGTGCGGGTCGTGACAGTATTTTGCTAATGGGCATGTTGTGTAGCTTGGCCCATTGGTGAAATGTTGCTGACATGTATTCGTATATCTTGTCCTCGCTACTAGAATAACTCAATTTAGCGACGTAATTAGCGACGCTGGACAAAAACATCGCTAAATTTTAATAAATTAGCGACGTAATATCAGGACATCGCAAGACGTCACTATCAGCGACGTTCGGCGACGTATGGCGACTACGTTTTTATTAAAAATGTACGTCACAGATATGTCGGTAAACGTTGCCAATATCACTAATATTAGCGACGGTTACCGAAGTATTGACTAAGACGTTGTTAATATCACTAAAGTTAGCGACGCTTAGCGACGTCTATAACCGACGTCGCTAAGTTTTTACTATAACGATTCAGAATTTTTTCCCCCCATTCCCGACCCATCTCTCCCTCTCTCAAATTTCATTTCGAAATTAAGGAGTTCTCCGCCGCCTCTTCCGTCGTCGAGAGCCTCTACCCCTCTGCCGCCTGCCCGCTCTTCTATCCCTCTTCCATCGCCGAGAGCCGTCCCCTTCTCTGCCGTCCCCCTCCTCTGAAGGTAAACCCTAACCCTAGCTTTTCTCTTTTTGTGTCGACACAGGACACGACATGGACACGTATCAGGCCACTGGGTATGTAGCCCGACCCCTGGCGTATGCGTGTGTACGACCACATGTCACCACGTGGCCTGTGTCGTGTGCTAGACGCGTGTGCACGCGTGCACGAGGCTGTGCACTGCGTGTGTGTGCTGGTGTAGTAATTTTGGTGTCGTGGACGCGGTTGTGTCCACTTGGTTGGACACAGACCCTTTGGGAGACACATGCACATGTGTATCCTTGTTACCAACCAATAAATTTGGTTATTAACTGTATTTTGGTTTTCAAATGAGGTTTTCCCATTTTTCGTGAAACATAGTTTACAAATTCGATTTTCTGAGTTTTTTATTAAACTTTTTAACTAAATTATTGATGTTAATGATCATGATTAGTTCATTTACACATATATTAGATTACTAAAATGTAGACTGTCAATAGGACTGGCACTGTTCTCTGTTTTCCTGAGAACTAATTCCTGAGATTAAGTGCACACTTTACTGATTTTGACACAACCTATCTACTATTTTCCTATTACACATTATGTTACACACATACACACACATTCCCTATTAATTCCTGTCACATTACACCCATTACTCTATATGATTTGCTGTCAGTTTACACACATCACTGTTTCAGTCACACTCATCCAAACATGAGAACTAACCTATTCCCTGTTTCTCCATTACACCAACTGATGTTTACACACACATGAGAACAATATAAATGGACACACTGTCATATACACATGACCCATACCACTACACACACCCTACAGTTTCACTCACCTTGCATTGATTCCCTGAAACACATGGACACACAACACTATTTTCCTGAGATTTTGGGCACCCTTGACTGCTACACACAGATTCCTATTGACACACATGTTAGTGTATCACACACACTCCCTATCTAAACTGTAAACCTAAGACACACTTGACTGTCATATACATACCACACACATGTTAGTTTGTTCACTGATTTCCTACACACACAATATTGTATCACTTACTCACTCACTCACCCTAGCTACAACACTATGTACATACACACACACTAAGAACTAAAAACTGTTTCCTGTTTTCACCCACACACACACATTTCAACCCAATGTAAATACACAACATTTCACCCACACACATACATTTTAACACTACAAAATCAATTTAATTTGGTCTATTAAGCGTTTTGACTTGTATAGGTAAGCATTAATATAGGTAATGACATGTAATCACCAGTAGGGCTGGCTCGGCCGAGAGAGACTGTACCCTATGGCTCGACAACCAACCAGAGAGGATACTCTGAGAGATCCATCTGAGTAGGACATATACTCTGAGAGATCACCTTTACAAGAATGATATCAGTAGTAGGATTGAGTGTTGGAGGAGATATTATCAGAGTATACGTCCTACTCAGATGGGTCTCTTACCATTACTATTTTTTTCTGACAACATGGTGGATGTGCTCCGTCAACAGATTCTTGCTCTGAGCCAAAACTTTGCCCCGGAGCTCAAGTGGATATCTTTCGTGTAGAGCTCGAGTGAGAGGTTCCTGACAGCATGGTGGTCTCCTTTGTTAAAGTATCCGTGCTCGTCCCATAACCAATCAATTTTTTTATTTCTAATCTCTTGAATATGAAGCTCTGCTTCACATTTGGCTCTACCTTCTGGTATATAAGAACCAAATGTGAAACAGAGTTTTATATTCAAGATATTAGAAATGAAGAAATTTTTGATTGGTTGTGGGACGAGCAAGTATCCTTTGACAAAGGAGACCACCATGCTGTCAGGAACCTCTCGTTTGAGCTCTACTCAAGGATGTCCACTCGAGCTCCGGGGCAAAGGATTGACTTAGAGCGGATTTCTGGACAGAGATGACAAAGAAGATGGCTGCCAAAGCTTATGTAAGTTTTCTAATTCTTTAATTATACGTATTATATTTTTGTTATTTTATATTACTGTAATTAAAATCGATCATTGCATCGTATCAATAGGTAATTTTGTACATTAGTTACAAGTGCTACTTAGTTAAAGTCCAAGTGCTACTTAGTTGTGTCTCTCTCTCTATCTATCTCGCTATCAATGCTATAGTGTTGTTCCCCTCGCAATACGGAATGGTCCGATACCGATACTCTGAGTATCAGACCATTCCTATGTGTATCGGTATCGCAATCATAATACCGATACTCGAGTATCACATTGATACTCAAGTATCACATCTGATATTACACTACTCTTTTCAGAGTAGCAGACGGGCACATTCTCTGATAGTTCTCTCATTTATTTGTTAATTACTGTATTTCAGTTCTAGTTAGTTTTATGTGATTCTTTGATAGTTCTCTCATTCATTTTCAACCGCTCCCCCCTGTGAATATTGATTTTACCAGATGGCACCCATGACCCGAGCAGCGACACATCGTTTGAGGGAAACACAGATTGCTGAGGTGGCTCCTCCTACTGTTAAGGAGGAAGTGGCACTGGTAGCTAGTGAGACCGGGAGGTCCATTCATCCAGCACCGGTAGCTAGTGAGACCGGGAGTTTTATTCATCCTGCACTTGCAATGGACTACATCTCTCCTGCCGTCGTCGATCCTACTTATTCGAGATGGTTGCGTGATCGTATCACTGAGCGTTTGCGTGAGCTGCGTGGTTCTCATTAGTTATTAGTACTTATTTGTATTGGACTATTTGTATTGGGTTGTTTTTGAATTAGACTATTTGTATTGGACTACATATATGAATTAGTACTGTGTCAATCTCTGGATTGTATTGGACTACGACATGGTGATCAGGACATAACTATTAGTACATATATGAATTAGTACTGTATCAATCTCTGAATTAGTACTTTGGTTATTTTATGTTGTTATTCGTTTCATTTGGATGTTAATTTACTGGTGGTGTTGTTCCACCGAAGCGGTCGGCGAACCCAGGGATAAAATGTGCTTGTGTATTGTGTTTCAGATTAAACTGCAGGGAGAAAATAATTCTTTGGAGAAAACTGCATACTGCAATTTATTTATTTTATTTTTTTTCAAAATTTAGCGACGTCTACCGACGTTTACCGACGCTTTTCGACGGCACATAGCGTCGGTAGTCGTCGCTAAACTGGCATATATAGCGTCGGTAGACGTCGCTAAATATCCCAAGATTTTACCTCATTTACCCAGGATATACCGACATATAGCGACAACACAAAACGTCGATAAATACACCGACACATAGCGACATCATAAACGTCGCTATTTTATCGACGAAACGACGGTAAACGTTGGTATATTACCGACATATCTTTGCGTCGGTAAACGTCGGTGTTGGCGACGATCAGCGACGTCTTTCCAAACAACGACTAAGGTTTCCGCGACAAGAGGAAGACGTCGCTAAATACGTCGCTAAAACGGTTTAACGACGTCTTTAGGCGTCGCTAAAGTGCCTTATTCTGGTAGTGCCTACATATTTTGGGACTGAGGCGTTACATTGCTAAACCAATAGACTAAAGCTTTGCCTAATAAATAACACGTGCCGTTGGTACTCTTATGGTCGACTTTGCATCCAGCAAAATCAGCATCCGAATAACCGATTAGGTCAAAGGATGTGGTTTTAGGATACCATAAGCCTACTGTAACAGTGCCTTTTAGGTATCGAAAGGTACGCTTAACCGCGCTCATGTTTGATTTCTTCGGGTTGGCTTGATAATGAGCACATAGGCAAACACTAAACATTATACCAGGACTACTAGCAGTTAAATAGAGTAAACTACCGATCATACCTCGATACTTACATTGGTCGAATGGTTTGCCGCTTTCATCAGGTTCTAATTTTGTTGTTGTAGCCAACGGAGTACTGATTGGTTTGATGTTGTCAAAATCAAATTTCTTCAGCATGTCCTTTTTATACTTTGATTGACTGATGAAAACCCCTTGTGAGTTTTGTTTGACTTAGAATCCAAGGAAGTAGTTAAGCTCCCCAATTATGCTCATCTCGAACTCATTCTGCATACACTTGGCAAAATACCTCATTAGTGGACCCAAAGATAATATCATCTATATAAATTTGCACTAATAGAATTGTGTCATCAATAGATTTTATAAAAAGTGTCGTGTCAATCTTCCCATTTGAAAAGCCTTTTTCAAGTAAGAAAGTGCTTAGGCATTCATACCAAGCGCGAGTGGCTTGTTTGAGGCCATACAGAGCTTTCTTAAGCTTGAAAATATGATCATGAAATTTATAGTTCTCAAAACCAGGTAGTTGTTTTACGAAAACTTCTTCTTTAATAAAACCATTGAGAAAAGCACTTTTGGCATCTATTTGAAAGAGTTTGAAGTTTTGGAAGTTTGCAAAGGCACAAAGCATGCTGATTGATTCAAGCCGCGCAATAGAAGCATAAGTCTCATCGTAGTCGATACCTTCCTCTTGGTTGTATCCCTGAGCTACGAGACGTGCTTTGTTACGTGTGACTGAACTGTCCTTATTAACTTTGTTACGAAAGACCCATCGAGTGCCAATGATAGAATGGTCAGTAGGTTTAGGAACAAGTTCCCAAACCTGATTTCTTTCGAATTGGATGAGTTCTTCTTGCATTGTAGATATCCAAAATTCATCAGAAAAAGCTTCTAAAATATTTTTAGGTTCTATTTGGAATATAAAAGCACTGCTAGCAATAGAATCTCTAACAGATGAACGAGTACTTACTCCTCTTGATACCTTACCTATTACCAAATTTTCTGGATGTTCTGGTTTGAAGCGAAACTTCTTTGGTAAGCTGTCCAAAGAACTGGTTCCAGATGTTGTATCCTTAGAGGTAGGAGTTATAGATTTGATATATACGTCATTGTCGTCATCATGAACAACTGTTGTACTACTATTCTCATCAAAAGTAACATTAACAGATTCTTCGACAATCATGGAGCGTTTGTTGAACACTCTGTATCCTTTACTCTTGGAAGCATATCCAAGAAAAATACCTTCGTCAGCTTTGGCATCAAACTTGCCTAAGTTGTCTTTGGTATTCAGGATAAAGCAGCAATAACCGAACACTCTAAAATAAAAAATAGTTGGGGTTCTACCAAAACAAACTTCATAGGGAGTTTTCTGTACTTACAGTTTCTTCCCAAAAATATTTCGGAACACCCTATTCAAGACATGGCATTCTGTACTTACAGTTTTTTTCCAAAAATATTTTGGAAGTGAAAATTGATTCAACATGACTCTGGCCATATCGCCAAGAGTTCTATTCTTCTGCTCCACAACACCATTTTGTTAGGGAGTTCTAGGACAAGAAAATTCATGATTAAACCATTTAAATCACAAAACTTTTTGAAATCAGAGTTTTTGAATTCGCCGCCATGATCACTTCGGATTCGAGTAATCATGAAGCCTTTTTAGTTTTGTACCTTTTTAGCAAAAATTTCAAAAACAGAAATAGTATTACTTTTATTTGAAAGAAAGAAAACCCAAGTAAAGTTAGAAAAGTAATCAACAATCACAAATGCATAAAATTTTCTACCAAGACTGGCTACTCTACTAGGACCAAACAAATCCATATGAAGAAGTTGCAAGGGTCTAGTAGTACTTACAGAGTTGATGGATTTAAATGAAGATTTTGTCGCCTTAATTTTTTTTACATTCGGCATATACCGTATCATTTTTGAATGTGATATCCGGTAGTCCTCTTACTAGCTTCTTAGTTGAAAGTCTTGATGTGGTATCCATGTTTGCATGTCCAAGGTACATATGCCATAGTAATTTTTCATCCTTGTGAGCGTAAAGGCATCATCCTGCATTGTTAGTATCTTTCGAGAGATAGAATATATAAATATTATCTTCCCTTATCCCTTCAAAAGCGATGTCTCCAGATGATATATCATATATACATCATTTATTTTTTCCAAAGTTAATATCATATCCATTGCCAGCAAGATGACTAATGCTGAGCAAGTTATGCTTTAACTCCGTTACTAAATAGATATCTTTAATGACAGGAAATGGAGGATTACCAATAGTACCGTTACCTATAATATAACCTTTTAGATTATTGTCGAAGGATACATATCCTTCCCTTTTCACTGATAGTGTTGCGAAAAGATTTGCATTTCCAGTCATATGTCGTGAGCACCCACTATCGAGAATCTATTTGCTTATAGAAGATGAAGGAAGGTCCACCTACACCACGAGTAGATGTGACATTTGGTACCCAAATTCTTGAGGGTTCTGAAATGTTAGTCTTCGGTACCCATGCATATATATTTAAATCAACTAATCTTCTGATTCTAAATTGTGGTGAAGTGTGGCCATATTTACCATAGTAGTGATATGTAACATGCATGTTTGTGTTAGGAGTAGGATGATGATGATGTCTATGTGTGGGTGATTGTTGTGCTGCATGAGAATATGTGTACATAAAAGCATGTTTGTGTGTAGCATGTGTATGTATGTTTTTCTTATGTCGTGTATTCTTGTGATGAGTAGTCTTGTGTCTTTTGTAAGTACTGTGACCGCGAGACTGAGTTTGAGATTGAATAACCTGTTTGCCCAGCCTGATCTCTAATCTTTTAGTGGCAATATACATTTTATCATATTCGGCAGCCAAAGCACTAATTCTTACAGCTGCAGTATTGTACTTTTTTTTCCTTTCATAAGCTCTTTATTGAGTACGGTAAGATCATGTGTTTATTTCTCAATTCCTGATTCAGCATCGTGTAAGCTATTTTAAGCTTGGATAACTCCTCAGTGTTATCTGTGGGTTAAGTGTCTCTAACATTATCAAGTAAGCATGATAGTCTATGAATCTCAGCTTCATGAGTCTTAATCTTATCATTTGCGTGTTTGTATTTACTAAGTAACTTCTTGTGATCTTTAAGTAAATTACTAAAAGCATCTCCAAGTTCATCAAAAGTAAAGTCAATAAGTGGATCATTTGTTACCTTGTCGGATGTTGCTATTAGGCAGACATTTGCAGTATCTTAGGGAGTGTCCTCTTCTTCTTCTGAGTCACTGGCTTCACTTTCGTGCCAGATGCCTGTGTTGGCATACTTTCGAGAGGACGGCCTCTTGTAAGATTTGTCATATCGGCTTCCTTTCTTTGCTACAGGGCAGTCTTTCTTGACATGCCCCATCTTCTTACAACCAAAGCAGATAGACTCTTCATCATCGTCTTTGTGTTGTTCCTTCTTCATTTGGTTGAAGCGTAG
This sequence comes from Iris pallida, assembly GCA_029216955.1. Classification (NCBI taxonomy): domain Eukaryota; kingdom Viridiplantae; phylum Streptophyta; class Magnoliopsida; order Asparagales; family Iridaceae; genus Iris; species Iris pallida. The sequence goes on from JANAVB010033815.1 coordinate 9,440,674, forward strand.
GAACTTCTTGAAGTTGCGAACCATGAGCGCTTGATCATCACCTTCAGAGTCATTATTGTCTGTTTCATCTGGAGCAGTCTTTCGGCGATAAACTCTTAGAGCAATTTTTTTTCCTTTGGAGCAGTTTCTTCAAAGTCCTTGAGGTCGAGCTCATGCGTCATTAGTTTGCCCATTAGAGTCTCCAGAGACATGGTAGTGAGATCTTTGCCTTCGATGATTATCGTGGCTTTGGGGTTCCAGTTCTTCGTTAGACCCTTTAGCGCATTGTGTATCTTCTCATGGTTGGAGTAGTTCTTTCCAAGAGAAGATAGAGGGTTGACGATGTCGAAAAATATGGTGAACATCTGTGTGATCTTCTCGTTGGGCTTCATTTTGAATGCTTTATACTCTTGTGTTAGCCGACTGATTTTTGATTCCTTGACTTGAGTGGTTCCTTCATGAGCCACTTCTAGAAACTTCTATACTTTGTGTGAAGTGGTACAAGTGGATACCCTATTGAATTTAGTCCTGTCTATAGCACAGAAGAGAGTATTAATAGCCTTAGCATCTAGACTAGTCTGTTTCTTTTCTAGATCAGTGTACTTGTTATGGAGTTTTTCTATGAGGTTCCCATCAACTACAATTCTAGCAGGCTTCTGATAACCATCTGTAACTATGGTCCATAAGTCAAAGTCTAGAGATTTCAGATAGAAACTCATTCGTGTCTTCCAGTAAGTATAGTTGGTTCTATCAAATAGGGGTGGCCTATGAGTGGACTATCCTTCACCGTGGTTGGTGAAAATGGGTTGTGTGGTTGCCATAGATCAGCTCTAGGATGTTAATCCTTTATCAAGATACCAAAGCTCTGACACAATTGAAGTAAAGTGTAGGCAACTCTAGAAGGAAGGGTGAATAGAGTTTGTGTCTATAATGACCAATTAAAAAAATAACTCTATACAAAGTCCAGAAAGCAACTATATAATCATAGAGTAATAATGCGAAAAGTAAAAGGGTTTAGAAGAGCAAACGCAAACACATCGATATATCCTAGTTTCCCTCGTGGAGGACTATTTCAGGCCCGAGAACTCTTGCTCAGAGTTTGAATCCACTATTTGTGAAATATGATACACACATGCCTTTAGTCAGAAGAACACGCCAACTTCTTATAGACACGAGCCTTTGAAGCGCTCGACTATTTTGACTTCGCATATGCGAAACTTGAAATTTTCCAAGTGAATTCTTTTTACTCTTACACAGAACTTTTAGCTGAATCGCACTGAGCAGCTTGGGGCTTAGGAAGTTTTGTGGCTAGTAGATTTGGAAGAGTAAGGCTTAGAGCATGTAAGGCTTTAGAAGATAGAAAGCTTGAGAGTGAGAGATGATTTGAAACGAGAGAAATCAAGCTCTATTTATACTAGTCAAGGGAGGCAAAGTTCGGCCAAAATTTTGTCCAAAATATTAAAAAATTAGAACGTTGGACAGCTCGTAGCAAGGTGTTCCTAAAAATCAGGTTGCTGATTTTAAGGAGGCAGAGTTCGGCCCGTGTTCTGCCTTAGGCAGAGTTTGTCCCGAATTCTGTCTACCTCAGACCAGAAGCCCTATATGGGTGAGGGTGGTTTGGTTTGGTTCAGGATTGGTTTGTTTTCTATGGTGGAGCTTGGAGAGATGTCTAGGGTTTGAGATGACTCAGTGCGACTCAATGTACATTTTCCTAGACTCAATAAATTAAAAAATTACAGACTGAGAACAAAAACATTTACAATGTAATAGCTTATAGACGACATCTGTCTTGAAATTGATACGTTGTATTTGATCATAGATGATGTTCTGTCTCAAACTTGATGTGTCGTATTGGATCATATCAGATTTTAGTTTGTTAATTATCTAAATCAGGTTGACTCTGATCGAGTTTGGGTCAACAGAAAGATGGGTCGATGCGTCTCTGCATTGACTACCGAGAGTTGAACAAAGCCATAATCCGAAACAAGTATTCACTGCCTCGCATAGACGACTTGTTCGATAAGCTACATTTGAAGATTGATCTTCGCTTGGGTTACCATCAACTCAAGATCAAGCTAGACAACGTGTCGAAGCCAACCTTCTGTACTCGATACGGCCATTATGAGTACTTAGTAATGCCGTTCGCCCTAAGAAATGTCCCTACTACCTTCATGGATCTAATTAATCGGGTGTTTCGACCCTTCCTCGACAACTTCATAGTAGTTTTCATCGACGATATTCTCGTCTACTCAAAGAGCATGACACAACATGCAGAGCATCTATGGACCATACTCCAGACTCTTCAAGATAATCAGTTATATGCAAAACAGAGTAAGTGTAAATTTTGACTGAGCAATGTGTCATTCCTTAGACACATCATTTCCGCTGAAGGCATTACAGTCGATCCGAGGAAAGTTGAAGCCGTTGTTGATTGGAAGCGGCCCGCGTTAGCTAGTGAGATTCGAAGCTTTCTTAGTTTGGTGGGATACTACAGACGATTCGTGAAGGACTTCACAAAGATTGCATCGCCCTTGACTCGTCTCACTCAAAAGGGAGTCGCGTATGAGTAGTCGAATGACTGTGAAGCTTCCTTCCAAGAGCTAAAGCAACGACTCGTTTTGACCACTATACTCGCACTTCTGGATGGGGTATAGGATTTTCAAATCTTCAACGATACTTCAGGCTAGGGCTTGAGATGTGAACATATAATATAAATATTCTAAAATATAACAGTATAACATATGCAGAGAAATAAGAATTAATCAAGAAAAAATCAACTAAGGCACAATGGGCTAAGACGCCAAGATCTAAGATACAAGGAACCTAAGACACTGACATGCCATACTAGAAATATGGTACTAGACGTGACTATAAGTAAATCAGGGCAAATCGCAACTCGGTGGGGGCTCACGACCCAACAGATCACAGCTCGATGGGGGCTCACAACCTATAGTAAGTCTCTATCGCAGCTCGATGGGGGCTCACGAACAAGGTGGTCAGGTATAGTCAATGTCTAATAACATGTCAAGGTCAAGTCAAAACAAGTATAGGTAATCAATTCAAGTCAAGGTCAAGTCCAAGTGATGAAATTAAGTCAACGCACTGGAACACCAAAAATCGAACAAGTAGAGTGTAGTATAGATCTAATATGTGATAAAAAAAGAAAGACATATAACATATAAGGAAACAATTAAGAAAATATCATGCGACATGTACAAAAATCATGTGATAGCATAAGAGAGAAATAGACATAAACTATAATGATTGGAAATAAACATGCATAATACTGTACAAGTTGGCAATGTACACTTGCCTGGTGGTAGCCAAAAATGTTCCGCAAACAACTCGTCAAATCAAAGAGTCATGAAACCTGAAATCCCGCAAACGCCTCTTGATGCTGAAACAGACATCACCAACGTATTTGGCATAAGAAAAATGTCTAAGTTTGACTACCTATAAGTCCAATTCTGGACACATGGGCAAAATGATAATTTTGGGCCAAAATAATATCCGCCGTTGGACCCGCTTTGCACCAAAAAATGTGCCAGAGCCTATGGTCTCTAAAGTCGACAAATTATATACTTACGAGTCTAATTTTTTGATACAAACCCAACGGTATATCCAATTTTAGATTTCCATAGGCTGTGCACAAAATCGTCCGTTGAGTCGGATCGTGGGCCCGCCAAAATAGCGTTCCGGTCGACCATATCAGAATCGGACCAAACTTGGCTCACATGATCGAAAAAATGATACGAGTACAGTGGCACAAGTTTTATCACGAGGTGCTGAACGAGCACAAAATAATTGGCTAGTTTACAAAGTGGCTGATATAGGGTATCTTGACCGATACGTCTCGATTTCGTCACGCACACACACAACAAAATCGATTTATGTAGAATCCCACATGTCTGCAACATCCGTATGCATCTTTCGTTGCTCATAGGTTACGACCAATTCGTCTAGTTTGTCGAAACGAGCCTCGTATCGGGGAAAATCCTAATTTTCGAGAATATATTTTCTATTTTTTTTTCTAATTTTCAAACTGAATTTAAACAAAAAAATAAGCAATTAAAATAAAACTAAAAATAGGGTTTCAATCTCGGTTAGGTTATCTACAAGGCAGTTCAAGTGATTTTCTCGGATTCGTGATATCCTGGTCGTAAATCGGCTTCCAACTTGGGGTTTCGGGACAATTTCTAAATCCAGAAAATTAAGATTTTTTCTTAATTTTAGAACTCGATTTTCATGGCACATGATGCAAATTAAAAGATTCTATTTGAAAGGAAGCATAGTCGTATAGGTTGTCTACATACTGAAAAGACGGATCGTGAAACGATCCATTGTATGCGATGAAATTTCGTTGCAAAGTCGGCTTGCGACTGCTGCTGTTGTTGCGCTGCAACTGTGTCCAAGCGCTGCTGCCGTGCGCTTGGCCGACCCTCGACGGTCCTACTGCGATGCACACGATGGAGGGAGTCACCAAGGGTTATGGTTGCTAGGGTTTAGGTCTTGGGTTTAGGTATTTTCTTCTCTCTTGACATGTATACATGTATAAGATAGATTCTGTGAGGGTTTTGTGGGCTTTGCCATTTCTTGTGTGTGTGTGGGGGGGGGGGGGGGGGGGGAGGAGGGAGGGATTCTCCATCTCACAAGAGTTTTTTTTTCTTTATATATATATATATATATATATATATATATATATATATATATATATATATATATATATATATATATATATATATATATTTTTGTATCTCTATATCTATATAACTACCTAATAAAATCTAAAAAAATCCTAATACACCTTTTTCTAGTGTAGGGTCTATTTATTGAATTATGTACATATATAATAATATCTATTTCCTATGGACACAAAATAACCAATAACAAATAACAATAATAATATCAATAATATATTATATATATATATATATATATATATATATATATATATATATATATATATATATATATATATATATATATATATATATATATATATATTTTTTTTTTTTTTGTATATATATATATATATATATATATATATATATATATATATATTTGTATCTCTATATCTATATAACTACCTAATAAAATCTAAAAAAATCCTAATACACCTTTTTCTAGTGTAGGGTCTATTTATTGAATTATGTACATATATAATAATATCTATTTCCTATGGACACAAAATAACCAATAACAAATAACAATAATAATATCAATAATAATGATAACAAAATTAGGTAAACTTATGATAAGTGTACATACAAATGTATATAGCCAAAAATTCCACAAAAATCCACAATGCCATTCTAAGAAAATTATTTACCATATCTCAAAATAAAATACTAACTTAAGAACATATATAACAACTATTTATAAAATTTACCACTAAATCCCTAAAATAAAGTAAAATACCAATAATATATCTACATGGACGTCATTTGACATATACCACGTCTACATAGGTTTAGGTTTGGTTAAGGTCAAGTCCAGGCTAAATTGGTACAACCGAGTCTCCTAAAAGTTGTAATCTTAATAATAACTAATTAAATCATTTATAGGGCTCAAGTTACAACTTTAACTGGTCTTCCTAGTATGGACACTGCTATGGCTAGACCTTTCTTGCCCTAGCTATTACACTAGTCAAAGCACACGAGTACACTATTCGTGCCAAAATTCCTAGTCGATATGCGTCTCAAAACTTAACTATGACTAAGGCCATATATATAAGTATTAGTCTATTATAAATATAATCATATTAGGCCCACAAAGAAATTCAAAATAATTTTATGAAGTCATGGTAACCTAACATGGCTCTACCAAGTAGGGTTGGCTAGGTTAGGGTCCAAATATATTTTCTAGTCAAATCAAACTCGAAAAGTCAACCAATGAGTCTCATGTGCCCTTTGCAAATAAATAGCACATAGGAACTCGATTGAGTGGAATATCCTAGGCATGTGTGTCATAGGCTCAAAATGGGTCAAAACCATATATTGGGTCAAATAGTTTCGATCTAAGTCGAGTTTCGAACTCAAGTTGGAAGTTAGGTCTATAATTACGATAAAAGGTCAAATGGCCTATATTGCCCCAAAGTTGTGCGAAGTCAAAAGAATGTTAGGGAACAAGTTTGGATGAGACATGATATATCAAATTGAAGATGGACTTGTCTACTTCAAAACTCCTAAAGGTTGTTTCGAAAGATTGGTATTTCTTGTGCTCCAAAAATTAAATCTATAAAAAAGTACATTTATAGTCATAATAAAAAAAAGAAAATATAATAAATATAAAATCACATAAAATAAAAATAAAATAAAACACCAAAAATTAGGGTCCTTACAACCTTTTCTCCTTATAGAAAGGATTCTATGGGATCACGTCCCATATTCAGCGGACTGTGCCTCGAGGACGGACTATGTGGCTGAGTCAGGAGAGACCTCTCGTTGCTCTGTTTTTCATGTCGTACTTGCTTCTTTGGCTATGGATTTTCTGAATGCATTTTTGTGAATATTTTCGATGGATTTTATTGCTTGCGTTCTTCGAACTTCGTATTTCTTATCAAATTCTGAATAGAAGGTAGAGTGCTTATTTGTTGCTTGTGCAATTTCAGGTAATCGTGTAGGTGCCATCTAGTACAACCATCTTTTTTCCTCTCGCTCAAGTAAATCTAGGTGGCTCTAACCCTTCTCCCCTTGACCCTCATTTATCCAAGCAATCGATAACGTCAATATGAATCAATGTAGCTTCGATGACACAAATGCTTACATTCTTATGTTCGTCCCGTCTGTAGCGCTTCGCAAGTCACTGTGGCGTGGCTGAATGTAGAGCAGTCCACTCAGGTTATACCACCTTTGATCATTAGATTATTTATCACTTCATAATCTCGTTAGGCGTGGAGAAGCATTGGGAATCCCAATATCTTTCTTCGGAGCAGTTTCTTTTCTCGTCCCCTCGCCCCGGCATAGCGCTTCGTTTCCGCTTCTTCGAAAGAATCAAATTCTCCCTTCTTCATTGATCTGGGGGGCAGGACTGTTGGAAGACATTAGAACTCTGCTTCAATCATAGAATTGTTATGTGCTTACATATACCATGCTTATAGGTGCTAAGCAAAGATCGAACCGATTAAATGAATGTTGCAATGATACGTGCCTTGAATAATGTAACTACCACATTTCCAGAGTAGGGATTTTTTTTATTTTTTTATTTTATACCAATTTAAAAAAATATTTTTATATAAATTGTAATGATTGTATTTTTATATTATTTTTCCCTGATTGATATTGTTGCATATATTAAATATATGATGTAGATAGTTACTAGTTAGCTACTAGTTAGACTAGTTGTTAGTGAACCTAGATGAACCCAACTAGACTTGTCATGACACGTTTAGTGAACCCATTTGTTAGTCTTGGTGCACCCATTTATCTGAGAGCAATGATTAAGGAAAAACCCTTCTTTTAGTTAATAGAACCTTCCTTAATTAAATCCCTTCCTAAAATAAACCTTCATAACTAATTATGAGGGCTTATTAGGCATTTTACATTGCATTATGGTTGGGGAATAGTAGCTGGTCATACTCTCTATAGATTTCCTTATTTCGTTCATTAATTAGCCTCCACAAACCCTGATTTGTTTTCTCTCCATTTTCTCTCCATTTGAGAAGAAGAATCAACCTCTACCATTCCTAAATTGATTCCCAACCCATTCCTAGTGTCATCTCAAGGAGGCTAGAGCTTAGATTTGCAAGGTAGAAGCATTGGAGGGAGAGAAGCCTGAAGGAGGTGTCCATTCTTGAAGGTTGTGTCTCTTTCTGTCCCTTTTGACTTTGCATTGGGAATCCATCTCCCAATAGGTAAATATGAAATTAAACCCTTGTAGTTGATTCTAATTAGTGTGATTAGTCATTTAGGAACCATCCATGCATTAGGGCTACCCATAGGGAGAAGCTTAGGCTTCATTTGACCCATTTGGAGACTTCTATATAGGTTTTTGTGTCAATTTTAGGAGAAATCCGAGATTGGCACACTAAGTGTTTGCCATTAGGTTAGGTAGTCTAATTGGACTTGTTAGAGTATTGTGAGTCTAGCTACGTGTCTATAATTGGATATGGTAGGATACGAGGTGATTTAGGGTTTTTCCTTCGACACGGGTGCCACAAATATGTGGATTTGAGCCATAATACTTGGAATGGCTTACTAAATCATCATTTAGAGCCTGTGGGTAGACTATGGTTAGATTTAGTGAATTTAGGGGTGCGTATCTTGAGATGCACGCCAAGTGCTTACAAAAATGCCAAGTTGGCCATTTGGCTTTGTTTTTCAGTTCTACACTTGTGTATATATGGGTTTACTCATTATAGGTGGTCATAACTATATATAGTTATATATATGGGCATATATATGTACTTGTGTGTGTGTGTGTCAGGGAGTTATGTGTTTGATTGTGATATATGAGTGAAGAGTGTTGATAGTATGAGTGGTTGAACTAGGTACTATAGGGTGAGTGTATATGCATAAGGAGGCAAGTGATTATAGTGAGGGAGAATGGTAGGGAGCTTAGGTAGAGGAATTGCAATCAGTTATGCAACTGCAATAATAGGACATCATAATCACCAAGCAGCAACAAAGGAAGATTGATCTCGATCTCTTTAGCTGTAGAAGCAAAATCAGCAAGATTCAATAAAGCCATTCCAATAACTATATGGAATCAGGTAAAAGCGCAAAAAAGTAGAATTAAAGAGGTTTTACTAGAATTCAGAAATTATATTCTTGAATGTACCAAAATGGTTTAAAGCAGGAGTTAGCACATATTCAATTCTAGTTCCACAAATTCCTTATCCTAACCCCTCTTACCAAACGGTACCCATAGGTTCGATTACCCAGTATGAGTCATAATGATGGATAAAACAAACCCATAGTTGCTAGAGCAAGTAATGATTCTTCTTGGTTTCTCAAGCACAAGTCATTGTTATAGAAGAACCTGCATGCTTATGCAAAAAAACATAAACTAACTTCATTACACTGTCTTGCTTTAGTGAAGGTAGATAGGGGGAGGGTTCTATTAGCCACATTAGTACTAGGGAACTGATGTAAGAATCTCATAGCAGTAGCAGGAACAACAACAACAGGGCAACTCTAGGCAGTCCACTACCTGTGTGCATGGTTTAGAGCATGAAGAAGTCTGTAGATAGGGAAAAGGTGAGCTCGGGTATGACCTTGAGTAGTACGTGTTGGTGTCAGCAAGGTGTAGGAACATTAGTGTAACAGAGCTTAGGAAATGGGAGCATTAAGGCACGGGAATTTAGTATGTAGTAGCAACTGTTTTATCAAGTAGAAGAAGGCACAATGTATCAGTAATGAAGATACTAAGGTGTTAACTGTAATGGAGAGAAAGAAATAGGATAGCTCGAATGACAGTAAAGAATGAGTAATATGTAGCACAAGGTAATTAATTTAGCTATATATGTATATGTTAATAGCTAGATAGATAGGAAATTGATCGGTAGGTGGATATATAGGTAACTGGTAAGTAGAGTAGATATATTAGATAGATAACTAGAGATATCAAGAGGGGAAATCATGTGTAGGTATTAAAGGGAATACAGTAGCAGTAGTAGGGGGATAGTGTATGTGTGTAATATATGTGTATATAGGGGTAGACATATATAATTGTGTGTGTGTTTGTGTGTGTAATTTGGGGTGTGCAGGAATATATGCATTGGTGTACCAGTTGGCAAAGGAGAGACCTGATAGTGTATGTATGTGCTTGTGTGAGTGTGGTGGCACACACATGAGTGATTAATAATACATGAGTGTATATGTGAGATGTACACATGAGTGTGTGTGAGTCTTGATTGTGCGTGTATGGAAGTTTAACAGATAAATTGGGAGAGAGGACTGCCCATTGGGTATGTGAGTTAGCCATTGATAGATGATAGGCAAGGGGGATCCTATATTGCACATGTATAGGGCATACTATACTTCTATATAGGGGGCATTGGGGGGCAGACCTGAGAACATCAGAACAAAAAGACATGGGTTCTTGTGATGGTCCAGCCAAGTAAAGAATGAGAGGGAAGTCCAGTACAGGTTAGGGAATTTTTTGGTTGCCTGCACAGTGGATGCTTACAGCCTTGGCAACAGCAAAGGGTGATGTGCATTTGCACAATAAGGCCAGTGCACCTATGCACTTGTGCATAGTAAAATAAAGTATGCGTAGTCCCCTACAGGAATACAAGGGTAGAGGGTTAGCAAATGTGTAATATCATGACCCGCATCCAGTATTTGGACAAGAGTCGTGGGGACGTCCAGCGTACGCCGCAGTATCGACGGTAGAACGCTGTCTATTAATCTCCACATTTTATCAACACAACCACGTAGTTTATGTATTTCCACAATGTATTCCAAATCCACATATAATCCAAAGCATAATAATAATAAAGCACATCCAGAGAAAAGATATGAAATAAACTGTATAGTCTCAAAAGTCAAATGTACTAAGTTAATATCCACTAATCAACTCACAGAATCCTCAAAATAAAATATATCAACTAAAAGGTTCCCGGAGCAATCCGGCCAAACTAATAGTATCTAACTAAATGTCATCTGCAGAGGGCAGCTATGCTAAGGTCACATCCGGATTGTCCTGAAGGCTAAGGTCACCATCTCTAGTCGGCTCATAATAAGTAGTACAGAAATCCTCTAACTCATCACCTAAAAATAGTTTATCCAGTCAGGAATGGAACAAGTACACAGACCGATAGGCTATTCGCAACATAATAGAAATTACAATACATGAAAATAGTATATATGAAATGAAACTATAGGTAGTAAACTGATATCATGTCATGTCTAGAATGAAGCATGAAATATATAAGATGATATATCAACTAGAAGAAAAAAAAATCAACAGGGTGACATGACAAGTGGTGAAGAAGACAAGGAAAATAAAATAAGAACAACTATCTACATATGTTAAAATATCGCATTTGACATGTGAATGACTAGAGGGTAAATCTAACACCCCGTATGTGTCGTGTGCGGTTGCTATTCCCTACGAAAGACAATGGAGATGGAAAGGGTAGTTCACACGTCTACTAGGAAGTTTCTTCGTCCGACTAGTACTCATGGACTCAAATAAGTCATGAACACGGTAAGCATGATAATCAAGAAGTGTAATAAGTAAGATCCATGATACTAACTCGTGTGCCCAGCGTGTCAACAAGCAAGAGAAACATATGTATAATATGTACTGGAAAAACTATTAGGAATTGAAAGCAATCAGTAAATGTACTTGCCTGTGGTCCTGAGTTGTGGATCCGGGTGAGGTGCTGAGTTAGGGTCCAAAGAACCTATTTTATAAATTTATAGAATCAATACACAATTTAAGTGTGCAAACAAACCTATCAATTTATTTGTTAGGTTCTAGGATTCCCTTACTGTTATAGTATTCCTGGTTTTAATACCACTCTACCCATTGTTTTATACAAATCCATATGTTAGCTACAACTAAGTTCTGGGAATTAAAAGACATGACTTGTCCTATTTATCCCTTGACTTCCCAGGCTACAACTTATATTCCTATTGGTATATCTAGGTGTAACTGTTCCTATTTACCTTTGCTTAAAAGGTCCATATGGTCCATTATTTAGATGCTACTATTTTTCTAGTTTAATTATCTTCCTACTCAAGAAATCCTGACATCCTTATCTCATATAGGATACTCACCTACCCGTTCTCTTAAACCCTTTACTATCTGGATCCACTAATTCTTATATCTGATACTCTCAACCTGTGTTGGCTGGTACCTTAAGTGAGGATGATGCCTATTAGGTAATGAAATTCTCTTGCTATGGTTCAAAACTGCATGTACCTTCAAATTAGGATACCTGTAGTTCCCGATTTGTGGCAGGATTCTATATGTTGGTTAACTCATATTTACCTATATTTTACATGTGTGTATATGCTTAACCACTCAACTGATGTAAATACCCCTAACCATTACATGCCTATTTACCTAATCACCCTTACATGAAAACTTGTATATCCCTACGTACATTCTAGTATATGGGTACTATGTCTACACACCCTTTCATTCCTGAGTATACCAACTGGTATCGTATGCCACAGATACATGTGGGTTTGCACACTCTATCAGTCGCACGATTCCTCTATACTCCTAAGGCTCAAATCTAGTACATTGCTTCCTACTAGATTAACTACGATACTGACAACAAGGCTTATATAGGATAAACCATTACCTGCTGTTAGTAGCCCACTCCCTTTAGTCTAGGTGCATTACCTACAATATGTACAAGGGGATAAGATAGATATGATGCTTAGTGTAGCTGATACGTCATATACAGACTGGTTTTCGACATGCAAACTGACATATCGGCTCAGATGATGCAAGCTGGGTAAATAGCATATCATTTCCAACTGAGACAAATGGAGGTCTAACCTATCAGTTTCGACTGAGACAAGATAGGGACCAACATATCAGTATCTCTTTGATACATACATACATACATACACCTAACTCTCCTTCACTTGGATACTTCGGTTTCCTTATCAGCATGGAATAGGTATAGGTTAGACATACCTCTAACTACTATAGGACTAATACTCCTTTTCTATAGTACTGCTCTGTGCAATTTCAGGTGACAGAGAATGAACCAAAACTAAACTAAATCCAGCAAGGTCTTCCCCACATGTTCTCCAAGATTAGAAGAAGATGTACATGCCAAAGGGGCATGATGATGCTGAGTCAAGATATCTATACTCGTATAACATTCGAGTACAACAAGTGGATACACTACATTCTTGCAGTGCTTTGATTGCACTCTGTTTTCGTGTACTACAGTTGATTGTATAATGGTCGATCCCAAGTCTAACTCTTTTACCTGATACTCAATTTGATTACTGCTACCTTGACTAATGACTGATATTCTACTCCAAACTTACTGCTTGGATACCTTCCTGTATTGGACAAGGTCTGATATCTACCCAAATTCGATACCAAGTTTCATGATACCAGGGACTCAGATACAAAGTACTTTGATCCGAAGGATTCTTGACCCCTTACACAGACAGGTCTTTGAAGAATCAGTTACCTAAACTGCTACTTCCCCATACGGCTCTTAGCTGCTCAGGTCATACAGTTCCCTGACTAACCAATGACACACACCCGCCACTATGCTCATAGGAAATCCCAATTATAAGTAACTTGTTCTCCTACTTCTTATTCCTATGAGTAATACCTACATTAATCTGTCATAGGCTTGGGTATGCTCAAGTTCTCCCCTGCTATCTGTCCCTTTTTATTTAGCTGACACTAGGTAACCCAATTTTTGATATTCAGAAGTCTGACCCTAAGCCCATCTATTACAGCTAATACCTATTTCTAGAGTCTTTTAGGAATTATAGCAAATACTTCTACCTCTATTAAACATGATTAAACTAACTAGGTTTTAAGAAATTGCAAGGAGTGATTAGGGTTTGAGGGGAAAAGGATGAACAGATCGATTCCCCTTGTATTTATATACAATGTTTAGATAGAATTGAATCTACTTTTGGATTGGACTTGATATGCTAAGGATTGGGGAAGATCTCCTTATTTCAAATCTAGTCGTTCGAACAGAGGTCTTATGGGGCCGATGGACATTTAGAGTTTTTCCACCAAGCCCCTATAACTACCTGGATTTGCATGGGTTCACCAATATAAGTAAAACTCAATATGACATTAGCTTAATTCTCTAGGGTTTTGGTTAAATACACTTATACATATACAATTAATAACAATGGTAATAATTGTTTGCCATTAAAATCTTTTGAACAATTTTAATTACAAACAGAACAGTGTTACAATATAGGACTTAGATGTAGTCCTAGGAGTACACTTTTGTTTATCTGGATCCTGTATCGATGGAGCGAGTGGTAATACGTTAACTCCATTGACGATCTGACGATGGTCTTAGGTTCTCTGAAGGTCTGGGTTGCTTTGGATGCTGGAGCTTGTGGAGAGGAAGAAGACGTTGAGTGTCTCTTTGTCTCTCTGCCTATATGTATGACTGTTCCTCTCTGTGTGTGTTGAAGGAATGATCCTTCTATTTATAAGCAGCAAGTTGGAGCCGCCTATGTGCGCATTTGTAGGATGCGCCTGGTTGTGGGAACGCCACGTGGTGATTGCTGAAGGAGGCGCATGGATGATGCACCCTGGTAGGAGTTGAATCCTTCCTGTTGTGCCTGTGTACTGCGGAAGAGCCGGCACGTGGCAGCTGAGAGGATTCTTCGGTTGCTGAAAACTTGGGTGGTTAGCACCCCTATATGGACTGAGCTGAATCAAAGGACACATGGCGCATGTCCGTAACTCAAAGGTTTTTGAATTCAGTGATGAAGGATCTGATGGGCTGCGCCTGGGATCCGACGCATGAGGAGACTTGGCTTGTAGTATTCAGGAGCCACGAACCAGTCTGGGTGCATGACCTGTTTGAGGCGCATACGGGGCTTCAATAACGACTTAACATATGTCTTTAGGGATCAGAGGAAAGCCAGAGGCGCATGGCTTTTGAGGCACATGCAGAGATTTGGGCACATGGCTGTGGAGGCGCATGCGAGTGGTGTGTTGGCCACGTGGTCTGTAGCCGTCGAAGGAAAGTAATGATGATGCCAATGTCAGTGACGCTTCGTCTTCTGTAAAGCTGTCAACTGCTCAGTCCTCGGAGGACGTGCTGCAAACTTATCACTTTAGCATTAATTGCTTGATGGGTGACGAGCCGTAATGGACGTATTTATATCCCGCTTTGGTGCATGCGTCCGGGCGCATCCGAGCGGGGTGCTTGGTGCTGATGGGCGCATCTGCTGCGTGGCACCTCCTTATTGGTCCGACTGTTGAGTTTCCTTCGGGTGCTTTAAATAGCCGTTTTGACTTGGCCGAATTCGAAGAGTCAGGTTCATCACCATTAATGCAAATTCATTGTACGGGATTCAGAGAGCCTGCCACTTGGCGCATGGGTTTGATTTGCCCGGCCTATAAATAGAAGCAAGGAGAGAGTTTGATCTTCGTTCTCTCACGTCCCTCCCGTATGAAGATGAACTTTCTCGCTCGAGTACGTTCTGTCAAGACGCTCCCGAAGGTGAAAATGCGTCGAGCTGTTTTCGTATGCACTCTGAAGGTGACTGTTACATCCAAATGTCGGGGTCGAGGGCTTCTGAGGCAGACGGAAGGTGCCTGTTGCATCCAAAGATCAGGATGCTCGAGTCCCATCTCCGTTATGCTGGAAGAGCCGCAGATCGGAATTGCGGTGCTCTCATCTTCCTTGGGCTTTGGAGAGCTCCTCCTCCTGCTAGAGTGGGGTTGATCGCCCACTCTACGTTTTGCTCAATAAATGCTTCATTAGTCGAAGCATTTGATCGAAGCAGAAGCAGAGCGTGCTCAAAGCTGCTCCTTTAGCTGAAGCCCTTGAGCGTATATGCTGAGACTTCACGATACGCCTGACTGAGATGCTAAAGGAGATGTGCCTGACTAAGATGCTGAAGAGACGTGCCTGACTGAGACGCTGAAGAGATGCGCCTGACTAAGATGCTGAAGAGATGCGCCTGGCATAGGGCGCATGGCAGTTGCTGGCTGTAGTTGTAGGATTTTTTTCTTTTTTTTGTAGAGATTCTCCTTTGTAAAGCTTATCTTAGACATGTAATAAAAAAAATCATCTTTTGATGTCTATGCTTTTGCTGATTGTTATGCTTCCTCTGAGCTCCCTGGCGCATGTAATGTTAGGCGCATAGGACTGGCCTATGGATGCGCCTGAAATTCCAAATTTTTACAAGACCCTCTTCAAAGTTTTCAAAAGTTTTCGTCAAGTTTTGGAATACTTTGAATAAGAAGCATGGTGATGTTTTCTTTGGGGCGCATGACTGTTGGAGGCGCATGACTGCTCTGCGCATCTGTGATGGGGTGCATGCTCCTCTTAATTTTTAAATGCCAAATGATAACGCTTCGGGATAAATAAAAAGATTAATGATGATCTTTTGGATTATCTGCAGTTATCACTTCGCAGAACCCTAAGCGACGGCTGACGTCACCCAAGCCTATAAATAGGCATTTGGTGGAGAGAGAGCTTTCTACTTTCTACCAAGGCTTTCTTCCCCCTCAGAGTTCTTTTCTCCTTCTTCTCCGAGAACTTTTATTCCTTTTCGAGAAATGGCTTCCAAAACTCCGCTGGTAGTGCTGGCCGAGGACGGAGTAAAGGAAAAGAGCCTGCTGAGGCTGATGTTACTGCTGTTCCCAGGACGCCCGTCGACGTTCGGCCGGCGGTAATTGGTAGGTTTTTGTTATTCTTTGTTGTTGCTTTAAAAAAATACAAAACCTTCTTTTAGAACTCGCCTATGCTGACGCGCATGGACCACGAGTCTTGATGATGTGCTGAAGCTTCTAGCTGACGCGCATGGACCTCGAGTCCTGATGATGCGCTGAAGCTTCTTGCCGACGCGTATGGACTTTGAGTCTTCATGATGTGCTGAATCTTCTTGCCAACGCACATGGACTTTGAGTCTTGATGATGTGCTGAAGCTTCTTGCCGACGCGTATGGACTTTAAGTCCTGATGATGCGCTGAAGCTTCTTGCCGATGCACATGGACCTTGAGTCCTGATGATGCGCTGAAGCTTCTTTTTCAGATGTGCCTGCGCTTCTGATGAGAACTCGATTCAGATATATATCTGAATCTTCGTCATTTTTTCCCTGATACCAGTTTCGGTGACCGTCCCGCTCTTAAACAAAGTACTTCTGGACGCTGCTCTCTGTCAGATAGGAGTTGATTACAATGAGGAGGTGATAAATCCTGCCCAGGCTGCCATCATGCTGGATCAGTCTCCTGAGAGAATGACCCAAATTAAGGAGCAACCGTATGCGTTCCTCCAGCGGATGATGGAGCGTGGCAGTCTACAGTCTGTAGTTCCTGGAAACGAGACTTTCTTGAAGCCTGAGTTCCTGTTTGGGGATCGCCTCACTTCCACCGAAGCAAAGGTGTTACGGGTCAAAGAGGACTGGTTCTTCTCGGCCAAAGGGGTACACATGGTCATGAAGCAGCTCGAGCGTCAATGGCCTTTGACGGATTTCTATCGTCTTGCTTCCAAGAGGATGATGTCATGTGAGCTAACTCCGTCGTAGGGGGGAGCGGTTGCCGGCACCATCAGGATTGATGCTACCTCGAACCAGAGGGATACTTTGGCTGCCACCCGAGCTGGTCCGTCTTTCTCCTGGCAAACTCTACGTCCTGGGAGTATTTATAGTGACGTCCCAGTCGACACCATTGCCTTTAGTGCTTCGACTTTCGTTAATCGTATGTTGTCATCAAAATGATCGTACCCGAAGGGTGACTTTCGAGTAGAGGGCTGGTGTCATTATGTGTCCAAATGGGATAAGTTGACGCTCTGGGTTCTGACAAGATTTCAAACCGAACTCAGGGAGATGGGGCTAACGGCTGCCATCCGTGCCACCCAAGCGGGTGTCGACATCAACAAGCCTATGTTCCTTGCGCTCTTGGAGATGTTCAATACCCAGACTGGGACCTTCTTCATGCCGGTGGGGAAACTGGGGCTTGCACTTCATGTGATGTACGAGGTGTCAAGGCTTCCTTAGGGATCGGAGCCGTACGAGGAATATTTTCCTACCAACGAGGAGTTCCAGGTCCTGGGGGACAAGGAAGGGGATATGATGGCTATCTTTAAAGAAGTGGCAAGTCATCATTATTATCTGTGGAAGAAGGATAAAGGCGGGGCGCAGCCCCATGTGACCGCTTGGAGGGATTATGTCTTTGAGCAAGACAAGGAGGATCCCTCTTAGTTTACGACTACGCCAGCTCTCTCCAATAAGGAGGTACTCTCTGAAATGAGCAGGCTAAATGAGAAGAGTCCCCAAGAAAACGAGGACAGGGGGTCGGACAAGCGTTCCTATAGCTGCTTCTGGCACCTTACTCATCGGATGTCGTCCAAAGCAGTGTTGGCTGCTTATCTGATGATTTGGCTCCGAGATTACGTCTGCTTGGGCGGGTCAGGCTCTGTGGAAAGAGTGACCCGGAACCTGATCCTGCCAGCTGTGAAGTTGGTCTTTGGCCATCGCTTGGCTCTACTACCTACGATGGTGTGTAACCTACTGCGAGGTTTACGGGAGTTTGCCGGTGACGTCGTTCATGAACGAAGGAAGAATGATAACTTTCCCCGTGCCGAGCTGTCGTTTCATTATCTGATAGGGTGGTTGATTTTGCACCATCCCAATGTGATGAGTTCGGGCCAAGAAGAAGACCATATGGCCGGAGACGCGTTCCTTCGCCGCTTCTATCAGAGGAAGTGGCTGCATACGGGCGTCCCTGTTTGTAGGAAGGTTTTATCCTATCTTCAGGGATGGAAGATTGCTAAGGTCGGTCCCATTTTCACCAGCTTCGAAGCAAATGATGATTTAACTGATTCGGGTGAGGATGCAACAACCCTGCCTCCGTGGGGATTCCGTTGGTTGCAAAGCATCCGGCCATCCCACTTGGTGTATCGGAATAAGAACCACTGTTACTTAGAGCCGTATCTGCCGAGCCATTTCGCACGTCAATTCGGCTATGCTCAACTAATGTTGGGTAACCCCAGTACTAGCTTGGGGTACATTGGAAGCCTGCTGGATGGGGCACGAGCTTGGCATTACTACAATGCCGGGTGTACCGGAGTTCGCTTCACCCTGCCAGTTCTGAATCCCCGGCCGCCGATTCTTTTCTCGGCCGCCAAATTTTATTGTGCGATGAGCGCTGTGTCTCGTGGATATGATGGGGAGACCAGTTTCATCATTGGCACACAGTTGGAGGCGACTGGGCACATGTTGGTGAAGGCCCGCTCGTACCGCCTGCCAGAGGTTGGTTACCGAGGTACCCCCGCTGTATCCACAGGGGGTACTCAGGCAGAGCCTCCGGCCGATCACCCGAAGAGACGTGCTGACGTGGAGGCTGGTTCTTCTGCACCGAAGAGGCAGAAGAAAGGAGTGACACCAACAGTGTCAACAGAATCAGCTCCTGTAGAGGTAAGGATGTCCCATATAGTCTGGTTCATCCATATATTCTTATGACATTCGTCTTCTTTTTGTAGGAGATACCGAATAAGAAATCTCGAACTTCGAAATCGGGTAGCAAACCGAAATCGGTGGCGGGCTCATCTGACGAGCCTATTTCGTCAATTGTAGCATCTTCCGTGGAGGAGAATCTTGATGATATTGCTTCTGTGGGGACTTTGGTGTCTCCAGATCATATTGAAGAGGAAGCTGGAGGTGCAGCTATTCCCGGGGTAGCACAAGCTGCAGGAGAGGTCCCTGATGTCGAGGTCCCGGCAGAAGTTATGCCTCCAGAAGAGGATGTGGAATAGAGTTCGTCTTCTTCTGATGACGTTCCTCCAGAAATTTCTGAGCCTGTAGTAGGTGTGACAGGCATGGTTGTAACAGAGGAGAGGGTTGATTCTCCTCGACACAATGAAGAGAGGTCGGCTGTATCATTGTCGAGCCCTACCCCGGACCCAGCTGTGGAAGCCGAGCTGGCTGTTGTCCATGAGGTAGCAGCAGACTCTATTCCCGCGGAGGGATTTGATATGGGAGGGGAGACTCGTCTGCCGAGCCCGACCCCGGAGGAAGTGCCCAACCAGGAAATGGGTGCTGATCCCGCTAGCTTGCCAGAGGAGGAAGGCCCTGTACTGGCTACAGATCATGCTTTGGAAGCAGAGGAGACTACTCCGGACGTCGGTGGTCCCTCCGAGACTGAGAAGGGTAAGGGTTTGGTGATGCAAGAACCCTCTGTTGCTCCTTCGACTTGGAGAACGCTATCGACACCCCGTTCGGCTTCTTCTACCCTCGTGGCTCCTCGAGCTAGCAGCGAAGTTAGAGTCCCAGACGAGGGAAGAGCCGATGATGTCGAGGTTCTGGCCTCGCGGATTGAGGTCGACGGGTCATCTTCGGGACCGTCGTCCGTTGCAGTAGCTCCTCAAACTCCCGCTATGATGCCTCAAATATTGGCTGATGCGGATGAGTATGTGAAGTTTGTCGTCGAGGAAGTGTACAAGATGCTGCAGAGAGGCGTGTCGATAGTGATAAATGCAAATAGGAGTTTTATGATGGCGAAAGCCATGGCACTCCCTTACATTGGTCTGATACGTTCCTACCAGGGCCACGATCATATGGCCAAGATTCTGGAGGCATCAGTGGTCGAGCTTGACCAACATTTTTCTGAACTTCAGAGTATCCAGCGAAATGACTTTTCTGCTCTGATAGAAGCAGAGAAGAAGAAGCTGATAGGTAAAGTCGAATCATCCTATCAAGCTACGGTGGCCGTCTGGGACCGTGAAGTGGCCGAAGCTGAGGCTGCGGTGGAGAGGCTGTCCCAATCCATGCATGAGAAGGTGGAGCTGCGGGCCTCGTTAGATGCTAATATAGCAGAGATCACTGCAAGGATTTGCCAACTTGAAGATCAACGAATCCAGCTTTTGTTAGAGGCTGAGCGAGTCCAGGCTGAGCATGTAACAGCCAAGGAGGAAGAAGCAGCTTTTATTCGTCAGATTCTTTCTCTGACCCACCAGTGGCAAGAATTGGACGAGAAGTATGAGAATGATACTTCTCCTGAGGCTGTGGAGGCGATACGTCAAGAAGCTGAACGTCGAGTCCTGGCAACTGTGGAAACTCGGGCAAATGACTTGAAGCGTCGAGTTGAAGAGCTTTCGGCCAATCCCAGTGATGCTTAGGGATTGTAGTCTCTTTTTTTGTTTTTGGCAACTTTACTTGGGGTGTAATCCTTTACTTTTTAAATAAAAAATAAAAAACTTTTTTGGTGTGTTCATCTTTTACTGTCATAAACTGGTGATTTGTGTGGACCTATTATCTTTTATGCACCTTGGTTTTTAGGTACAAATAATAAGTTTGATAGAACCGATATGTTTGCTCAGAGGTAATGTGGACGTGACAGACATGGGGTTCAAATGATAGAATCTTCCTACTCAGAGGTGTTATAGACGTGGTAGGAACGATCCTGGGGGGAAATACGGACATACTCAGAGGTAATATGGATGTGAAAGTTCTGCGATCGATGTACAACAACGCAGAGGTTGTCTGTACGGAATGTTTACTCAGAGGTAATGTGGACGTGGTAAACATGATAGTTAGCATCATTTTACGGGGCGTAAGATTCTGCTTTTGTGGGGCGTAGAGGAGCAACTCAGAGGTAATGTGGACGTGGTTGTTCTTCTACTGGGGATAGAATGCAACGGAACAGCTGGGATCTGAAAGCATAAGATTTTGTGGAAGGAAGGTGTATGTGAGCTCAGACGATCAGGTCCACTGATTTCCTTGCCGAGTAGGGATGGAAGTACATATCTAAGGGATGTCAAGAGTAGTAATTCATTAGGAACTTGTCGTTGATGGGCATCATGAACAAGTCCCCGTTTGGTCGGACGAGACAGTAAGCACCGTTTGAGTATACCGTCTCGATGATGAAAGGTCCCTCCCATTTGGCTTCAAACTTTTCTGGCATTTTGTGGGTCAACCCCATCGGCCTCTTGACTGCTAGAACCAGGTCACCTACTTAGAAATTTCTCTGCTTGACCTTTTTGTTGAATGCCTGTGATATACGGGCTTGATAGAGTTCAATACGCTGCTGGGCTAGGAGACGTTTTTCGTCAAGTACCTCCAATTCTCGCAGACGACGACGCTGATTGTCCTCTTCTGTCAATTGATTTGTAATTGCTACACGGAGTGAGGGTATCTGGATCTCGAGAGGCAGTACCGCTTCGCTCCCGTAGACTAAGAAGAATGTTGTGTTGCCCGTCGGGGTCCGTACCGTTGTACGGTAGGCCCAAAGGCATTCGCCAAGCTTTTTGTCCCAGTCGCGTTTGTTGGATGACACGACCTTTTTGAGTAGCTTGACGATAGTCTTGTTAAAAGCCTCGGCCAATCCGTTCGCTGCTGGATTGTAGGCGGTTGATGCCATGTTCTGAATTCGATTCTTGTCGTAGAATCTGTTGAAAACATGGCTAATGAATTGAGGACCATTGTCACGGATGATCCTGCGAGGTACCCCGAAACGGTAGATGACATGATGCTTGATAAAGCTGACCACCCTAGAGCTTTTCACTTCCGTCAGTGGAACTGCTTCTGCCCATTTGGAGAAGTAGTCGGTGATGGCTAGAATGAAGCGGTATCCCCAAGATGATAGAGGGGTAATGGGTCCCACAATGTCCATGCCCCAAGCTTCAAAGGGCCAGGAGGCGACCGTAGGATGTAGTGGTTCTGACGGTGTATGGATGAAGTCAGCGTGAAGCTGACAAGCATGGCACTTTTTAGCATAGTCGACGGCGTCGGCTGCCATGGTTGGCCAATAGTAACCCATACGTTGCAGTCGATCCTGCAACTTAGGTCCGGGTTGATGAGCCCCTCAAGTTCCGTCATGAGCTTCCCGAAGGGCTTCATCTGCTTCTTTATTGGATAGACATCAAAGGAGGAGCCCGTCGTAGGAGCGTCGATACAAAGTTTTAGTAGCTGTATCATAATAGAACCGGAGGGAACACCTTCTGACCGAGACGACTTCTTTTGGGTCTTCTGGGAGAATTCCATAGACTGCGAAGTTGATGAATGGGAACCTCCAGTCCCGAACATTAACACCGGCACTTGACGTCATGGCATGGGCCACTTGTGTGCATAAGTTGTTTTTAGGACAGATTAAATCTCGGCCAACAACCGTGACATAGCATTTAGTCTCCAGGGGTGCTGTCAATAATGCTGCGAGGCCAGCCAGGGCATCAACCTCTTGGTTTTGTAGGCGAGGTACGTGTTCTATGAAGAACTTAGTGAAGGTTGAAATGATATTCCACGCAACTCCATGGTAAGGACCAGGTCTTCATGACGAACTGCGTACTGCCCTCGGATTTGATTAACAACGAGTTTTGAGTCGCCGTAAGCTTTCAGATAATCCACCCCAGCTGTTGCGCCAGCTGGAGTCCCATAATGAGAGCGTTGTACTCAGTAACATTATTGGAACACGACTTTGAAAGGGAGTAAGCACGCTGGATGACCAGCTGATCAGGGAAGACTAAGACCACCCCCACTCCTGCGATGATTTGGCCGTTGGGGCCTATTCTCGAAGCGTCGTCAAAGAACACCCGCCAGACGAAGTTTTTTTCGGTGGCGTTTGACTCTTGGACCTCATTCGGGATGTGTTCATAGAGTCTGGAGGACTCTGGGATGGGGTACGCGACCAAAAAGTCGGCTAGAGCTTGGCCCTTGACAGCTTTCTGTAGGAAAAACACCATGTTATACGGCATCAACAGGATTGCCCATATGGCCAGTCTGGAGTTCAATGATCCTGGCTTCGTCATGAGAAACCTGAGTGGATTAACTCGAGAGATGACATGAATCGTCTGGCCCGACACGTAATGGCGAGTCTTCTGGATAGCGAATACCAGAGCCAAGCATTCCTTCTCGACGGGGTTATACCGGTGTTCGGTCCCGATCATTGTCCTACTAAGGTAGTAGATAGCTTGCTCGTAGCCGGCATCGTTGTTCTAAGCCAACAAAGCGCCAAGGGAATGATCCATAGCACGGACGTAGAGGAGAAATGGTTTGCCTGCGACGGTTGCCACCAGGACTGGCGGGCTCGTTAGGTAAGCTTTGATATCATCGAAAGCTTTCTGGCATTCTTCTGTCTAGACATAGGAGACTCCCTTCTTCATGAGCTGGGTCAAGGATGGCTTTGGTCTTCTCGGGATCGACATGAATGCCTTTCGCCGTGATAATGAAGCCCAAGAACTTTCCGCTAGAAACCCCAAGGATTTAGCGGGCTCATCTTGAGTTGATGCGCTCGCATGAGATCGAAGACTGTCTTTAGGTCTTGTAGGTGATCACCTTTGAGACGGCTCTCGACTGCGATATCATCGACATAGCATTCAACTATTTTGCGTAGATGCTGACGGAAGATGGTACTCATAGCTCGTTGGTATGTAGCACCAGTATTCTTCAAGTCGAAGGGCATCACTGTGTAGCAGAAAACTCCCTTCGAAGTTCTAAATGAAGTGTGCTTTGCGTCATCCGGGAACATTTTGATCTAATTGTAGCCCGAGTACCCATCCATGAAAGACATGCGTTCGAAGCCGTACGTATTGTCGATCATCACGTCAGTGATTGGAAGCAGAATTTCGTCCTTCGGGCAAGCAGTATTAAGATCCTTGAAGTCGATACAAACTCGTATCTTCCCATTCTTCTTGGTGACATGGACAACATTGGCCATCCAATCCTATGTTGCTCTTCACGGATGAAGTCGCTACTCAGGAGTTTGTCCACCTCTTGATCGATGGCGTTCATGACGTCGAGACGAAAGCGTCGTTGTTGTTGCTTTACAGGCTTAGCATCTGGTATGATGTTAAGTCTATGCATTGCGATCTGAGGATCAAGTCCCGGCATATCTTCGTAGCTCCAAGCGAAGACGTCAATATAGTCTTTGGCCAATTGGACCAGAGACTCCCGATATTCTCCCTTTAAGCTCTTGCTGATGAAGATGGGTTTGGAAGGAAATCCATCCCCAAGGTCGACCTGTTCGACTTCGTCTTCGGTAGGGGGTTTACGTAATTCAAAACGAGACTCCCACTGCGCTCCTAGGCGTTGAGCCCAAGGTTCCTCCTCGAAGAATTCTGACGTTTGATCATCGCCTGTATCCTCTCGAGATTGTACAGATGCCATATTGACTGATAGCACCTCCCTGAGGACTGAACCGATACTGGTGTCGAAATCCCAAGTTGAAGCTTCGAATGAATGAGAGTGTTGCACTTCTTCCGCTTCCGAACTCTCTGGAGTTGATGGTGGCGTGACATAACCTGCCCCCTATCGAGTACGATGATAATAGTCCTGCGGCTTCCCTTTAGGTGTTAGGAGCCGGAGGGAAAGACGCCGGCCTTTACCGTAGTTCAAGCCTTTGTTGCTTTTCAGGTCGTAACCCATCTTTTGAATGAGGTACTTTGCCTTGTCCGTGTACCGATAGACTTGTATTCTACCGGTGTCCGATTCTGGTTCGAGTGGCGGGAGGTCTTTATAACGCTCGACTTTGCCGAAGATGATGGGTTCTTCATCCCTGTTCTGCGGTGGGACTATAAAACAGACTCCTCGGGACGGGACTACTTGATTTACATGATTGACGGTCGTTATTTGTGTTTGCAATGACCGTAGAGCGTTATCTAATGTATACATGGCATTCCAATATGGAAGACTAGAATAATTAAAAGACACTCTATTATTGATAAAGCACAAGATTTTGCCCCGTAGGATTACATTATTAAGAGAAGGTGCATCTATATCAGTAGATATATATTCTCCTAACTCTTCATCTGTGAGTACTAGGGCTGGTTCGGGAGAGCTCATTACAGGTTTAGCTTTGGGATCCGAGAGGGCTATGTGGGCCTTCTTTTGCTGCTTAAGTGAGGCGGACGATTACAGAGGCTTGCCTTTGAGACGCACCTTTAGGGGTGCCTCAGCTGCGCCTTCAGTGACCGGTGCCTTCCCCTGTAGCTTTACCACCAGTGGAGCTGCAGTTTGAGGAGGTTTTTCCTTGAGCCGTATCTTCAAAGGAGCTTCAGTGGGCGTTCTACCTAGAGGAGTCGGTGCTTTTCCAGGTAGCTTGATTGTCATGGGAGGCAGCATCTGAGGCGGTTTCCCTTTGAGTCAAATTTTTAAAGGAGAGTCAGGAATCATCTCGGGCTCCATGTCCATATCCGTTGCTGTCTCAGCTTCATCATCAACATCATTAGCTTTCTCTTTATCGAGCGATTTGTATAAGGTAGCATTGGTGAAGTAGGCCTCGACCCCCTTGAAAGGGTCAATGTCCGCGAACTCTGTCCGGATGATACCGATTGTGGATATGTACTTCATACATTGGTGGAGTGTAGATGGCACCACCATGTACTCATACAGCCACGGACGACCCAGCAGGAGATTGTAGTTGACGTCAGCGTCCACGACATAGCAGGTCACTTCGGTTCGGAGATTACTGATATGACACTTCAGTAGGATTTTGCCCAGTGGTTTACTTTTGCTGGCATTGAAACCACTGATTGTAGTGTTAGAAGGTGCCAAACGGTGCATTGGGATCCCCAGTGCCGAGAGCAAAGTCCTAGGAATGATGCTGAGGGAAGACTCCGGATCAATCTGGATTCGCTTCACTTTGACGGAACCCACATATCCTGTGTAGTATAGTGGCCTGTTGTGCCGATTGTGCTTGAGCAGCATGTCTTGTTGGATGAAGGTTATGTTGGGGATAACCTCCTCCGCACAATGACAGCGCACAAATGTTGCTGGAGTGTCCTCAGGCTGTTTGACCTGACTGATGAAGGACTCAGCATCTTTCAAGGCTTCACAGAGAGCTTCACGGGTGTCTTTGGAAAGACGGAGAAGCTCGAACAGAGACAAGCGAGCAGGAGTACCAGCAAGTTGTGCCAACATGTCAAAATTGTAGGGCTTGGCTAGCCCCAAAGCATTCTCTTTTCGCAGAGCTTGTCGAAGCGGGCCTCTACGTGTTTTTGCTTATTGGCTGCTGAAGGTCTGGATGGACCCTCTTCTTGAGTACCAGGGACGGTGCAGGGAGGCACCACCTCGACGGCAGCTTCATCAGGTTGGGCGTTCTGCTTTGAACGTGTTTGTACAGAGAGTGTCTTCTCCACAGAGGAAGAGACCGTAGGGCAAGACTTGATCTTCCTGCCTTTGGTTTTGGAGGTAGAGCGTACCCCCTGTTGAGTAACTTCGGAGACGAGATCGGGGTGAACCCATAATATCTCTCCCCGAGATGTGGTGAGTGGGATGAGTCCACTCACGTTGTCACGAGTAGGTGGTATATTGACCACCTCCATTGTCGCCTTTGGGATGGGGACGACACCATCTTGTGCTGTTGTTGGCGGCAGGGTACCGAATTAAAGCGATACCAGGTTGGCCGAGACCGTCTTCTCCTCGTAATCGACGGAGATGACATTCGCATTGATCATGCGCTAGATGTAGTTTTTAAGGACGTAGCAGTCCTGAGTTGGATGTCCAATAAACTGATGATAATGACAGTATCTCGGATTATCAACTCTCCAAACCTCGTCGGGATGCTTTGGCTCAGGGATTTAATCTTATCACCTTGCTTCAACATCTCGAAGAGTTGCAAGGTGTCTTCGTCATTGAAGGAGTATACCTCTTTCGGCGTTGGTGCAAGCGGAGGCTTCTGAGTGGGTGCTTGTGCACTCTTAGAGGCATTGACAGTCAACGCCTGCTTTCCCTTCGTCTCGTGCCCAGAGTTGCTGGTAGCGGGCCATTTTTCCTTGTCTTCAAAAGCAGGAAAACTGACTCCCAGAAGGCGAGCGTTACTTGCCTTCTTTTCAGCTGCTTCGGCTTCAAGGATCAATGAACTCCAGTCGGGAGGTGGAGTGGAGTTGAGCCAAAGCTTAACTGCAGGAAGCATGTTCATGCTGCAGGAGGAGATGAGTGCATGCTCTGGCATACCCGGAGGCAGTCTGAAGCAGGCTTGTCAGAATCATTCGATAAATGCTCGAACCATCTCCTTCTCCTTCTGACGTACCTCAATAAGGGACGCCATTGTCATGTCTTTCCTTCCGTCGTAGAAACGATCTGGAAAGAGATGCGTCAAGTCGTCGAAGGAGGATATGGAGTTGTCAGGGAGACTGTAATACCAGTCGTAAGCTACCCCTTTAAACGCTCCAACAAACAGGCTGGTGAGTAACGCATCTTCCTTTGGGAGATGTCCCGTTTGAGACTGGAAGTACGTCAGATAACGGCGTGGAGAGTCCTTCCCGTCGTATGGCGTCAGCATTTGTGGTTTATATTTGGGAGGATAAACCACTTTGTTCCACTCGAGGGGGTATGGTTGTGGGATCCCCATTTTCTGGCGCTCCTCCTGTCTGTTCTTCGACTCGAAGCGCTCTCGTAAGTCCCTGATCATC
Organism: Iris pallida; assembly: GCA_029216955.1. Lineage (NCBI taxonomy): Eukaryota > Viridiplantae > Streptophyta > Magnoliopsida > Asparagales > Iridaceae > Iris > Iris pallida. Next base: position 9,468,635 of record JANAVB010033815.1, read on the forward strand.
TCCATTACATCTTCAGTGTAGCTGGGACTTGGAGAAGGTGGAACGGCTTGAAGTTGCACATTCGAAGGCTCCGATACCCGAGGTGCTTCGCGGCAGTCGGCATTCAAAGACACATGTTGAAGGGGGACACTTGATTCCCTATTGGCTCCTGGGTCAGGATTAGTGGACGGTGCCCTGGCCAGAGCTGACCGTATTTCAAATACTGCTTGAGTCAGTATTTGCATGGAGGTAGAGAGTGTTTTGAGTCCCCCCTCCAAAATGTCCATGCGCTGAACATGGTCGGCTGGCGGCGCATCTGACTCCGCATCGCCACCTTCCGTCATGTTTACTGTCATGACATGACCAGAAGTGGATGGATCGGTTGAAGCTTCGCTTTCGGCCTCGCTCTCTGGTAGGAGAGTGAGTTCTCCTGGAGCTTCGTCTTAGCTACCCCCAACTATGTTCTGTAGGGTATTTTCATCTTCCAAATGGAAATTAGCAGGGGCTTGACTACCCCCAGCCATGTTCGGGAGGCTAACTTCGTCTTTGGAATGAAGATCTACAGGGGCTTGACTACCCCCAGCTTCCTCTGCTACCTTCTTTCTCCCCCGGGTGCCTTCAAATACTCCCAAGGACGGGACGGTCGTCTTGGTCTTCCTCGGCTGGCTCTTGGATGAATATGCGGCCGAAGAGTTGCCAGTTGCTTTTCGAATTGATGGGGAGTTATAGACTACGTTGCAGGAATTAACTTTTAATTCTGGCTCCCTTTGAACCTTCCTCCTGAGGCGATGGTGGAGAGGTGTTGATGATTGCAGCCGCTGGAACACCAACTGCCTCTGTGGTGGGACTGCTGTCTTGCAACAACAGTTGATGTTGACCACAGCACAAGTGTGCCCTGTGAGGGGCGCATCGTGGTTGTTGGTCGACTCTTCTGATCGGCATTTGTGACTAATCACGTTACGCAAATCATTGGGGGAGAGTGCCACCTTTGCACCCCCATCAGGCGCATGGCAGGGCCAAGCGTCGAGATGGTCGAGTGAATGATGTACCCCCTGATCCGACATAAAATATGTGCCCAGATCAATAGTGGGGGAACAATATTTAGAGTGGCTTGAACCAGCCTCATACGCACAACCAATGTAGGCACGGAGGTTCAAGTCCACTGAGTTTGCCTCACACGACTTGGTTGAAAGCGCAGGAGATACGCCCAAGCGGCATGAGGTCTTTGAAGATTGACCCGTTCGCGGCACAGAAGCACCCGAGTTGACCTTATACAGTTTACCATCGGCAGCGCGCATGTTTTTGAACGCATGCCTCTGGCTCACTGTTGGCATAGCACGTTCGAGACGCATGGCCCGTACTGTCTTGGACTTCTTCGTACCAGCACGCTGGGGTGCATAATACTCAGAGTCCAAATTATTCTCGCCATGACAACGAGTGAGTCTGTCAAAGACAGATGCCTTCTATGGCGCATCAGAGTTAGTACGCAGGGCATTGGCTGTACCCCTGCTCCGTCGACGCATCTTCTTTGATTGAGAAGAAGATGGTTGGGAAATGTGGTCGGCCCCACGTTTTCTCGAGGGACCCGCGGGCGCATCCTTGTTGCTGAGGACGTCAGCGGGAAGGGTGGGCTGCAGCGGCGTATCCTGGTTGCTGAGGACGTCAGCGGGAAGGATGGGCTGCAGCGACGCATCCCCTTCAGTAGTGGTGCCCGAGGCCTCGACCTTACGTACCCAGACCTGGCGAGCCTTCTTTGGCTTTGGCAGCCGCTTCGAAGCACTCGTGCTGCCTTCAGAGATGAACTCTTCATACGCCTGTTGATTGAGGCGCACGACCAGCGTCTTGTGGGAGGAGCCCACCTTAATATTGTCAGATTACGATACAGATTTCTCATCGGAGGAGAAAGAGGTCTCCAGCAGAGTCGCCAGCTTGTTTGCCATTAAAATATTTTGAACAATTTCAATTACAAACAGAACAGTGTTACAATATAGGACTTAGATATAGTCCTAGGAGTACATTTTTGTTTATCTGGGTCCTGTGTCGATGGAGCGAGTGGTAATGCGTTGACTCTGTTGACGATCTGATGATGGTCTTAGGTTCTCTGAAGGTCTGGGTTGCTTTGGATGCTGGAGCTTGTGGAGAGGAAGAAGACGTTGAGTGTCTCTCTGTCTCTCTGCCTATATGTATGACTGTTCGTCTCTGTGTGTGTTGAAGGAATGATCCTTCTATTTATAAGCAGCAGGTTGGAGCCGCCTATGCGTGCATATGTAGGATGCACCTGGTTGTGGGAACGCCACGTGGTGATTGTTGAAGGAGGCGCATGGATGATGCACCCTGGTAGGAGTTGAATCCTTCATGTTGCGCCTGTGGACTGCGGAAGAGCCGGCATATGGCAGCTGAGAGGATTCTTCGGTTGCTAAAATCTTGGGTGGTTAGCACCCCTGTGTGGACTGATCTGAGTCAAAGGACACATGGCGCATGTCCGAAACTCAAGGGTTTTTGAATTCGGTGATGAAGGATCTGATGGGCTGCGCCTGGGATCTGAAGCAAGAGGAGACTTGGCTTGTAGTCTTCAGGAGTGTAAAACCCCTAAATTTCTACTAATTTTTTTTTAATATTTGTACAGATTTAAAATTTTATATTGTACGTCGCGTAGTCGTATTTTACGTCGCGTACGAAATTTTATTTTTGCTCGACGAGTGCGAATATGTGCGAGCGTACATATTTTAGAAAAATATTTTATTTATTATTTTATAGTTTCAAAATAATATATGCAGTAATTATTTTACTATCATTACCAAGTTGTTATTTTACTTACTAAAAGCCTTCATTTATACAATTATTAAGAATAATTAATATTTTATTGTATACTAGAAAAACATAATTATGAAAACATTATTTGTGCATACATATATATTTGTAATTATTTATTGGTTTATTTTAAATATTAAATGTAATTTTCAAAATTATTATTATTAGCATTTTTGGAAAATATATTTCGAAATTATAGTAGAGATTTAAATCATGATTTGAATCTATGGATTATTTAAATAGTTAATATTTGAAATTTGATTTATTCCATTGATTTTAAACCAAGATTTTTAATTAGATTTAATTGGATTTGGATTTGAATTTAGATTTGATTGATTTAATTTAATAGATTTAATTATCTATTTTTGGGGTTTAAATTAAATCCTAATCTTTATCTAATTGGGAATTCCCACATCCTATAAATATGCAGGTACTCCTCCAACTTTTCATTATTCTTCCACAAATTTCCACCATCCTCAAAGTGAGTGCATCGTGTCCATGACCGTGTCCTTGTCCGTACCCCATCCACTATTTAGTTCCCTTTACATATACATGTCCCTTCCCGTCCGACACACCCGGACATCCAAACCCGTGTCGCGCAGGACACAAACTCCGACACGATTCATCAAAAACTCTAACCTAACCCTAAACTCTAATTCTAGCCTACTACAGCCATCTCCGTCCAGCCGTCGCCCCCGCTACCGTAGCACGCCGCTGCCACCCAGACCAACACCACCATCCTCGACAACATCCCCACAACCACCTGCCACCGCCAATCCCTTTCCCAAGGCCAACCCGACCACCACCGTGCTCACCATCCGAAACACCACCGCCACCACGGCTATCGACACCACCAGAACCCCAATCCGTCACCGCCAATGACATAGACAATATCGCCACCATTGCAAAACAAAAAATAGAAGAAGAGAGAACCACAAATCCAAACCGCCATACCTCCTCCGCAGCGCCCTTCGGCGTTTGCCTCGACCCGCACCCCCGGATCTGGAGCCGCCTTCGCGAACTCCGCCTCGCCGAGCGCCGCGTTTCCCCGTCCGAACACCGTCCTCGACGACTGGTGGCTGCGCCCACCTCTGTGAGAACCCGAGCGCCGCCCCACCCGTGGCCGTCGGCGGATCCGGAGCCACCGCGCAGCTCCGCCAAACCCTAGCTGCCCTAGCCCTCCGCCGCCGACCAAATTCGCCTTCGCCCGCCGTAGCTCCCCCGACGGTCAGCCCCGCGCTGGGCCGACCCTCTCCCACAGCCTTCTCCGAAGCCCTCCCCGATCGCCACCCGGAACCGCCCATCTTCTCCGACTTTTCGCTCCTCGACCGACCCCCGATCCATCAACTCCGCCTCTTCCTCCGCGCCTACCCATGCCGCACGAACCCTTTCCGCAGCCTCCGCCAAACCCTATCCCTCAAAACCCCCTCCGCGCTCCGGCCACCTCGTCGGAGCAGCCGCCGCCCGACGTGCCTCTCTTCCGCGTCCATCGACCCCCAGCCCTCTTTCCTCCGCCTTGAGAACTCCGCTACCTCCACCTTAGCCGTCGTCCCGCTCCTTCCCTCCGCCCTCACTTTCTCCTCCCAGTCTCCTCTCACTCGCTCTGCAACCTCTCTCTCTCTTTCCCTCTCTCTTTGCTTATTGATGGGTTCGGATGGCTCTCCTCGAAAGAGGAGAGCCACATTTATTACTTTTAGTTTATATTTTTTTGTTATTTTTTATTATTATTATTATTATTATTATTATTATTATTATTATTATTATTATTATTATTATTATTATTATTATCCTTTAGCAGAGCAGCAGCTGTTCGTTTAGTTATTATGATTTTTTATTATTTATTTATTTATTATTTTTATTATTATTTTGGTGTGTGTTTTGTTGCAGAAGTCTGAGTGTTTTTTTTTTACTCTTAAAGCATAACTGATATATTTTCTATATTGTTATTATTATTATTATTATTAATATTATCATTATTACTACTGTTGGTATTATTATTTTGTTACCTTGCTAAATTTATTAATTGCATTATTTTACAAATATTTTCAAGCTAGTTTCAAAAGTAGTTTTTATCACTAAAATATTATCTACAACTTATATGTATTTATATTTAACCAGGTTATAGTTTTTGGGTCTGATGGAGTTAGAAATAGTTTCAAAACATTTACCCATGATATTTTAATTGGTAGAATACGAATTTACAACCTAGAAATTTTTGCCAAAAGAATATTTTATAATTTTGTATTTACTTACAAAACTACTACGACAAATATAAAGATATTTTAATGTTACAAATATTTTAGTTATTCCGTCTCTTCGATTTCTATCCTGTCCTTACTCATCATATTTTCTATCCTCCTCCAAAAAATCAAACTTCCTTATGTCCACCCTAACTAATTCGACCGTTCTGGACCCGATGACACGATCCGTACCACCATCCGAGGTCCCCTTGTACAGTTGTTACACCGAAATTGTAGTTCGTGCCACCATGATTATCGCAGCACACCGGGCGTCCAACCAGGCAAGACACCTTGTCATTTGCTGTTTAATTATTTTAGCTCATATTTCATGCATGTTCATTATTTTCTTTATGCAAAATAAACTGTGATACATGGCATAACTGTTAGAACTTACTGTTCATTTATTTTCCTGCTATGTATTATTTTTCTCACATTAAACCTAGATTTAAGGGACCACCTTGTGTGTTGTATTCATTGGCCTTGACACGTTGTAAACACGAAGTTGTGTGTCGCATGTAGAATACGGAAGTGCGTGATTGGCTGGCCACCAGTACGTACAAGCCATGCGATAGAAATAACCGCTAATAGAGGTTGCATGCTAGTTTGACTTAGCGGTTATAGAGGTTATTGTTGTGTATACAACATAGTAGGCATTGGGCGGGGAGGACAATTCCTTAGCGTATGGGCTTCGATGCACTTTCCTTGTGACCCGGACTCTCCGCTGGAGATACGGGGTTGATGACCCATGATTACTGACGGCCACTGACGATTCTGCGGAACGTCATGCTCTTCCTGATGGGGCCTCTGGTGCCCAAAGTAGGACTATGCCGATCCTATTCAGCCAGGGTCCATGCGCAGGAAGGATTGTTCTTAACTACATTTCACTTAGAACGGTAGGCTACCTTATCCGTTAGGTACGAGTACTTTTGGTTTGGGTACTTGTATCTGACCGTGACTTGGAACAATAACTTGTCGCGGATTAGTTCGTCACATCTTGTCCTTGTTTGGTTGTAGGTGTGACTTACTACTTCGATGAGAAGGTATTGAACCTTGTTGGGGTCCGGATACCATATTGGATTCATAGCATGGGAAGATACGTTACCGTGAATTAGTTTACCATCTCCTGTCCTTGTTTGGTTGGGGAGATGGTACGCTCGTTCAGTAGGTGCGTATTGGACTATGTTATAAATTCGATTGACTTATTTACTTGAGCAATATTTATTCAGTTTATATGGCATGCTATTATGTATCTTGTTACGTCCCTCTGAGGACCTAGTTATCTTGCCAGGTGTGTGCTATTGTCTTTCACAGGTGCTCTAGCTCTAGCCGTGATCTTCGCTACTTCTTCGAGGATGATTGCATTTGGATCATCTTCGCTCTGCTCGCCAAAATCATTTATTCTATCATGTACTTTTTCTTATTTTGTTGGTAGTGGATTTGTCTCCGCCCAATATATTGTATCAAGACAGTCATTATCATTTTATGATATCTTTATTTCCTTTATTTTGTGTGGATGAGATTAGTTATGGTTCTACTGCATTTTACAGCTTATGTACTCATACGAGGATTCCATATATTGGAGTGTACTTCGTATGAATATAGCTGGCATGACTACGTACCTAGTCCTACGTATTTTGGGACTGGGGCGTTACAAGGAGCCACGAACCAGTCTGGGCGCATGACCTGTTTGAGGCGCATGCGAGGCTTCAATAACGACTTAACCTCTGTCTTTAGGGATTAGAGGAAAGCCAGAGGTGCATGGCTTTTGAGGCGTATGCAGAGATTTGGGTGCATGGCTGTGGAGGCGCATGCGTGTGGTGTGTTGGCCACGTGGTCTGTAGCCATCGAAGGAAAGTAATGATGATGCCGATGTTAGCGACGCTTCGTCTTCTGTAAAGCTGTCAACTGCTCAGTCCTCGGAGGACGTGCTGCCAACTTGTCACTTTAGCATTAATTGCTTGACGGGTGATGAGCCGTAATGGGTGCATTTGTATCCCGCTTTAGCGTATGCGTCCGGGTGCATCTGAGCGGGATGCTTGGTGCTGATGGGCGCATCTGCTGCGTGGCACCTCCTCATTGGTCTGACTGTTGAGTTTCCTTCGGGTGCTTTAAATAGCCATTTTGACTTGGCCAAATTCGAAGAGTAAGGTTCATCACCATTAATGCAAATTCATTGTACGGGATTCGGAGAGCCCGCCACTTGGCGCATGGGTTTGATTTGTCCGGCCTATAAATAGCAGCAAGGAGAGGGTTTGCCTCTCGTTCTCTCACGTCCCTCCCGTATGAAGATGGACTTTTCGCTCGAGTACGTTCTGCAAGACGCTTCCGAAGGTGAAAATGGATCGAGCTATTTTCGTATGCACTCTGAAGGTGACTGTTACATCCAAATGTCGGGGTCGAGGGCTTCTGAGGCAGACGGAAGGTGTCTGTTGCATCCAAAGATCAGGATGCTCAAGCCCCATCTCCGTTATGCTGGAAGAGCCACAGATCGAAATTGGGATGCTCTCATCTTCCTTGGGCTTTGGAGAGCTCCTCCTCCTGCTAGAGTGTAACACCCACTTTTCTAAATGAGGGTAATTTTAAACTTTTATAATTTTGATTAATCGATAATAAGATTTAATTCATGTTGTGATTTTTGGTAATTTTTTTAGTCAATTTAAAACTATTTAAAATGTTGAATTGTGATTTTGATGGTTAACTAGTTAATCCCAAGTTTTGCTAAGCTTAGAGACTAACCATGGGGACCTAACCATGTGATTAGAATGACTATTTACAACTTTTTAGGCTAATGATATTTTGGTCATTTTGTGACTTTTAAATTATTTAGGATTTTGATTAATTGGTAAATTTTAGATTATTTTAATAATATTTAAATTGATGTATTATGATTTTGGTCATTTTTCATATTTTAATATTTTGGGAAAATTTTATATTTTTAATATTATTTTTATTGGATTTGTTTCGTCGGGTTTGAGTTTCGTCTCGTTCCGACTTGTATTGTGACCCGGGTAGCTTGAACTCTATATGGGACCCAATATTAAGTTAAGCATGGCTCACAAGACCCAACATTAAGTTAGTTAATTAAACTAATTTTTATCATGTTAGAATGGTTAAGTTAGAGACTCAAAACTAGATCATTTTGACCCCAAACTTGAACCTAGTCTAGACTTAACCATATGAGGCTAGAGAGGGGCAATTAGGACATTTCCCATTATCCCTAATGGACTTTTTATGGCAGCCACCTTTAGGAGAGAATGATTCATTTCGTTCATTACAATCTTGCCTCTTTTATTTTCCTTTTGTTCTTCCCCAATTTTAGAGAGCCTTCCCATTGATTTGATCTCCAAATCAAATCATTCATTCACCAAACCTTCCCTCAATCATTCCCATTCTCCAAGGGAAGGATGATACCAAGGATTGGAAGAGGAGTACAAGGAGGAGTGTCCACTTTGAGGGATCTTCGTATTGGAGCCGTGTCCTAAAGGATTTCATTGGGATTCCACTCCCAATAGGTAAAACCCATCCTCTAAATCGATTTTCTTTGCATATAAATTAAGTTTGAATCCGTAGGATCCATCCTCGTGCATGTGTCCCATTTAGATTCAAATTTGAGGCCATTTGGAGCTCTCTTGAGGATTTTAGATATGTGTCTTTTGTCCTACTTGATAGATCCCAAATTAGGACACCCCATGTGTATGTATGTATGTATGATAATAGTTTAAATAGATATTTAAATTCAGTTTTATAATGGTTAGAGAGTGGATTGATCTTTGTTAGGATGGTTAGAATGAGTTTCATTTGGATACCTATGTTTGTATGCAAGTATCTTGGCCTATATGTGTTCTTTTGTCAAATCCGTCATAATTTTCATCCACGTTTTTATTAACCAAAGCAACTTAAAAATGTCATAACATTTATCTTAGAACTCCAATTTATCTCCTATTTTTTTTAAAAGAACCGTATCGAAGTTAGTTTTCCAAATATATATTTTAATAAGCCAAATTGTTTCTGTAACTTTCTGTAGAATTATTTGAGTGTCAGCTGTACGAAAGACGAACGTGTTTTGGTATTTTTGCGATTTCGGGAGCTTCCGGACACGAAAATGCGATCCGCTTAAAGTTTCGGAAAGCTAAAACAAAGGGCTACGATATACTTTAATCCTAGAATTTAGTGAATGTCCAATTGGTACAATATTGGTTTTAAGTAGAAGAGTGACTATGCTATATATGCATTTTGTGTAACCTATGAGCCTATGTAGTATGGATATTAAATGAATATAGAGTATGTAATGCATGATATGTTAGATGAATGAAATAATATATATATATATATATATATATATATATATATATATATATATATATATATATATATATATTCTCTTTACATTAATGTATATATATGGTTGAATGCAAGCATGTAGGAATGCAATTAATATAATGCATATAAGCAATACATGAATAAAAGAATGATATACAATGTATGCATGAAAGTATATAATGAATGCTAGATATGAATGCAAGATATATATGTAATGATGGATATGAATGCATAATATATAAATATTGTAATGCAATATATAATGATAACATATATGGTAATGTAGAGTATATGATGCAAGCATGAATGAATGGAGAAAATACATGTATATAGGTAATATAGAATGTAATATATGAAAGGAATGAATGATAATATATAACATGATATGTAAGGTAATGCAAGGTATGAAATATATGATGTGTGCATGTTTGTATGTCTCTATGTTAATGTATGAAATGATATGAATATACAATGTATGCATATGTATAAAACATGTAGGTAATGCATAGATGCATGAATGAAATGAATATTTGCAATATGTTAATATAAATACAAGATCTAATATGCATGAATGTAAGTATAATATAATACAAGTATACATATATATATATCATGTAAATGTAATATACATGATATGTATGTATGCATGTATACAAGATAAGTATGTATGTATGTATTTCTATAAACTGAGTTAACATATAACCTTTTACACACATGCATTCATACACCCTTTGACATCATGTATCCCATGTCACATACACCTACATATCACTAAATTTTAGAACATTAACACATATCCTTTCACACACATGCCAAACACACACATACTCACTTACTCTTTTACCTCTCTTTCTCTCTCTCTCTCTATATATATGTATGTGCCTATATATATAGCTTTCCTATATATATCTATGTATATGAATATATGAATAGTGATGCATATATATATATGTGGGATGTACATTTAGGTAGCCTATATGTTATGAGTGTACTACAATATATTAGATATATATATTGTTATGTGTATATGTGTTTGTGGTTTGGCTTAGGCATGATATAGCCTATAGCCTAGGGTTCTTAGCCTATGGTGTGTCTGTTTGTCTAGTGAGAGTTTAGTTAGACTTGTTTAGTCTTGATTAGGCCTATAATAGACTAGTTAGACTAGTATAGACTTGTTTGGTTTAGGTTTGACCTAGTTGACCTAGTTTGACTAGTCTAGTTGACTAGAGTTGACCAAAGGTTGACTTTAGGCTAGATTGACCCCAAACTTCATGTAGATGCATTGTAGCAGTCTATTTCCTTATTTTGGACTTATTGTGACTTGTACTGTTTTATAGGAGACAGACACTACTCCTCAGACAGTATATTCTCTTCGGACATTCAGGATACCAGACGAGTACATTCTCTGATCATTTCATATCCTGCTTAGAATTATTCTCCTGCATTAAATTACTTTACTTGATACTGTCACGTTGGTCACACGGATTAGTACTATATGGATCCCTTCTTGAGATGTTATCCCTTCAGGAAGCATCGGGTACTACATGTTCTGTGCGTTTCACTTACATGGCGTATCACTATGCTTCTTTGGTTCTTTGATCACTTGTGACATATACCCTTATGATCACAGAGTCTTCTTTGAATCCTTATCCCATTTATTGGGTTTCCCAGAATCCCCATTTATGGGACTATTATGTACCACCCTTCGGGGGCTATTATATGGAATCATAACATAACCTGGTTGGATCCTTGTGTACTGATTGGGGGTATGGGGGAATATAAATAGTCATGTGAACAATTCCAAAGTAGAATAGCCATGTACGTCTCTTTAGTATAGCCATGTGTAAATCAAGCCGTTCACATGTCGACTTTGTACTCTAAATCACTAGTTACTGGTAGCTCTTTACTTATATTAGATACTTCTATTACAGTTCTCTCTCTCTATTTACATACTGCATTTCTTCAGTATCTATATCTTACTTTACTGCATGATTATATTTTCTAACCTGCTATGAACTGTTGAGATGTATTGTGCTCGCTCCTGTCCTGACTGGACCTGTTGATAAATTTTACAGATAGCCTGGAGGTTGCCTGCTAGCCTAGAGGAGACACAGTAGAGGTTGTATAGATAGCTAGGATTTTGCTTATAGCTTGTTTTCAGTTGCCTTGAGTTGTATTTATGGATTACTGTATTTGAGCTTTGAGATGTATTTCTGGGTTTGTGTATCTTAGACACTTAGACTTCTATCTGCGGTATCTCTTCTGGATTTCATATTTTATCTATCTTCCATTATGCTCTACCTTAGATGTGATTGAGTTTACATTCTGCTATGTCACCCCCATTCGGGGAGTATAAACTGCTTAGCTTTTATAATGTTAGATATTGTGACCTAGGACAGCGTTCTACCGTCGACACTGTGGCATAGACTGGGTGTTGTTACGTACTCGTACCCTCATAGTGGGTGCGGGTCGTGACATAGAGTGGGGTTGATCGCCCACTCTACATTCTGCTCAATAAATGCTTCATTAGTCGAAGCATTTGATCGAAGCAGAAGCAGAGCGTGCTCAAAGCTGCTCCTTTAGCCGAAGCCCTTGAGCACATATGTTGAGACTTCACGATGCGCCTGGCTGAGACGCTGAAGAAGATGCGCCTCACTGAGACGCTGAAGAGACGCACCTGACTGAGACGCTGAAGAGATGCGCCTGACTGAGACGCTGAAGAGATGCGCCTAACTGTGATGCGCCTGGCATATGGCGCATGGCAGTTGCTGGCTGTAGTCGTAGGATTTTTTTCTTTTTTTGTAGAGATTCTCCATTGTAAAGCTTGTCTTAGACATGTAATAAAAAATCATCTTTTGACGTCTATGCTTTTGCTGATTGTTATGCTTCCTCTGAGCTCCCTGGCGCATGTAATGTTAGGCGCATAGGACTGGCCTATGGATGTGCTTGAAATTCCATGCTTCTATAATGATAATAAAATTTTTGTTTCAAGGGCTCGCAAATCTATCCCCCTTAAACAAATTTCGTCCTTGAAATTTAAGAATAGACACAAGATAGGAAATTATCTCACTGCTCGAAGAGATAATGATAACGCTCGCGCATCTCGTCTCTCTCTCCCATGTGGATTCGCCTGGGGAATGATGCCGCCAAGCTACATGCACCAATGGGATCATCTGGTTGCGTAGTACCTTCTCCCTGCGATCCAAGATCTCAACTGGCTTCTCCTGGTAACTAAGGCTCGGTCCCACCTCAATCTTTGAATGGTCTAGTATGTGACTAGGGTCTGCCACATACCGTCTTAGCTAGGACATATAGAATATGTTGTGCACTTCCTCTAATGTGGGTTGTAGTGCGAGGCGGTATGCCACCGCTCCAATCCTCTCAAGGATGCCAAACCGTCCAATGAATCTCAGACTGAGCTTTTCGCCTCCTCCGAAATATATTATGCCACGTGTAGGAGATATCTTCAAGAACACCCAATCGCCGAACTAGATTTAAATATGTTGTGATTACCTATTTCTATCTACATAAACAATCTTAAAACTAAGAAAGATTATACCTCAAATCTAGCGGTCTTGGGTGGCTGTCGGCCCAGTGCTTCTGCCTGTCCCGAGCCACGCGAAGTTGCTCTCTAATCTGTTTTACTTTCTCCGCAGCATCTACTACCATTTTGGGTCCCAACAGTGCTCTCTTGCCCACGTCGTCCCAAGATAGCGGGGTACGACATCTTCATCCATACAAGGCCTCGAAAGGGGACATCTCGATACTAGCTTGGTAGCTATTATTGTAGGAGAACTCCACGAGGTGAAGGTGATCCTCCTACGAGCTACCAAAATCTAGTACACATGTCCGCAGCATATCCTCGAGCATCTGGATGGTCCTCTCCGACTGTCCATCCGTCTGTGGATAGTAGGCGGAGCTGAACTTGAGTTGAGTACCCAAGCTCGTCTGCAGACTCCTTAAAAAGTGGAAAGTGAAACGACTATCACGGTCGGAGATGATACTCGCTGGAACGCCATGCAACCTGACGATCTGCTTCACATATAATTCTGCTAACTTCTCCGTAGATAATCCCACTTTAAATGGTATAAAGTGGGCCAATTTGGTCAAACTATCAACGATGACCCAAATTACATCCTTCCCTCATAGCGAGCTTAGAAAATCAGAAACAAAATCCATGGTGATATGTTCCCACTTCCACTCAGGAATCGACAATGGTTGAAGCAAACCCCCGGGTCTCTGCCTCTCGGCTTTGACCTGTTGACACACAAGGCATCTAGAAACAAAGCGTTCCCCCTCTCGCTTCATACCATACCACCACACGTGGGCTCTTAGATCCTTGTACATCTTGTTAGCTCCTGAATATAGGGAATACTGAGAATGATGCACCTCCTGTATGACCTCCTCTCGAAGCTCTCCGCTAGGTACACATAATCTCGTCCCGTGCCTCAATGAACCTTCCTCTGCAATGGTGAAGTCTTCCAACAAACCAGTCCGCGCCTGAGCTATGATACTCCTTAGATTCTTGTCCTGGTGCTGTGCCTCTTGAATCATATCCATCAATCCAGACTGAATCTGCATACCCATCATCTGCATCTCAACTCCCGGAATGACGACCACAATACCTAAACTCTCTAAGTTTGCTAATAGATGTCGGTCCCTTGTCAGAAACATAGCCACTAGATATCGACTCAAGACATCCGCAACTACGTTGGCCTTTCCCGGATGATACTGTAACGCAATGTCGAAATCCTTCATCAGTTCTAGCCATCTGTGTTGCCTCATATTCAGCTCCTTCTGTGTGAAAATGTACTTCAAGCTTTTATGGTTAGTGAATATCTCCACACGCTCTTCGTATAAGTAATATTTCCACAACTCAGGGCGAATATATCCGCTGCCAACTCTAGATCGTAGGTGGGGTAGCTCTTCTCATACGGTCACAACAGTCTAGATGCATATGCCATCACCTTCTTGTTCTGCTATAGAGCACACCCCAAGCCTTTCCCCGAAGCATCTCTATAAATAGAAAACTGCCGGATCTTGACGGCAACGTCAATACTGGAGCTGTCGTCAACCTCTTCTTCAACTCATCAAAAGCAGCCTGGCAGTCCTCTGTCCATACAAACTCTACGTCCTTCCGAGTGAGCCTAGTCATCGGCTCCACAATCCGAGCGAAGTCCTGCACAAACTTTTTGTAGTACCCTGCCAATCCTAAGAAGCTTCGAATCTCTGCCACCGAAGTCGAAGTAGTCCAAGACTCTATGGCAGCAATCTTCTTCGGATCCACGAATATACCGTCTCCTGTCACTATGTGTCCAAGGAATTTCACCTTGTCTAAGAAAAACTCATACTTTGAGAGCTTTCCATAGAGCTTCTCCTTCCTGAGGTTCTCCAGCATGATCCTCAGATGCTCCTCCGGTGACTTCTAGTAGATGAGGATGTCATCGATGAACACCACGACGAACTGATCAAGGTATGGGTGGAATACCTTGTTTATCAAATTCATGAAGACTGTCAGGGCATTAGTCAACCCAAACGGCATCACCATGAACTCATACTGGCCGTACTTGGTCCGGAAGGCTATCTTCTAGATGTCCCCCTTCTTCACTTTCACTTGGTGGTATCCCGACCTCAAGTCAATCTTGGAAATTACTCACGCACCGCTCAACTGATCGAAAGGTCGTCAATTCTTGCTAGCAGGTACTTGTTCTTGATTGTTATGTTGTTTAAGCCTTGGTAGTCGATGCATATACGCACCAACCTGTCCTTCTTCGGTACAAACAGCACCAGTGAACCCCAAGACGACGAACAAGATCTATTGAATCCCTTCTCTAACAGATGGTCAATCTGCTGCTTCAATTTCACCGCCTCATTGTTATTGATCCTGTATACTCGCTGCGATACTGGCTCTGAGCCTGGCACAAGATCAATAGAAAACTCTATATGTCTATCGGGTGGCAGTCCGGGCAATTCCTTGGGAAATACGTCATGAAATTCTACAATAATAGGGTGCGGTAGTTCCTTCTCCTCTACCATAGCCCCACAATAGCCTCGCTATGCTGCTCTACTGCTCCTCTAGTGAACTGAACATGGTCTCTCCAGGCAGACTAAACACAACACATCCACGATGACAATCAATGCTGGCATGGTGTTTACTCAACCAATATATTCCAAGAACTATGTCAAAGCTCGAAAGTGGCATTACGAGTAAACTAGTGCACAATTTCCGGCCTCTTAAGGTAATGCGGCGTCCGACGCAAACATCCTTGACTAGGATGATGCCTCCACCAGTAGAGATTTTATAATTGCAATCTAAGGGCTCATATACAATAGTATGTCTAAAAATAAAGGCTACAGGTATGAAGCTATGACTAGCACAAGAATCGAACAAAGCAATAGCTGGAAAAGATTCGAAAATGATGGAACATGCTATCACTTCAGGAGACGCTTCTGCCGCCTTGGCCGCCATGGAAAAAATTTGCCCCTCTGCTGGTGCTGGGCAAAGCGCTGCCGTTGTGTGAGCAGGGGCCCTCTATGCTGCTGGGCTATTATGGGCCTCGCTGGTGCTCCCGGGGTAGGAGCTGTACCCTGAGCTGAACGGATCGACATCGTAAGACAGTCCCTCAGTTGGTGTGTATACGACCTATAAAATACACAAGCTCCAAGTTGCTTCCTACACACCTCCCTCATATGTCCTAGCTTTTTGCAACTGACCATCTCTGATGAATCTGCTGGGAAGTGGGAGCTCTAGCCGGAGGATGATTCTGCTGATGAATTGGAACTCCACCAGAAGGCTGGAACTACTGCTGCTGGAAATGGGGCTACGACTGAGGCTGCTATACCGAGGTCTTCCCTAGAACATAGGGATGCTTCGTCGGTCCTGATTGGCTGATGTCTTCTCCATATGCGTCTCGATCTTTCTTCGGCTTGCGACCCAGCTCTTCCTCTACTGCTTGTGCGACCTTCAATATCTCCTCATAGGTGGTGGCTCCACTGGTGGCGATAGCTAGGCGAATCTCGTGAGATAAACCCTTCCTGAATCGTCGGGCCTTGCTTTCAGGGGTGTTGACCATGCCCTCTGCGAAGCGGCTGAGGCGAGAAAACTCTAAGGTGTACTCATCGACGGTGAGGTTTCCCTGCTCCAGACTTTCGAACTGACTCACTAATGTCTCTCGAGCTATGTTGGGGTAAAAGTTCTTATTGAATAGTTGCTTGAACACCTCCTAAGTCACATCTGGTGTGAAAAGTTGGGGCTCATCTCTATACCATTTTTGGGCGATGTCAAAAATCTGCATGCTGGCTGACTCGATCTTCATGTCTTCAGGAACTCGAGCCATCCGAAGCAATTGCTTTATATTCTCCAACCACTCATCTGCATAGAGAATCTCTTCCATCCCATAGAATTCCTTGGGCCTGAGGTCCATGAAGTCTTTGGAAGTTCCAGGGCACAGTCGGGGAGCATCTCTAGTCTGAAGAGCTTGTCTCAAGGTATCACAGAAGATGTTGGCCTGCTCCGTCTAGAAAGTAATAAACTGCTAGAAAATCCCAAGGAGCGTAGCATTGTCCAGTGCAGGTACTGGAGGAAGAACGGGTGCTGGATGCAGAACGGGTGCTGGATACAGAATAGGTGCTGGTGGTGGGGTTTGTGGAGGAAACTGTAGGGGTGATAGAATGTTATCTCGGTGAAATCTCGAGGTCTGCGGCTGTGATGTCTCGCCCAGATAGGTAAACTTGCTTCCATGTGTCGATGGGGTCCCATTCATAGAATATTCGCTTGCAGTTGATGGGCTGTTCAGGGGAGCAGTGTTCCTGTCTTGAGAATCCATTGACTGCAAATAAAAAAAATCATTAGACGGTAGGAAGATTCAAACAGGATGCAAATCAAAAGTGCAATTTGAAATCAAATATGGAGGTCAATAACGATTTAAACATATGAGGTGGTCTTTAAAATCTAATCCTATTCGCAGGTCTGCAGTAGTACGACTAACCTAAGTACTACCACGAGTTCGCAATCTTTACGAAAATGACCTGCATGGGCCACCATAAAAACGTATCACGACCCGTACCCAGTATTTGGGCAAGAGTCGTGGGTATGTCCAGCGTACGCCGCAGTGGCGGCGGTAGAACGCTGTTTATTAATCTTCACATTTGATCAACACAACCATGCAGTTTATATATTTCCACAATGCATTCCAAATCCACCGATAATCCAAAGCAGAATAATTATAAACCACAACCAGAGAAAAGATATGAAATAAACTGAATAGTCTCAAAAGATCAAATGTACTAAGTGAATATCCACTAATCAACTCACAGAATCCTCAAAATAAAATATATCAACTAAAAGGTTCCCGGAGCAATCCGGCCAAATACTAAATAGTATCTAACTAAATGTCATCTACATAGTGCAGCTCTGCTAAGGTCGTATCCAGATTGTCCTGAAGGCCAAGGTCACCATCTGTAGTCTTCTCTTAATAAGTAGTACAGAAATCCTCTAACTCATCACCTAAAAATAGTTTATCCAGTTAGGAATGGAATAAGCACACAAACCGATAGGCTATTCGCAACATAATAGAAATTGCAATACATGAAAATAGTATATGTAAAATAAAACTATAGGTAGTAAATTGATATCGTGTCATGTCTAGAATGAAGAAGGAAATATATAGCAGGATACATCAACTAGAAGAAGAAAAATATATCAATACGGTGACATGACAAGTGGTGAAGAAGACAAGAAAAATGAAATAAGAACAATTATCTACATGTGTTGAAATATCGTGTTCGACATGTGAACGACTAGGGGGTAAATCCGACACTCCGTATGTGTCGTGTGCGGTTGCTATTCTCCACGAAAGACAATGGGGATGGAAAGGGTAGTTCACACATCTCCTTGGATATTTTCTCACCCGACTAGTACTCATGGACTCAAACAAGTCACGAACACGGTAAGCATGATAATCAAGAAATGTAATAAGTAAGATCCATGAGACTAACTCATGTGCCCAGCGTGTCAACAAGTAAGAGAAACATATGTATAAGATGTACTGGAAAAACTATTAGGAATTGAAAGCATCAGTAAATGTACTTGCCTGTGGTCCTGAGTTGTATCCGGGTGAGGTGCTGAGTCAGGGTCCAAAGAACCTATTCTATAAATTCATAGAATAAATACACAATTTAAGAGTGCAAACAAACATATCTATTTATTTGGTAAGTTCTAAGATTCCCTTACTATTATAGTATTCCTGGTTTTAATGCCACTCTACCCATTGTTCTATATAAATCCATATGTTAGCTACAACTAAGTTCTGGGAATTAGAAGACATGACTTGTCCTATTTATCTCTTGACTTCCCAGGCCACAACTTATATGCCTATTGGTATATCTAGGTGTAACTGTTCCTATTTACCTGTGCTTAAAAGGTCCATATGGTCTATTATTTACATGCTACTATTTTTCTAGTTTAATTATCTTCCTACTCAGGAAATCCTGACATCCTTATCTCATATAGGATACTCACCTACCTGTTCTCTTAAACCCTTTACTATCTGGATCCACTAATTTTTACATTTGATACTCTCAACCTGTGTTGGCTGGTACCTTAAGTGAGGATGATGCCTATTAGGTAATGCAATTCTCTTGCTATGGTTCAAAACTGCATGTACCTCCCAATTAGGATACCTGTAGTTTTCGATTTGTGGCAGGATTCTATATGTTGGTTAACTCATATTTGTCTATGTTTTACATGTGTGTATATGCTTAACCCCTCAACTGATGTAAATACCCCTAACCATTGCATGCCTATGTACCTAATCACCCTTACATGAAAACTTGTATACCCCTGCGTACATTCCAGTATATGGGTACTATGTCTACACACCCGTTCATTCCTGAGTATACCAACTAGTATCGTGTGCCATAGATACATGTGGGTTTGCACACTCTATCAGTCGCACGGTTCCTTTATACTCCTAAGGCTCGAATCTAGTACATTGCTTCCTACCGAATTAACTACGACACTGATAACAAGGCTCACATAGGATAAACCCTTACTTGTTGTAAGTAGCCCACTCCCTTTAGTCTAGGTGCATTACCTACAATAGGTACAAGGGGATACGATAGGTCTGATGCTTAGTGTAGCTGGTACGTCATATGTAGACTAGTTTTAACATGCAAACTGACGTATCTGCTCAAATGATGCAAGGTGGGTAAATAACATATCATTTTAAACTGAGACAAATGGAGGTCTAACCTATCAGTTTCGACTGAGACAAGATATGGACTAACATATCAGTATCCCTTTGATACATACATACATACATACATACATACATACATACATACATACATACATACACCTACCTCTCCTTCACTCGGATACTTTGACTTCCTTGTCAACAGGGAATAGGTATTGGTTAAACATCCCTCTAACTACTGTAGGACTAATACTCCTTTTCTATTATACTGCTCTGCGCAGTTTTAGGTGACAAAGAATGAACCAGAACTGAACTAAATCCAGCAAGGTCTTCCTCACATATTCTCCAAGGTAGGAAGAAGATGTACATGCCAAAGGGGTAGGATGATGCTGAGTCAAGATATCTATACTCGTATAACATTCGAGTACAACAAGTGGATACACTACATTCTTGCAGTGCTTTGATTGCACTCTGTTTCCGTGTACTACAGTTGATTGTATACTGGTCGATCCCAAGTCTAAATGTTTTATCCAATACTTAATTTGATTACTGCTACCTTGACTAATGACTGATTATCTACTCCAAACTTACTATTCAGATACCTTCCCATATTGGATAAGGTTTGATATCTACCCAAATCCGATACCAAGTTTCATGATACCAGGGACTCTGATACAGAGTAGTTTGATCCGAAGGATTCTCGACCCCTTACACATACAGGTCTTTCAAGAATCGGTTACATAAACTTTTACTTCTTCCTACAGCTCTTAGCTGCTCAGGTCATACAGTTCCGTGACTAACCAATGACACACACCCGCCACTATGCTCCTAGGAAATCACAACCATAAGTAACTTGTTCTCATATTTTTTATTCCTATGAGTAATACCTACATTAATCTGTCACAGGCTTGGGTATGCTCAGGTTCTCCTCTACTATATGTCATTTTTTATTTAGCTGATACTAAGTAACCCAATTTCCGATATGCAAAAGTTTGACCCCAAGCCCATCTATTACAACAAATACCTATTTCTAGATTCTTTTAGGAATTATAGCAAATATTTCTACCTCTATTAAACATGATTAAACTAACTAGGTTTTAAGGAATTGCATGATATGTGGTACAGAGGAAAATACTTATTGATGAACTCGAAAGCTCCTGCTCTGGGATCCTCTCGACAGTAGACTCTACGAATGGAAGGGGCAAGGAGAGATTAGGGTTTGAGGGGGGAAAGGATGAACTGATCGATTCCCCTTGTATTTATATACAATGTTTAGATAGAATTAAATCTACTGTTGGATTGGACTTGATATGCTAAGGATTAGTGAAGATCTCCTTATTTCAAATCTGTTCGTTCAAACAGAGGTCTTATGGGGTCGTTGGACATTCAATTTGAATTAGAGTTTTTCGACCAAGCCCCTTTAACTACCTGATTTGCATGGGTTCACCAATATGAGTAAAACTCAATATGACATTAGCTCAATTCTCTAAGGATTTGGTTAAATACACTTATACATATATAACTAATAACAATGTTAATAATAATGGCAATAATAATAATAAATTTTTTGGTTCAAGGGCTCACATGTATAAATATCCGCACATTTAAATATTGAGTGTCTATGTATGGTATGGTGTGAGCATGGGGGAAAACTTGAGTTGTATTAGTGAGGTATTAGAGAGGCAGTGTATTAAAGATAAAGAGGTTGTTAGGAAATGGTATGAGGATATTGATACTTACAATTATTCGGTTGTGGGTGAGTGAGGTATAGTAAGGGAATAGATGGGTATGTACCCATGTTAGGATGCATGAGATACCGTAGGTAACGCCTGGTAGTAAATTTGTATAAGATACTCTAGGATACTAGCTAGTATTATCTAGTGTTAGCTAGGGTACTTTGCTATGGCTAGGTAATGACTAGAAAACCTAGTTTGGTAAGGTTATGACCTAGAGTGACCACAGAAACAAGGTATGGACTTAGGAACCTAAGTAGAACCTAGGAATGACTAGTTTGACCATAGAAATAGGGAATTGACCTAGTTTAACATAGTTTGACTAGGGAGACCTAGTATTGATCTATAATTGACTTAGTATGCCTATAGCATGTTAGACATTCATGTTTGCCACACTGAAACACAATTTCAAATTGATATTCCATATTTAGGTCTTCAAGATACTATATCGGATACTGTTGATATTTCATAGCGGAACTCAGGCGAGTATATTCTCTGATAATTTTTCGTTTATGGTATCTTCATGTTTCTTGTATTTAGTATAGATATCCTTGATTTTTTGACACATCGCTTGCACAGATTGGTATTGTATGGATCCCGTCATGAGGTGTTATTCTTGTCTTGGTATATCCTTGTAGGTCCTAAAAATCAAGTTGCACCCATCAAAGAAGTCATGAAAATCAAATTGTGCATCCTTCAAGTGAACTGCGCAGGAGACAGATTGTGCAACAACTCAATTGTACAGGCTAAACTGCGCACTCATCCGAGTGCGCAAGCTGACGTGGCCTCGTCATCATTATCTGACAGAGAATCACATCTTCTGACAGCTGACAGCACGGAGAACGAGGAAACTGTTCATTTATCGTACAGTATAGTACTTGAGGACAGCTGTACATGCAGCACAATCTGCCAGACTCTCTACAGCACGGTCCATCCCAGCACAATCTGAAGCCAGCACAATTCAGGTGGCGCACTCTATCAAGACAACTGACAATGTACACGTGGCCTACATGCCATCAATTACTCACCATGTGGCAACCGTCTGTACACGACCAAACGCAATTCAATCAAACAATGCCACGTATCACATACAGGTGGTCCACGATCGAGTAACTGTCTGTGCAATCCAAAGTCTGCAATCCATCATGCGCAATTCAGAATAACTAAAAGTTAGTTATTTCCAGAACTCTATAATTAGAGTTTCAAGTCTTCATTATCACACACACATAAAGATCAGAACACACATTCAAGTCATCACCAGAGATCAGGAGTTCTTGCCAAAGTGCTGTTGTAATCTTCAGAGGCTACCGTCTTCAAAGTTCACATCGTCCAAGGGATAAAGCGATCGTCATTCAGATCGGATTCCTATAGTTGTACTTTCCCAGAATTCTTGCAATCTTCTTACAAAGTTTGTGAAATAAAGATCAACTTTTGTTTTTGCAAACAAAATGGCGACTCTGCTGGGGACGACTTTCTCCTCTGACGAGGAAGTGACAACTCAATATGACGTTACGTCTATCAGAAAGACGTAGAAGACGCTGGTTGTAAAGGTCAACCAGACGGCCTACGAGACGATGATCAACTCCAGGACCACCCCTCGTACTGCAACAACTTCTGCCACGAGCAAAGTTCACCCAGTGTGGGTCCCCAAGACTGTTGCGCAGTCTACAGCCTCTGCTGCTCAGCCTGCTGTGCAGTCCACTGTCTCTGCTTCTGTCTCTACTGCGCAGTCTGCTGCTACTGTCCATGCGCAGTATGTTGCTCCCTTTGCCAGTGCACAACCTACTTCCTATGGTGCTCTGTCAAAGTGCAAGACTCCTCTTCCCTTGGCACAGTTGGTTGCAACTCTGCCTGCGTAAACGATCACTCCAGCAACCAGAGTGCAACCCAAACACTCTGGCATCAAGATTCCTGCGGCACAAGCTGCTGAGACTGTGGCCAGAAGACCTTCTGCCAGAGTTACTCATGCGCAACCTGCCAGTGCGCCAACGGCCACTTCAATCCCTGCGCAAACTGCGCCAGCACAGTCTAAGAGAGACAGCCATTTGGCTAATCTCTCTTCTTCTCACAGCAAGGGAAAAAACTCTGCTTCTCTTCTCAAGCACCCTGTTGCCCCAGCACAATCCACTGGGGGTAGTCTTTTGATTATTCCTCCTCCTCCCCAGAACAAAGGAAAAGGCTCGTTGGTCTTTTCTCAAACTTTCTCGTCCCATGACTTGGAAGACAACAGAGGGAAACACTCTTTAGCTAACCCTTCTTCACAAAACAAAAGAAAAGGCCCTTTGGTCTTTTCTCAGTCTTCCTCGATTTTTACCGTAGAAGATCAATCTGAACGTACCTTGGCACCAGTCAGTACAAGAACTCTCTCCAACAAGGGTTCTTCTTCCCTCCTTGCCAAAGGGAAGTATACTGATCAAAGAGGTATTGTCACGCCCCAGAACCAGAATACTGGAGAGCGGGGGCAGACATAGCCAGCTACGTATATGAAATGGAATCCATCTCGCTATACGGTCACGGCTGTCTAGATACATGAGGGTTTATCTACAAGCCAATAGTCTCTTAAGGTCATGAACAAGCCTAGTGTCTCAATCACAAACAAGTAAGTAAAAGGTTACAAGAAGTATGATCATTAAATATACAATAGTAAGGCGTCCCAAACATTACATATTCAGCTGATCATGAAGCTAGTCGTTACAAAATGTTAGGACTAGCAAGAGTTTTAGTCATACATGATCAACCTAGGATCTGTCAATCATGTTATAGCCCGTAGACAGACAGTAAGTAAAGTGCAATCGAGCTAAACATGTGCTCGTCGGCTAAACGCCTCAAAAGAATATTTTACAATAAAGTGGGAGATCAAAAATAAACCCACTCGTTGCCAGGGTTCCGTCTAGTGGCCACCATCTGGCTAGAAGGTCGGTAGATCTTCCGGAGCTGCTCCGAAATCTGGCCACACAAAACCAGCTGGGTCAGACCCCAGAAAGAGCAAGTGCCACAAAGGAAGCTTCACTTAGGAACTAAAACCAGCAATCAGCACAAGATATAAATAAAAGTAAGCACTGGAAATAAAGAAAATACATCAGGATGATATAAGACGAGATAACCATGGAACTATTCAGATAACCAGGTTACAATCCGAAAACCAAACAAGGACCGGGGTTGTAACCCTTCGTCTGAACAGAACTTGGAATTCTCACCATTTATCGGTAAAATAAATACAAGCATTCTGGTCATTTAATAATCTGGAACAGGATCAGGGCAAGACTAGACTGGTTAGACTCCATCCAATCACTTCACGGCCAAGCAAGAATTACGGCTTGATACTTTAACTAACTAGGGTTGTCACAAGCCTAATTACTAACAAGATGCAGTAAGATTATTCCACAGCCACAAGCCCTGCAGACCATCCAGGTTACCCGGGTTAAAAGATTAGAGTTGAATTCAGGTGGGTACATCGTCCAGGAAAGGAATGTACCCTTAGGTAGCTTGAAAGGTGCAACACATGACAGTGTGCTGGAATGGGCCCTACTCGACGGCAGGCTACAGATCCCAAGGCGTGCCCAGGTAACGGGATTGCCTGTAGCTGGGAGATCTCTTCATGACTAATGTCTTAATCTAGTTATTACCCTTAGTCCATTTTAATAGGTACTCCTGACCGTGGTACTCAGGAGTCTCCTCCTAGACATGATGCAAGACAGGACTGGATTATTTGTACAAGCACAATCGCCCACGGTGTCCAGGTAATTATACAGGTCATGTCATGTCAGGTAGCCGTCGCAACAGCTTATCAGATATATTATGTCAGGTTATCATGTCAAGTGTACTAGTCAGGAGTGCGCCACGACGGGCCACTATCAGGTCATGTCAGGTTATTATGTCAGGAGTGCACCACTACGGGTCACTATCACGTCATGCTCAATTATCAATTCCAAACATACCAAATGAATTCATGATTTTCAAGTTCAGGACAAAAGACGTAAGGATATAAAATGGACGTTAAATATCTAATAAAATATCAATACACAGGGCTATAGGAGAGCCATGCGGCTAAGGCACATGTGGCCAGGATGGATCTCATGCGGCTGGGGAAGGAGTCAGGTTCATGCGGCTGGGGAGAGATTCATGCGGGTCGGGGGAACTAAGGACCCATGCGGCTCGCAGGAGAGGGGTTCTCATACGGCCAAGAGAAGGAAAAGACACATACGGCTCAATTAGGGGAGGGCATACGGCCAGGGTCACTGGAACCCATGCGGCCAAGACAAGAGGGGCGCATGCGGCTCAGGGGGACGAGGGCGCATGCGGCTAGGAAATAAAGGATGCATATGCGGCTGGGATTAATCAGGGTCATGCGGCCCGGACTAAGAAGTCCATGCGGCTGGGTCTGGGGGTTCCCATGCGGCTCGAAGATCAGGGCCTATACGGCTCGGGGATCCAGACAGTCATGCGGCTGAGAGGACTCGAGTCCTCATGCGGCTGGCGAGTAACTGGTCTATGCGGCTCGCGGGGAAAAGTTCATGCGGCTGAGAGAGCACTTACCGCACGAAGTGTTCATGCGGTCAAGTCAAGCCCATGCGACCAGGACTGTCGTATGAAGGTTCATGCAGCTCGGAATCACTTGCCGCATAAAATGCGTTCAAGTCTAGCACTGTTCTTCTTTTCCAAGCTTCCGAGAAGAAAAACACCAAGAATCCATGCTTCCAAGCTCCATGAAACCTTCATCCGAAGTCCAAATTCGAACTTCCATAGGTCAAAATGGGGTAGAACGAGATTCTCTACAACATAGAACCCTCAAAACTCAGAAATAACAGGATTAAGTAGATCAAAACCCAAGAAATCCGAAAATAAAATAAACTTAGATCTACAAGAATCTAGCCATGGAAATTAGAAATGTCAAGTACTAAAGTGTTTTAGAATGTAGTAAGGAAGAGAATGAAGTAATAAAATTTGAGTTCCTCCATGAAGCAAGTTGCACTTGCCTAGACCTCTCTCTCCTCTTTCTGGTAGGTAAGGAAGTAAATGAGGAAGAAGAAGATGATAAATGAAGAGAGAGAAAGAAGAAGGGGTAATAAATATGAATGGTGGTGGTAGGTAGGGGGTTCACCCTTGGTCCATGATAGACCAAAGAAAACTGAACCAAGCCAAGAAATAACCAAGCCAAGATGCAAGCTAAACAAGGAATCATACAATACAGAATAAAATACGTACACGTATTCCAAAAATACGTAATACGGACAACATGCATTACAACTCTATCCATCTTAAAAGAATTCCGTCCTCAGAATTTAATTAAGAGACTAGAGAGACAAGGACAAGCTATATTAATCACAAGCAAGCTATAACTAGGCAGACAATCACTCATTCAAGCAAGGAATCGAAGGCATGATGCATAAGAAAGACATTATACCTCACGAGTCAAACAAGTCGGGATACCACGATCGGATATTGTCCTCACGCTCCCACGTTGACTCACCCAAAGAGTGATGACCCCAAGCAACTCGGACTAACTTGATAGCCTTGTTCTTGAGGATCTTCTCTCTCCGGTCCAATATAGACACGGGCCTCTCCTCATACGAAAGGTTGGTACCAACAACCAATTCCGAATGATCCAGGATGTGGCTCGGGTCTGGGATATACCGTCGTAATTAGGATACATAGAATACGTCATGCACCTCGCTTAGCGACGGCGGAAGAGCGAGACGATAGAATACATCTCCTACTCGCTCCAGAATGTCAAACGGTCCTATATACCTAGGACTAAGCTTGCCCCGTACGCCGAAACGAATGATGCCATGGTTAGGCGAAATTCTCAGGAATATATGATCGTCGACCGAAAACTCGAGAGGGCGCCGATGAGAATCGGCCCAATAGCGCTGGCGATCTTGGGCAACTCGAAGATGATCCCGGACTCTTCTGACCACTTCAACTGTCTGAGCAATCATTTCTAGACCGAGCATCTGTCTCTCTCCAACATCATCCCAGTCTAGCGGGGATCTGCACTTCCTACCATACAGTGCCTCGAACGGTGCCATCTGGATACTGGCATAGAAACTGTTATTGTACGAGAATTCCACCAGGTGCAAGTGATCTTCCCATGAACTACCGAAGTCAAGTGTGCAAGACCACAACATGTCTTCAAGAGTCTGGATCGTGCGCTTCGACTGGCCATCTGTCTGTGGGTGATATGCTGAACTGAACTGGAGATGAGTTCCCAAACTCTCTTGTAAGCTACGCCAAAAGTGCGACGTAAATCTTGAATCTCGGTCCGAGGTGATACTGACTGGCACACCGTACAATCTGACAATCTGCCTGAGGTACATCTCTGCTAGTTGAGCCATCGACTGACCAACTCTGAATGGAAGAAAGTGAGCCACTTTTGTGAGCCGATCAACTATAACCCAGATAGCATCTCTACCAGCTGGGGATCTAGGCAATCCGGTCACAAAATCCATGGTCACATGCTTCTACTTCCATTTTAGAATCGGTAAGGGCTGAAGAAGTCCAGCCGGTCTCTGATGTTCGGCTTTAACTTATTGGCAAATCAAATACCGAGAGACAAACCGAACTATCTCCCGCTTCATGCCATTCCACTAGAAATACTGCCGGATATCATGGTACATCTTCGTACTACCGGGATGGATGGAATACTGCGAACTGTGAGCTTCCGTCATGATCCTCTGTCTGATATCTACACTGGGTATACAAAGACGATTACCATGTCGAAGTGTACCATCCTCATGAATGCGTAACTCGGGTCACCGGCCTGCCTCATACTCTGTTCTGAGTCGCTGAAGCTTGGAATCTGTTGACTGCACCATCCGGACCCTCTCGACTATAGTGGACTGAACTTGCATACTGGCCATCAAGGCCACACTGGAAGGGAGAACAACTTCAATACCCATCTTCTGAAGATCTGCTAACAGCTCTGGTTGCACTGTTAGAAAATAAACTCCCGCTCTCCTGCTCAATGCATCCGCAACAACGTTGGCCTTCCCAGGATGATACTTCAAGTTGATATCATAATCTACAAGTAGCTCTAGCCACCTCCTCTGACGCATGTTAAGATCCTTCTGGGTGAAAACATACTTCAGGCTCTTGTGGTCGATGAAAATCTCCACCCTGTCTCCATACAAGTAGTGTCTCCACAACTTAAGTGCAAATACCACTGTTGCCGGCTCCAAGTCATGGGTTGGGTAATTACTCTCATGATCACGAAGTTGTCGTGACGTATAAGCTATTACCTTCCCATGCTGCATCAGAACACATCCTAAACCTCTACCTGAAGCATCACAGTACACTGAGAATCCTCCAGTTCCATCTGGAAGTGCGAGAATAGGAGCCGTCATCAAGCCTCGCTTCAACTTCTCAAAAGAATCCTGGCACTCTGCTGTCCAAGAAAATTGCGCATCCTTGCGGGTCAACTACGTCAATGGCGCTGAAATTCGAACAAAATCCGAAACAAACCGTCGGTAGTGGCCGGCCAATCCAAGAAAACTACGAACCTCTGCAACTGTGCTGGGCACTGGCCATGACTCAATAGCCACAATCTTCTGGAGATCCACTTCTACTCCTCCTTGAGTGATGATATGACCCAAGTACGAAATGCGATCGAGCCAGAACTCGCATTTACTGAACTTCGCATATAACTGGTGCTCTCTGAGGATCTGAAGAACTATACGGAGATGCTGCTCATGCTCCGCCTCACTCTTACTGTAGACCAGGATGTCATCCAAGAACACAATCACAAACTGATCCAAGTAAGGCATGAAGATGCGATTCATGAGGTCCATGAATACTGCCGGCGCATTGGTTGCTCCAAAAGGCATAATAAGGAACTCCCAATGCCCATATCTCGATCTAAAAGCTGTCTTCGGGATGTCCTGCTCTCTGACTCTGATCTGATGATAACCTGAGCGCAAATCAATCTTCGAGAATACTGAAGCCCCCTTGAGTTGATCAAACAAGTCATCTATCCTCGGAAGAGGGTATCTGTTCTTGATTGTCACTGAGTTCAAGGTACGATAATCAACACATAACCTGGACGTACCATCCTTCTTTTTTACAAGAAGCATCGGGGCTCTCCAAGGCGATCCACTAGCACGAATGAATCCCTTGGTTCTGAGTTCTTCAATCATCTTGTACAATATCTCCAACTCTGACGGCGCCATCCTGTAGACTCTCTCTGACACTGGGCTGTCCCGGGAATCAAGTCTATAGTGAACTCAATCTCCCGCTCTGGCGGCATACCTGGAAGCTCTTCTGGAAAAATATCTGGGAACTCATCCATTATCCTGGGCAACTGAACTGCTGCTACTGCCATCCACAATATCGGAGGAGAAGACTCAACCTCGCCTCGAGAGAAGGAAAACTCTGGTTCTCCTGGAATGCTAAAAATAACCCTGCCAATGTGGCAGTCTATCCTAGCATACTGGTTCCTCAACCAATCCATCCCCAGGACCACATCATAATCGGCCATCGGGAACTCTATCAATCTAGCGGGGAATTCTCTACCGCTAACTACGATCCGACACGAGGAAAACACTCTATCTACTCCCACAAGTCCGTTACCAGTAAGTATATTAAGCCTTACTGATAATGACTCGGGCTCCAATCCTACCCGTGTCGCGAATCATGTAGACATAAATGAATGCGATGCACCAGAATCAAATAAAGCTGAAGTTGGAAAGGAGTTGACGAGAATAGTACCTGCCACTACCTCTCCTGGTGCCAATCCTTCCTCCGCGGTCATCACCATAGCATGACCATGCCCTCGGGGTACTGGTCCCCTCTGCTGAAATCCTCGCAGCCTATTCTGACTCTGGGCTTGGGCTTGAGCATACTGCTGGGGGTTCTGCTGCTGGAATACTTGGGTCTGAGGCGGCAAGGGCCTCGGCAATGGATACTGCTGCTACTGCTGGACTGGAACTGGTCCTCTCACCGAAGAGCTAGAAAGGTTGGACGATGATGAACCACCCATATTCGGGCAGGACCCAACCCTATGGTCTGGTGCTCCACAAGCCAGGCACAATCCTTGCGCCCTACGATATTCTGCCACCACATGGCCTGGCTTCCCACAATGAGAATATCCCACTGCGGAAGACTGCTTCTGCTTTTGCTGCTGCTACTGAGGGTACGTCGGGGTGGAATGCTGGACCGACGTCACTGAGGCCGTCCGTCTCGGAGTTCCAATAGTCAAAGCCCTGGCTGCCGGGGCTGGGGCTAAAGACTGATTCATCTGGCCGTGGGATCTCTTCCGACCTCCGGCCCTATCCACAATCCTCTGGAAGGTATACTCATGCCTCCTAGCTGCTCTCAAGACTGCATCAAAAGTCTGATGCTCAAACTGCTCAACTGCTAACAAGATCTCCAGGTGAAGTCCCTACTGGAACCGCTGGGCTCTATCATACTCGGTTGCCACCAAAGTGGGAGCAAACCGACTGAGTCTGGAAAACTCGGCCGCATATCCGTCGACCATCCTGCCCATTTGCTTCAGATTGGTGAACCTCGTCTGTAGATCGTACCAAGCTACAGCATCAAAATACTTGGTCTGGAATCTCTCTCTGAATACTGCCCAAGCAATGGGTGCTACTAGTCCAACGGCCTGAGCCGCCCACCAGCTGCGGGCAAGATCTAACAACTGCAGGCGCACAACGGCCACCTTCTCATTCTCTGGGGTCCTGGCTGCTTCGAAAATCACCTCTGTGTCCTGAAGCCAAGCATCTGCTGCGATAGCATCTTCACTACCGTCGAAGAATGGAGGGTTTAAGCGCTTGAAGCTGTTGGCCGCGCTGTTACCCTGATGACCTCCTCTGGTCAAAGCATCCGTCACTGCCTGGTGCAAGGCGTCTCCACGACGATCTTGGGAAGCTATCAAGGTCCTGACGAGTCCTACTAAAGTGCCGTCATCATATTCTACAGGTTGAACTGGCTGGACTGGTGGCTCTCCGCCAGAAGGTATGACTCTGGAGGCTACTCCGGAGTACTGGGCTTGATCTCCAGGTTGCTGCTGGTCCGCGGGAGGTGCTTCGCCTTGCTGGTCGGTAGGACCACGAACAATGCCGCTGAAGAAGACGACATAGGGAACAATAAGGAAGGACCAGGACAGATCAACGATACAAGCATATGATCAGGACAAGAATCCAGGGATTCAGAAGATACGAGCAGAGATCAAGGACGAATACTGATTGAGACATCTATTCGGTAAACCCTCACATATCTTGATTTACAAGACCTGCATGGGCCACCACTCAAACCATGTCACACCCCAGAACCAGAATACTAGAGAGCGGGGGCAGACATAGCCAGCTACGTATATGAAATGGAATCCATCTCGCTATACGGTCACGGCTGTCTAGATACATGAGGGTTTATCTACGAGCCAACAGTCTCTTAAGGTCATGAACAAGCCTAGTGTCTCAATCACAAGCAAGTAAGTAAAAGGTTACAAGAAGTATGATCATTAAATATACAATAGTAAGGCGTCCCAAATATTACATATTCAGCTGATCATGAACCTAGTCGTTACAAAATGTTAGGACTAGCAAGAGTTTTAGTCATACATGATCAACCCTAGGATCTGTCAATCATGTTACAGCCCGTAGGCAGACAGTAAGTAAAGTACAATCGAGCTAAACAGGTGCTCGTCGGCTAAACGCCTCAAAAGAATATTTTACAATAAAGTGGAAGATCAAAAATAAATCCACTCGTTGCCAGGGTTCCGTTTAGTGGCCACCATCTGGCTAAAAGGTCGGTAGATCCTCCGAAGCTGCTCCAAAATCTGGCCACACAAAACCAGCTGGATCAGACCCCAGAAAGAGCAAGTGCCACAAAGGAAGCTTCACTTAGGAACTAAAACCAGCAATCAACACAAGATATAAATAAAAGTAAGAACTAGAAATAAAGAAAATACATCAGGATGATATACGACGAGATAACCATGGAACTATTCAGATAACCAGGTTACAACCCGTATACCAAACAAGGACCGGGGTTGTAACCCTTCGTCTGAACAGAACTTGGAATTCTCACCATTTATCGGTAAAATAAATACAAGCATTCTAGTCATTCAATAATCTGGAACAAAATCAGGGCAAGACTAGACTGGTTAGACTCTATCCAATCACTTCACGGCCAAGCAAGAATTACGGCTTGATACTTTAACTAACTAGGGTTGTCACAAGCCTAATTACTAAAAAGATGCAGTGAGATTATTCCACAGCCAC
This sequence comes from Iris pallida, assembly GCA_029216955.1. Classification (NCBI taxonomy): domain Eukaryota; kingdom Viridiplantae; phylum Streptophyta; class Magnoliopsida; order Asparagales; family Iridaceae; genus Iris; species Iris pallida. The sequence goes on from JANAVB010033815.1 coordinate 9,501,133, forward strand.
AAGCCCTGCAGACCATCCAGGTTATCCGGGTTAAAAGATTAGAGTTGAATTCAGGTGGGTACATCGTCCAGGAAACGAATGTACCCTTAGGTAGCTTGAAGGGTGCAACACATGACAGTGTGCTGGAAATGTGCCCTACTCGACGGCAGGCTACAGATCCCAAGGCGTGCCCAGGTAACGGGATTGCCTGTAGCTGGGAGATCTCTTCATGAATAATGTATTAATCTAGTTATTAGCCTTAGTCCATTTCAATAGGTACTCCTGACCGTGGTACTCAGGAGTCCCCTCCTAGACATGATGCAAGACAGGACTGGATTATTTGTACAAGCACAATCGCCTACGGTGTCCAGGTAATTATACAGGTCATGTCATGTCAGGTAGCCGTCACAATAGCTTATCAGATATATCATGTCAGGTTATCATGTCAAGTGTACTAGTCAGGAGTGCGCCACGACGGGCCACTATCAGGTCATGTCAGGTTATTATGTCAGGAGTGCACCACTACGGGTCACTATCACGTCATGCTCAATTATCAATTCCAAACATATCAAATGAATTCATGATTTTCAAGTTCAGGACAAAAGACGTAAGGATATAAAATGGACGTTAAATATCTAATAAAATATCAATACACAGGGCTATAGGAGAGCCATGCGGCTAAGGCACATGCGACCAGGATGGATCTCATGCGGCTGGGGAAGGAGTCGGGTTCATGCGGCTGAGGAGAGATTCTTGTGGGTCGGGGGAACTAAGGACCCATGCGGCTCGTAGGAGAGGGGTTCTCATACGGCCAAGAGAAGAAAAAAACACATGCGGCTCAATTAGGGGAGCGCATGCGGCCAGGGTCACTGGAACCCATGTGGCCAAGACAAGAGGGGCGCATGCGGCTCAGGAGGACGATGGCGCATGCGGCTCAGGGGGACGAGGGCGCATGCGGCTAGGAAATAAAGAATGCATATGCGGCTGGGATTAATCAGGGTCATGCGGCTCGAAGATCAGGGCCTATGCGGCTCGGGGATCCAGACAGTCATGCGGCTGGCGAGTAACTGGTCTATGCGGCTCGCGGGGAAAAGTTCATGCGGCTGAGAGAGCACTTGCCGCACGAAGTGTTCATGCGGTCAAGTCAAGCCCATACGGCCAGGACTGTCGTATGAAGGCTCATGCGGCTCAGAATTACTTGCCGTATAAAATGCGGTCAAGTCTAGCACTGTTCTTCTTCTCCAAGCTTCCGAGAAGAAGAACACCAAGAATCCATGCTTCCAAGCTCCATGAAACCTTCATCCGAAGTCCAAATTCGAACTTCCATCGGTCAAAATGGGGTAGAATGAGATTCTCTACAACATAGAACCCTCAAAACTCAGAAATAACAGGATTAAGTAGATCAAAACCCAAGAAATCCGAAAATAAAATAAACTTAGATCTACAAGAATCTAGCCATGGAAATTAGAAATGTCAAGTACTAAAGTGTTTTAGAATGTAGTAAGGAAGAGAATGAAGTAATAAAATTTGAGTTCCTCCATGAAGCAAGTTGTACTTGCCTAGACCTCTCTCTCCTCTCTCTGGTAGGTAAGAAAGTAAATGAGGAAGAAAAAGATGATAAATGAAGAGAGGGAAAGGAGAAGGGGTAATAAATATGAATGATGGTGGTAGGTAGGGGGTTCACCCTTGGTCCATGATAGACCAAAGAAAATCGAACCAAGCCAAGAAATAACCAAGCCAAGATGCAAGCTAAACAAGGAATCATGTAATACAGAATAAAATACGTACATGTATTCCAAAAATACGTAATACGGACAACAGACATTACAGGTATTCTGCCTACGCCGGTAGCAGAATTCCAAGATCTTCCAACTCTTAAGATATCCCGGTCAAAACAAGGAAAATTGCTGGTGTCTCAGACAGAAATCCCTGGGGGTGAGTTTGCTGATCTAAGAACTTATCTCAATAGACCAACTTCGGCGAAATGCAAACAGCCAATGCCGAAGACCAACCAGCATCAGAAGCAAACTTTCAGGATCAAAAATCCTGACATCTATGCTAATGAAATGAGTACTTCTCTGTACACTCAAGGGACAAAATATTTGAAAAACCGGAACCATGTTCCGAATGTTGTCAAAGAACATATCCCTCAAACTTCTTCTCGTCCTGTCATTGTTCCCGATCTCCGAGAACACCTTAAGCAAAAATGGAACAACATCTCAACGTCTCCAGTGCAACCACTTGGACACCATTGTAATCACAAAGTTGTCATCAAGTGTTGTTGTCAGACAACAAGACGATCTATTTTCGATCATCTGAACTTTACAAATTCTGAACCTATGTCAGAAGATGAAGACGAAGTTTTGTACGCTTCTGTTTATATGACTTCCCGAGACACTGAGGGTAGGAAGTGCTCTAAGCAAGGCAAGCCTCGCAAGCCAAGCCAGCGATATTTGGATCTGCTCCAAGAATCTTCTGATGGAGTATTCCGACATACCCGATTTCGAAGCTGAGATACAATCGGTCAAAAAAATCTTCTTCAAGATCCGTCCGATCATCTTCCTCCTTCTCACTCGGAAGATGATTCTTTCTCCGACTACGATGCATACAGCGAAAGTTCGAAACAGACAGTATCCTCCACTGTACCTAGAGAAGTGACAGCTTATGTTGTCACTGAAGACCCAGATGCTTCCAGTTCAGCTAGTCAAGAACAACGGATAGCTGCGCTAGAAGACAAGTTGAAGACCATGGCCGAAATGGTTACAAGTATGCATTCTATCATCGTGGCCCAACATACAGTACCACCGACCATTCCTGCTGCAAATCCTAAAATCATAGCATCGTCGGTGCCTGTCAATACAGGGCTGGGGGTAGCATCTCCTCAAGTACCTCCTATACAGTTTCAACCTACACCCAGTCAGTCAGGTGCTGGGGGTAGTGCTTACCACGATGTTCCTCCTTCTAACCCTCTGATTCAGCCTGCTCCTTCTACATCAGTGGAGGATGCCAATGAAGCTGTCAAACTCCTGCGCACTCAATTCGAGGCCTTCAAAGAGAAAGACAACTTGCAGAGGTTGGGGAGCAAGCAACCTTATCCAGTTGAATGATAGGAAGTCCCATTTCCTCCAAAGTACAAAATCCCAACAATCTCTTTGTTTGATGGCAGCACTTCTCCTAGTCAGTTCATTAACCACTTTGAGGTAATGACTGTCCAACTTTAACCAAATGACGCTCTTCTTACCAGAGTATTCGTCGGTTGTTTAGCCGGTGTGGCATAGGATTGGTACAGAAGCTTGCCCGATGGCTGTATTACCTCCTTCTCAGGTCTAAAAAAAATCTTCTTAGAATAATTCTATGAGGGGATCAACGACATGACCATGTCAGCCCTCAATAAAATCAAACAAAGACACAATGAAACTGCTGAGAGTTTCATTGAAAGGTTCCGTCGAGAAGCTTTAAAAATGCTTCCGGGAACTCCGGCCGCTGTCACCATAGACACCTGTAAGGCAAATCTTTTGCCTATCATCAGCATGTGGACGGGGTCAACTCAGTTCCAAGACTGTCCATCCTTCATTGTCAACGCTAAAGCAGCTGAAGTTAGTGCTGACAAATTCAAGCAGCTAGGGGTACACATGTCTAATCCCGACCGGGATGAACACCAGACATCGGGTGGTGGTAATCGCCAGAACAACCGCAAGGAAAAAGAAATTTTGAATATCAACTTGAAGAACAAAGAATCTCTGGCGGTCAACGTAGCTCCACCTACGTCTGCTTCTACTCCTTTAGCACCTCCACCAAGGGAACCTCGTCCGAAAGTAGAGTACTCCTTTGACGAGAATGACACCGTGAGCATCTTTGATTGCTTGATTAAAAGCAATAAGCTCTAACTCCCAGATCCGAAGAAGCCTGATGAGGTCGATAAGACTGATCATCCTAAGTGCTGTGTTTATCACAGGTTCATTGGGCATCCTAGTCGAGCATGTTATGTGCTCAAAGGAAAAATTCAAGAGCTGGTCAACGCTGGTACCGCAAACATGGTCTCAGTTCAATTCGGTGACTTCCCTCCACAGATGGTACAACATGGTGTCATCCCTATCCCCAAAGATACTCTTGAGATCGAGAATCTCCCTCCTCCATGAAGTGAAGGTCTTGTCCCCTTGTCTCTTGACAATGGCGAGATTATGTGGATCCACCCTGATCTTGCCTCAGAGTTCGAACTTCCCTCTTTCTCCAAGAAGAAAGACGGCTCCAAGGGCAAGACAAAGACTTGCAATATGGTGTCTTTTGACCCCATAGTTGATAAGGAAATCCTGTTGGGCAGCAGATCAGGGAAAGCCTATCTAAAGGATTATTCTGAAGTTTAGAATCCTGCTTCTTCTGAGCTCGTTCCAGTACAACCTGCTTCTACTGAGGACATCCCTTCTGCCTCCTCACCGGTTGTAGAACCCACTCCTCCTAAGCCGATGGTAGCCGATAAAGGCAAACAAAAAGTCCACTTCGACAAACCTTTGAAGAAGTCATCTCCTTCAGGACTTGAAAAGCCTTACAACTTTGATATCTTGGCTCAGTTAGCCAATACACCGGCCCGACTGTCAATCTTCGAGCTCTTGCGCCTCTCCAAAGAGACTCGAAAAACTCTGAGTGAGGCTCTTATGCAGGCAGAAACCTGTCTAGCCCTTCTAATGAAGCCGAAAGCAGAGCCAATTTCTTGCATCCATTGTCATAGTGTGTTGGAGTTAATTCCAAACATAACTTTCACACAGGATGACATGCTAATGGAAGATAATAGACACGACCGTCCTCTATACTATACAGGATATGTCGACTCGATGAAAGTCGATCGTATTCTGATAGATCCAGGGTCTGCTCTCAGCATCATGTCGAAGACAATGTTAGATGTATTGAAGATTCCAGTGCATAGTCTTTCCAGTACAATCACCACTATTCTTGGGTTCAATCAGGGAAGGAGTGAGCCTCTAGGCAAGATTCGCCTGAAACTCCAAATTGGCAATATTCGTACAAAGGTGACCTTCTACATCATTTACAACCATGGTTGTTCTTACAATGCTTTGTTGGGGAGACCATTCCTGCATGAGCACAATATTGTGCCTTCAACTCTCCATCAATGTTTCAAATACGTCGATGACAATGGAGAGGTTCAAAAGGAGGTTGCTGATCTCTATTCTTTCAAAGGTGTCGAAGCATACTGCAACGATGTTCGTATGTACAATGATGAATTCATGAAAGTAGTGTTGTCTCTGGACACTGAAGAAGAACAAGAAGCAGTGCCTAATGACACCCTCGTCATACCTGTCAAAGGGCGTGTTTTTCGTCCTCAGTCCTCCAAACCACTGGCTATTCACTTGCCAGTCCAGAAGCAACCGACTGATGATGGTCAGGATCAAAGGGAGCTCACCTCTTCTGAGCCACTTGTTATTGACTTACGTCGTAACAAGAAAAAACGGTAGCTCACCTCTTCTGAGCCACTTGTTATTGATTTATCTCATAACAAGGATAAAATAGAGCTCACCTCCTCTGAGCCGCTTGTTATTGACCTCCATCGTAACAAGACCAATCCTCCTCCACGTTCTTCTTCTCCCCCTCTTGTAATCAATCTGACCAAGCCTGCTAAGGCTAAAGGTCCTGCTGTAAATACAGATGTACAAATCAATAAAAAAGCATCTACTTTCTAGTATACTGATGTCATTTATCATGCTAAGTGCTATTTGGATATGTTAGATAGCTTTCAATCATTTACAATGGAAGTTGTACAATCTCTTCAAACAAAAGTTTTACTCGAACATCCAAATGATTCATATCGTATTGTTCCCGCTCGAAAGAAAGACGAGAGTCCAATACTTTTTAGTAAAGGACCGGAGCAACAATTCAGCTATACGGATGATAGCAAAAGTAACGACATGGGGCATCTTCAACTTCGTCGTTACAGTCAACAATCAAAAGACATCATCCGAAAGATGGGTTATGACTTCAAGAATGGCCTCAACTACGGTAAAGGTAGAAGAACTCCTATCCGTACGGCTGTGCCGAAAGGAAAGTCAGAGATGTATTATAGCAGGACCAAAAGAGGTCTCGGATATGCTTCACCTTCGGTATTATCTCCAGCAGCCTCTGAATCCGATAGTGAAGAGCGCTCTAACTCTTCTGATTCCAGATCATGGAATTCTGACACCAGCATCGGTCAAGTTCATCGATTGACTGTATCTTCTAACATGGTCTCCGTCGAACTTCCAGAAGGCTATGACGAGGATGTTGAAGAAAATCCCGAAACAGATCCTTGGGCTCAACGAATGGATACCCAATGGGAACTCCGATTTGAACAAAGGGAACCTCCTACTGAAGATCAATTAGTTCAAATTGATGTAGGAGAGAGCGGGTCACCTCGTCCAATATTAATCAGTAAGAACCTCCCAGAGGCAGATAAGCAAGAATTAATTCTTCTTATTCAAGAATACATTGACGTCTTTGTTGGCCCATTCCATGGTCACACCCGATTTCGATAATCAACATACACTTAAGTCAATACACAAATAGAAAATGCTGTTAATCATTTCAGGATACATGAAATCAAATTCAATGGATGATGTACTGCATGAAACAAAGCATCAACATCATCAAATCTTCAGAAGACTTATTTCTCATTTTATTCTGTATTTTATATTTTATTGAGTCTAGGATTTATTTTGTAAAATCAGTTTTGGTAATACTGGCTTAGGGTTAAAATTGTCCACATTCCAAAAGCCTACCTATTTACCATTCGTATTTCATTTACAAAACATTTCAAAAACATATTTTGAAATTAGCCGTTACAAATGATTTTGCAAATAACCAAAAACATATTTTGAAAACTATTTTTACAAATGATTTTTAAATATCTCCTGACAGAACTCGTAACCGAGTTCGGCCCGAGTTCGGTCCGAACTCTGACCGAGTTCGGTCCGAACTCTGACCGAGTTCGGTCAAAAATGATTCAAACTTCTGTTGCCTCCAAATCAGCGAGCAACGTCTCTTTACGAGATATTTGCATCCGAACTCTGTCCGAACTCTGCCCGAGTTCGGTTCGAGAAAACACCCATAAATAGAGAAGAACTTTTTATTTTAAATCATCAATTCATTCTTCATTCTCTCTTCTCTACTACTCAAGTGTTTTCAAACGATCTAAGATTTTCAAATCATACCTATACACCTCTTAGCCAAAAGCCAGTACTATCAGAGTTGATTTAGAATCTTTTGGTGTTTCAAGAGTTGTAAAGAGGTCGTTCCAAGTTTAACAACTTTTCCTGTTGTGGAGCTGGTCGTGCGCTCGTCACCAAGCACGGTGTGTGTTATGGAGCTGGTCGTGCGCTCGTCACTAAGCACGGTGTTGTAAGAGACTGTAAGCTCTCAGTTAAAGCTTGTGCCATAGTGGATTAACATCGAGCAAGAGTACTCGAGACTTGATTAGTCCTCTCAGAGGGATACCAGTATATATCGCTGTGTTACTGGATTTGAATTCTCTATCTTTATTTACTGTCTCTTATATCTCTGCCATAGTTTAATTTTTAATTGGTGATTATTTTCCGCTGCACACACACACACTCTATTCACCCCCCCTCTAGAGGTGCTCAACGGTCCTACAATTGGTATCAAAGCAGGTTATATTCTTATATAACATACCTTAGAGAGTATATATATATGGCAGCCGTGAAATCTATATTCAACGGTGAAGGGCAATCCACAAATAGACCTCCCCTATTTGATGGAACAAATTATACCTACTGGAAAACACGAATGACTTTCTTTCTAAAGTCTCTCGACGTTGATCTTTGGTCAATAGTCATTGATGGTTATAAGAAACCAGCACCAACAATGGTTGAAGGCCAACTGGTGGAAAAGACCCATGATAAGTACATTGAAGCTGAAAAGGCTAAAGCTAGCCTAGATGCTCGTGCCATCAATGCACTATTCTGTGCAATTGACAAAACCGAGTTCAAAAGAGTTTCAACCTGTAAGACGTCTCACGAAATTTGGAAACTCCTTGAGGTAACCCATGAAGGGACTTCCCAAGTGAAGGAATCCAAAATTAGTAGACTAACACAGGAGTATGAATCTTTTAAGATGAAATCCGGTGAGTCAATTACACAGATGTTTACTCATTTTCTTGATATAACTAATCCTTTACAATCTCTTGGCAAGGATTACAGCAATCACGAGAAGATCAGAAAAGTGCTGTGGGCTCTAACAAAGAACTGGAATCCAAAAGCCACAGTAATCATTGAAGGAAACGATCTCACTACTATGACTCTGGAAACGCTGATGGGCAAACTCATGACCCATGAACTCGACTTGCAAGATTTTGAAGAAGCAACACCAAAGGAGAAATCTATTGCCTTCAAAGCTCAAGCAAGAAAATCAACATACAACGATTCCGATGAAGAATCGTCAAGTGGTGATGAACGAGCCCTACTTGTGAAGAACTTCAAGAAATATCTAAAGTTCACAAGTAGAAAGAAGAAATATGTCCAAGAAAGAAACGAAGATGAAACTATATGCTTTGGATGCAAGAAGTCAGGGCGTATGAAGAAGGACTATCCAACCACCAAGAAAAGCAGTCCATACGATAGATCAAGATCAAGCAGAAAAGCAACATCTGGTCGAAAGTATGCCAACACAAGCATCTGGCACGAAAGCGATGCCAGTGATACAGAAGAAGAAGACAGACCCTGCGGCAATGCAAATGTTTGTCTCATGGCATTTGATAAGGTATCATCTAACCCTTTGTTTGATGATTTCACTTTCGATGAATTAGAGAATTCCTTTAGCGAACTACTTGAAGATCACAAAACTGTACTCGACAAGTATAAGCAATCTCGAAAAGAGATTAAGGCACACACAACCGAGATAACTAGACTGTCCAATCTGATTGAAGATCTTAAAGAGACATCTACTACCGGTAACACGGAAGAGATAGCCAAACTCAAGGTAGACTATCATGAGGCTATCCTCAATATTGAAAAGAAAGAAAGGAACTATGTCAAAGTACAAAAGCTTTATGACATAGAGAAGAAGATGCACTTAGTAACTGAACAAAGACTCTTAGATATGACTGCTAGATATGAAGAGTCTATTGCGATTTCTAAAAAGTTAGAAATCAAGTTAGGCAAACAGGCAAAACCTGTGACACAGCCTAAGATTAGTCCTAATGCTAAGCATACACCTAAAAGGACTAAACACAAGAAAGCACAGAAGAAACACGAACATCATCATGCTTTTACTTATAGGTTCTCCAAACAAAACAAGCTTGCAAACACAGTTTCTACCACTAAATTGACTTGCACTTATTGTAGCACGCACAGTCACATATCACAGTATTGTTTAGCAAGAAAGCTTGTTGACAATCACACTCTAATATGGAGACCTAAAGCTAATCAGAGTGGACCCTTCAGAAAATGGGTACCAAAGGATTCATCTACTTGTCTTGTAGGTGGACCCTCAACCCTCTCATGCTAGAAGCAAATGGATCCTCGATAGCGGATGTTGCTTAGCAGTGTTCAAAGAAGATTTCATAAGGCACGCATAAATCAGACAGATACGTTGCCAGAATTACGCAAAGATCAAATAATCATGCATGTGATTAATTCACGCAAAGTCTAGACAGATTAGAATGAAAGTCACGCATCATTGCCAGAATCACACTGAAGTGAAAATGACAAAAATACGCTGACAGACCAAGACTAATCTATCCAGAGGATGACTCTCAGAAGTCTGCGTGAATAATTCAACATCGACATCTCTGCCAACATATGAAAAATCACGCAGAGTCATGAGAGCCATGCTCATTTGCGTAAAACACAGAGCTTCGTAAACACGAAGATGTGAAGTATAGCCGACCCTAAAAAGGGGGCATACTTTATTAAATATCCTTTGCCCTAAAAAGGGGGGATATATTTCGAAAGTTCAGCATCATTTTTATTAAAATCCTAAAGAGATTTCTATATGGAGTTCATCTTCTTGAATTCATATCCCCCATCATCAGCATGCTTACGTTGCATGGGGGGATGAGTGGCTTCACGACGAGGAAGTCGTTCGGAGGTGGCACGCGAGGACGTTGCAGGGGCCTTGCCCTTAGCCTGAGCATCGATCTTGGGAGCCATGGTTAAGAAAGAAGAAGGAGAAGACGGGGAAGACTATAAAGAGTTCTGTGGAGTTCTTTCTCTAAAAGCGAGTAAAAGAACTAATGGTGGTGTATGGCCTTTTTATAGGCTCGTAAAGAAGTCCAAACGGCAAAATCCTTAATCATTTGCCTCGATATAGGGTTTTTTACGGGATCCTAAACCGCACAGAATCCCAACAGCCCAATTATTTCGGAAAAAATCTTGCTCTGTATCATTTCAGCGTGACTAAATTCATTTTTTTTGTCTCGATTTCAAAGTATTTCGAAACAATTTATCATTTTTCGAAAACTTTGAAGGGGATTTTGTAGGCCTCAAAAATATAGTCACGCTGAGTTAATACAGCCTACCAAGAAAATGTCTAAAAGACACGCTGAGTTCTATCAAATCATTTCCTTAAAAGTACGCAAAGTTCAAAAAAGTATGCAAAAGACAGCTCACCATTTGTCAGATTGTAATTATGACTGACAGCACGACAGTCAATAAACGTCTCCTCGTATGCCACATATGCACGAGATTCAAGAGATCTCAGCCGACTATTGCGTGATTTTCAAAATCTTCTTCAACAAGATTCAATCTTCATCAAGTTGGCGTACCAAAAAAGGGCTTATCATCATTTAATGTGACTGACAAAGCAATCAATGTCAGAGATTTTGTGTCAGTCGAGGTACGTCGAATCAAGACAGCTGGCCTTCTGACTCAAGTCTGCGTGCATTTTGAACTTCAGTGTTTCTGACTCAAGTCTGCGTGCATTTTGAACTTCAGTGTTCCTGCCTCAAGTTTGCGTGTATTCTGAGCCTTCTGCCTCAAATTTACGTGTATTCTGAGCCCTCTGCCTCAAGTTTGCGTGTATTCTGAGCCCTCTGCCTCAAGTTTACGTATATTTTGAGCCTAAGTATTTCTGCTATAAGTCAGCGTAGATTTTTCATCTCAACAGGGATTTCATCCTCAACCAGTTAGCAGATTATCATCTCAGATTATCAAATTGGAGTATGTGGCAGACATGCCACGGATCTCTCGTATGCGTGCCCCAGTAACTTGCACACGACTCATGCATGATTGCCATGTGTCCAACAGTTATGGGCCACGTCCAGTAACTGCTCATCAACCTTGCGTACGATTGAGTCCTGCGTGATTATCAACTATGCATAGGCTATGAAGACAGTTATCTTTTTAGTTATTTTTGACTCTATAAATAGAGTTCTTTTCTCATTCATTGTACAGATATACAGAATATCTAAATTGCTGTCGAATTCTTGAGAGCTTTTCTTCTTCGCATCGTCTAAGGAATAAAGCGATCGTCTTCTAGATCGGATTCCTACAGTTGTATTTTCCCAGAATCAAAATAAATAAAGTAAATTTATTTATGGAAAACAAATTGGCGACTCTGCTGGGAAAACCCATCTCCTCTTCTGAGATGGCCACAACTCAATACGACGCTTCGTCGGTCGGATCGACGAAGAAGGTGTTATCGATTCAGTTCAATCAACTCGCCTATGAAGAAATACAGTGGGCTAAGGGTGGCAAGCACACTTCAGCCTCTATCACCACCGCCAAATCAAAGGGACGATCTGTCTACGTTCCTAAGAATCTGTTGGCAACCAAAGATGGTGAAGTTTCTGCCACATTGTCCATTACTAATACTGGCAAGAACTCCACTGCAGGCACGCATACTCCTGTGTGCTCGAAGACGACAGCATCCAAAAGATACGCTAACAGTGATGGCTCTTTAGCCAAATCTGTTTCCGTAGTCACACAGTCCAAAAGTCACGCTGACAGCACTGGCTCTTTAGCCAAACCTGTTCTAGCGTGCATTTCCAAACCCAAAAATCACGCTAATAGCACTGGTTCTTTGCCTGTCTCAGCGTGTATTCCGCACGCATCATCCAACAAGTCAGCTCTCCCTGACTCAGCATGCGTACCGAAATCTGGCTTTTTAGCCAAGACTTCATATGCTGACAGCACTGGCTCCTTAGCCAAATTGTCACCAGTATATTCTAAGAAGAATAGCTCTTTAGCTATTTCTTCTTGCTTGCCAAGTTCTGCTAGAACAGGGGGTAGTCTTGCTATGGCTCCTCCACAAATGGCTCACAAAGTTCGTTCGAAGAGGAACAACTCTTTAGTTGTTTCTTCTGCTCCTGTAGTATTTACTTCAGGAACAGTTTTGGCTGACAATTTTGTTAATCAAAGAAAAGGAAATAGTCTTTTGACTACTTTTCCTTCTGGACATTCTATGTCTCAAAACTTGAACAAGTCTAAAAAGAAACATTTCTTAATGTCTTCTTCTACTACTTCTTCAAATTGGGCACAGAATTTGTCTCTACAAAATGGTTTGTTACCAACTCCTAATCAAGGGGATGGTTCAACTCTTCCTTCTCTACAAATATCCAGATCAATGGAAGGAAAACTTCAAGTATCAAAGACCAATGTTTTACCTCCAACAGATCTAAGAACGAAACTTAATCAATCCCGTTTGGGAAGCACTTCTGGTGTTAAGAAACCATACCAATAGGGAATGAAAGTAAGAGATCCGGATGCAGAATATGCTAAAAATTATGTTGCTCAGATTAATCACTCTTTGTATAATCAAGAGCCGGTAAAATCTAAGGACAAGAAATACATTCCTAATAAACAAAGATTGTTCTCAAATATACCTCAATCTTCACATACGGATTTACGAGAACATCTTCAACAAAAGAGGAGGAATAATTCTTTGTCAATGGATCATGACCATACTGATCATGATTGTCACTTCCAACCTAGGGTCATAATTCAATGCAGATGTCAAACCAAATGATAGTCTGTCTTTAATCGGATCCAGTGTGAACCTATGTCTGATGAAGATGAACCTCTTTTCGCTTCTATCAACATGACCTCTCGGGATACTGGGGGTAGAACTGATAGTCAAGATGGGGTATATAGAGGCACCAGATCAAGAGTCCTGGCTTCTAATCAAAGAACTTCAGTTTCTGAAGACTATTCTGAATTCCTTGGAGAATCCAACTTCCCACCTCTTTCTACTGGGGGTAGTTCTCCTACAACTGATTTTGATACACAAAGCAATGATTCAGAACAAATAGTATCATCAACAATCCCTCGTATAGTCACAACTTATATGGTGGATGGGAATACTGAATTAAATAATGAACCTTCTTCTTCGATGACTCCCCAAGACCAAAGAATTGCTTCGTTGGAACAACAAATGAAGTCTATGGCTGATACTATGAAGTCAATGTATGAACTTATGGTAACCCAGCTGTAAAATCAACGGACTGTACCTGACGCCATACCAATTGACACTGGTGTAGATCCAGTGCATGTTCCTCCAGCAGTACAATCCCATATCCCTGGGCAAGCTCAACCAATTCCTAGCCATTCGGGAGCTGGGGGTAGCGCTTATAATGCTGTCCCTCCTCCTAACTATTCTCTACAAGCTACAACTCCACAATCTTTCGGAGTCGTTGCTGAAGAATTGAGGAATCTTCGAACCCAATTTGAGGCATTCAAACAGAAAGACGGTTTACAAAGATTAGGTATCAAGCAACCTTATCCAATAGAATGGAAGCAAGTATCATATTCCCCTAAATACAAGCCTCCTACTATCTCATTCTTTGATGGGACCACCTACCCAAGTCAGTTCATCAATCACTTTGAAGTGATGACTGATCAGTTACAACCGAGCGACGCCCTCCTTACTCGGGTGTTTGTCGGGTATCTCAAGGGAACGACTTATGAATGGTATAGAAGTCTCCCTGATGGGTGTATTACCTCATTTGCCGGCTTCAAACAAATGTTTCTTGAACGGTTCTATAAAGGGCTCAATGACATGACTATGTCTGCTCTTATAAGAATCAAACAGAAAAATAATGAAAGCACTGAAAGCTTCATTGAAAGATTTGGAAGAGAAGCTTTAAAAATGCCTCTCGGAACTCCCGATGCCGTCACTATCGACACTTGCAAGTCGAATCTCTTACCAATCATCAGCATGTGGACAGGATCCACTCAATTCCAAGATTGGCCTTCCTTTATCGTCAGTGCCAAAGCTGCCGAAGTCAGTGCCGAGACTTTCAAAGGTCTGGGGGTACACATGACTCCCAATGAATCAAGTCAAAATACTAGCAATAGTACGCGGCCTACCACTCGCAAGGGAAAAGAGACTCTCGAAGTCAATCTCCAGAGCAAAAATCAAGAGGTAATATCTGCCCAAGCTACCCCAGCTCCCGCCTCAACAAATCAACAACCAAGAGCACCTCGTCCCAAAGAAGAATATTCTTTTGACGACGATGACGTCCTTGGTATCTTTGAATGTCTACTTAAAGGTAATAAAATACAATTACCTGACATCAAGAAACCCGATGAAGCTGGTAAGACAGATCATCCTAAATACTGTCTGTACCATAGAATGTTGGGTCACACAGCTCGTACATGTTTTGTACTGAAAGGAAAAATCCAGGAAATGATCAAATCTGGAGCTGTCACTCTCACCCCGAAAGAAAAGACCGTCACCTCCAACGTTGTCTCTATGCAATTCGGAGATTTTCCTCCTCAACTCCTTGAAAGCGGGATCGTTCCTATTCCCAAGGCAACTCTTGAAATCGTGAATATTCCCCCCCACAGTCTGAAGGATTAGTACCGATCACTATTGAAACAGGAGAAATCATATGGATTCATCCCGATCTAGTGGCAGATTTTGAATCTCCTTCCCTTCAAAAGACTACTTCCCTAAAATCTAAGAAGGCTGGAAAAACTAAGTCATGTCATATGACTTCTTTCGGATCTACTTCCGATACAGAACCAAAAGATAAAGTAGAAGCACTTGCTGGCGCTACTAGAACAGGAAAACATTATCTAAAGGATTATTCCAAGAGTCCTGAAGATACTCCTGATATCTCTCTAGCTGACAAAGATACTCCTGATGTTCCTCGTGAGGAAGAATCATCCACTGCACCTGTTCCTTCAACTACATCGGTTGTACCTATTCCTTCCGAGCCCACAGCACTTGAGAAAGGCAAACAACAAGCTCGCTTCGATAAACCAATCAGGAAGTCCCCTCCCCTTGGACTTCAGAAGCCTTATAACTTTGACATTTTAGCTCAACTCGCTAATACTCCAGCTAGAATGTCCCTTTTTGAACTTCTACGTCTTTCTAAAGAAACTCGAGAGACACTAAGTGAGGCACTTCTTCAGGCTGACTCTTGTCTTGCACAATTAAAGAAGCCAGATGAAGAACCTGTTACTTGTTTACATTGCAATAGTATATTGGAGATCATCCCGAATATCACCTTTACATAAGATGACATGTTATTGGAGGATAATCGACATGATCAGCCTCTCTACTACACCGGTTATATCGATACGATGAAGATAGATCGTATTCTTATTGATCCAGGGTCTGCTTTAAGCATAATGCCAAAGAGTCTGCTGGATGAATTAAAAATCCCTCTTCACAAACTTTCCAAGATGGTTACTACTATATTGGGATTCAATCAAAGCCGAAGCGAGCCGTTGGGAAAGATTCATCTGAAACTTCAAATAGGCAATTTTAGATCCAAAGTCACTTTCTATGTGATCGAGATCGTGGGATCTTATAATCTTCTCCTGGGAAGACCCTTCCTTCATGAAAATAATGTGGTGCCTTCTACTCTTCATCAGTGTTTCAAATACATTGACAACGATGGAAAGATACAAAAGGAAGTTGCTGAAATAAATCCTTTTCGTGGGAATGAAGCTTATTTCAGTGATTCCCGGATGTTCAAAGAGGAGTATACAAAAATAATACAAGCTATGGAAAAAGAAGATCCGTAAAGTGAGACCTTGATAATTCCTGTTAAAGGTCGAACTACTCAGCAACAGTCTCCTAAACCCTCTGGAGAAGGCCCCTTCATTATTCCAGTGAGCGGACGTATCTCTCCATTACCTCAATCATCTACCCAAGACACACTGATCATTCCTGTCAGTGGGCGTACTACATTTCCTGCATCTTCACCTATAAAACAAGACACTCTGTTAATCCCTGTTGGTGGGCGAACTACTTTTCCATCCCAAGCTTCAAGGGAGCTCACCTCTTCTGAGCCATTTGTGATCAATCTTAATCGAAACAAAACTCCTTCTCGTTCTTCTTCTCCCCCTTTAGTCATTGATTTGGCTAAGATTTCTAAGGTTCAACCTCCTTCTAATGTAAATACTACTACTTTTGAATTTAATGAAATATCTCCGTCTTTGCAGTATATTGATGTTTGTAATCATGTTCATAATTATTTGCATTTGTTAGATGACTTGAAAACAATAACCATAGGAGTTGTACAGACTTTTCATACAGAAGTATCCTTAGAATCAGTACAAGATTCATGCTTTCTAGTACCTAGCAGAAAACCAGGAGACATTCCAATATTCTTTTACAAAGGACCAAAAAACCCTATCAACTCTGAAGATGATGATAGAAATGATGATTCTGGAAGATTACAGTTGCGTCGTTACAGCCAGCAATCTAAAGATATTATCAAAAATATGGGCTATGACTTCAGAACTGGCCTCAATAATGGGAAAGGAAGAAGAATGCCTGTTCGGATTCCTTCTCTAAAATATGGAAGGACAAAATGCGGATTGGGTTATATTGCTCCTACTTCCTTCATCAATATCATCCATGAAGATCTCGAATCTGACGAAGATAAAAGATCTGATACAAGTATCGGTGACTTCCACCGTAACATTATGTCTTCCAACATGGTTTCCGTTGACGGTCCTGAAGAAAATGACGAAAACGAATTTGAAATCTCATCCGAATCAGAACAATGGGCCCAAAGGTTAGATAATCAATAGGAGTTTAGATTCGAGCAAAGAGAACCTCCGACTGAAGATAAACTCGTTCAAATAGATATTGGTGAAGAGGGATCCCCCAAACCAATATTCATTAGTGAAAGTCTTTCAGAAACTGATAAGCAAGACATGATCAAACTTATTCGCGAATACATTGACGTTTTCGCTTAGAGCTATGAAGATATGCCAGGACTTGATCCACAGATCGCAAGTCATAAACTCAATATCATGCCAAATGCTAAATCGGTCAAACAACAACAACGACGATTCCGTCCAGATATTATGGATGCAATTGAAGTCGAAGTTAATAAACTCATGGCTTCTGGGTTTATCAGAGAGGAACAACATCCTGATTGGGTGGCTAATATAGTTCCTGTCCTTAAAAAGACTGGCAAGATCAGAGTATGCATAGACTATCGTGATCTCAATACGGCATGTCCTAAAGACGAGTTCCCTCTACCAATTACAGATGTTATGATCGATAATACCTGTGGTTTTGAACGGATGTCATTCATGGATGGGTATTCTGGATACAATCAAATTAAAATATTTCCAGATGATGAGAAACACACTTCCTTCAGAATGTCGATCGGTACATACTGTTATACAGTGATGCCATTCGGTCTCAAGAATGCAGGAGCAACCTATCAACGAGCTATGGCACTATATTTCGTGAACATTTGCGGAAAATAGTCGAATGCTACGTTGATGATATTGCAGTCAAAAGTCGACAGAAGGAGGATCACATCCAAGATTTGAAAACTATATTTGATCTAATCCGTCAGCATCAATTAAGGATGAACCCTACTAAGTCCTTCTTAGGCGTCTCTAGTAGCAAATTTCTCGGCTTCGTCATTACCTCGAAAGGTATACACGTAGATCCCGAGAAGATCAAAGCCATCCAAGAGATGCGTCCTCCACGCACCTTAAAAGAGCTACGAGGATTTTAAGGAAGGATCACTTATATCAGGAGATTCATCTCTAATCTTTCAGGACGCTGCAGACCATTCAATAAACTTTTGAAAAAAGGTGTTTTTTTCGTCTGTACTGACGAATGTCAGAAAGCATTTGATGACATAAAACAATATCTGATGAACCCCCCAGTATTGGTACCTCCTACTTCAGGAATACCGTTCCTTCTATATACCCGAGCAACGAGTCATTCATTAGGTGCGCTGCTCGCTCAAAGGAATAAAAATGGTCATGAATAAGCCATTTACTATCTCAGTCGTACCATGACCGGAGCTGAACCTCGATATTCACAGGTCGAAAAAGAATGTCTAGCCCTTATGTTCGCTGTCCAAAAGATACGACATTATATCATTGGTCAGACTATTCATGTCATTTCCAGGATCAATCCTATACGAGTCATGATGAAGAAACCAAGTGTTTTAAATTCTCGATTGGCTAACTGGGGAATTTTACTTGCTCAGTATGATATGCACTATATCCCTCAAAAATCGGTCAAAGGACAAGCTTTAGCTGATTTTCTGGCTGCTCATTCAATTCCAAAAAATTTAAAACTCTACGATGAAATCCCAGATGAAGTCCTAGACTCAAACCAAATTACTGAAGAAGATCCTACTTGGCGTCTATTCTTTGACGGAGCTTCAAGAATAGGTCCTAATGGTGACATTGTCGCTGGGGTTGGAATTGTTCTTGTATCGCCAGAAGGTCTTGCTATCCAAAGAGCTTATTCTCTCGATCAACCATGTTCAAACAACGTAGCTGAGTACAATGCATTGCTTATTGGTCTTCAACTCGCTAAACATCTGAATATTCAATATTTAGAAGCTTATGGAGACTCTAAACTCATCGTCAATCAGATAAGAGGTACTTATGAAGTTTGCCATCAAGATCTGGTTCCTTACCATAGATTATCCATATCTATGGCTTCTTCATTTGAAGGATTCTTCATCGAGCATGTTAGACGAACATGTAACACAGAAGCTGATGCTCTTGCTAATCTTGCGGCAGTGTTAGCTATTCCGGTTAGACGTCAACAAATGATTGTTGTTTACAATCGAAAATTATTTCATCTTAAGAACAATCTAACTCTAGGACTTCCAGTTGATATTGAAGAATCAATATCTCATGATGTCAATATAACAAGAGGATTCGGTATTGATTTAGAGTTCGACAGATTAAATCGTAAATCATCTTCATCTTCATCTGATTCTAGTATGGAATTCATCTTCAGTAATTCAGCTGAGACTCAGAATACTGATAAAGATTGGAGACTTCCTTTCTTAGATTTTGTATTGTATGATATCCTTCCAGATAATCCGAGTGAGGCATCATCTATCAGGCGACGATCACTCAGATTTTATTACAATCATACTACAAAAACCTTATATCGTCGAGCTTATGATGGTTTACTTCTTTGATGTATTGCCGGTGATGAGGCCCAACAAATTATCCGTGAAGCACATGATGGAATTTGTGGAGCACATCAGCCTGGACCTAAACTTCAAGACCGTATTCGACGTATGGGTTATTATTGGCCTACTATGGTAAATGATGCTATTCAATATGCCCGTAAGTGTAAAGCTTGTCAAATCCATACGGATTTTATCCATCAACCTTCAGAATTTCTACACCCGACAGCAGCATCATGGCCCTTCGAAGCTTGGGGCATGGATATTGTCGGCCCAATCAATCCGCCGTCATCAAAAGGTCATCGGTTTATTCTCGCAATAACCGATTATTTCTCCAAATGGGCTGAAGCTATTCATTTATCTGAAGTCAAAACTTCCAACGTCATCAACTTTATCAAGCATCATGTCATCTATAGATTTGGTGTTCCCCGACGTATTATTCATGATAATGGACCACAGTTCGTTAGCCAAAAATTTACTCGATTCTGTGACGATCATCGGATCAACAATTTGGCTTCTATCGCATATAATCCAGCAGCTAACGGATTAGCTGAAGCTTTCAACAAAACTATCATCAAACTCTTAAAGAAGTTTGTTTCTGCCAACAAACGTAATTGGAGTAAGAAACTCGGTGAATGTTTGTGGGCTTACCGTACTACAGTTCGTAATGCCACCAGATGTACACCTTTCTCTCTGGTGTATGGATGTGAAGCTGTTCTCCCAGTAGAGATTCAAATTCCGTCTTTAAGGATAGCAATCGCTAATGAACTTACCACTGAGAATAATGATCGTCTTCGACTTCAGGAATTAGAAGCTCTAGATGAAAAGCGGTTATATGCTCAACAGAATATCGAATTCTATCAAGCTAGAATCTCAAGAGCTTTTAACAAGAAAGTCAGAGTTCGAGCATATTGCAAAGGGGAACTTGTTCTTGCAGTCAGACGTCCGATGACTATGACACATATGAGTAAAGGCAAGTTCGATACAAAATGGGAAGGTCCATTCATTGTGAATAAAGTATTTTCTAATGGGGCATATCAGCTTACCACCACGGATGGTAAAATTACTATGATGCCCATTAATGGCAAATTCTTGAAGAAATATTATGTGTAATATTTTCATCTGTCGAGATTATTCTCCTATCATTCTCCAGCTAAAAAAAAAAACCAAGGTCATTGTTCTCTACAGGAATTATTTCGATATCTTTTATCCACAGTGGAAATAGATATTCTAATTTGTATTATTTTCTTAGTGAATTTGATATCTAGAAAATCACGTCCATAATACCTCTGAATTTTCTATCTCAGTATCATATTTTCTATTTTACGAAAATGATATCTAGTCTTTTGATTTCCGAGTCCAAAGATCATAGAAAATCGAGTTCAAAGATATTTTTATATCTGAATTCTATTTTTCTAATCAGTATTAAACTAAAATTATCTTTGGTTTAATATCATCTGATAGAATTACAAAGTTCATTTGTATTTTCTATTCTATCGAAATATGTCATGTATTATTTACCTCTGAACATATTTTCTATAGATACATCATTATCAAAACAACAAAGTCAAAAATCAGATCAAAGTTCTCATTTTCCTCATTCAAGATTGAAGTGCTGATTACAAGTGAATGCCAAAAGAAAAAAAAAATTCAAAATATGAGAAGCTTGAAAAATTTATTGAGTAGTAGGAGTTATTAACTCCTGAATACGATCAAGTACAGTGTTCATCTTCTCCTCATGATTTTTTCGGACTCGTTCTGCTGCCTCAACTGCGACTACTTGTTGATCAAAAATAGCAATAGCAAAATGGCGACGGTTAGCTTCTTCTATCTGCTCGGCCTGCATCTGTTCTCGCTCTTGTTGAAGAGTTTGATAGCGTGCAGCTTCGGTTGTACGAGCAGTGATAATCTCAGATTGCTCCTTTTCCATGGATGTAATACGCTCCTGAAGACGAGCCAATTCCTCTTTCAACTTCTGAAGTTCTTCAACTTTAGATGTTTCATCTTTCTCCAGATGTTCTACTCTTTGACGAGTTGTTAATATTTCTTCATTCTTCTCTATTAACTTCTCAGATGAAGAAGTAAGAAATTCTTCTAAAGCAGCTTGCTGAGTTTGGGCTTCATGTTCCAATTGAGCGATCTCAGCCACAGTCAAAGATTTAATATCTTCCTTCTTGATCTTTCAGTATTTTCGGATAGTTATCTCCAATTCATCTAGGAGATGTTCAAAGAAGATACATTGAGTCTCACAGCCAGCATGTCGCAGTGCCAGAAGCGGGAAATTAATCACCGTTCGGAGTTTGGAAAAAAGCATGGTTTCATCTTTCATGAATCGCCTGGAGAACGTATCCAGATATGAATAGATAATATCTGAATACATTGCCAGGGTCCTTGCCAATCCCGTTTCAAAACCGGGAGTTGCTGTCATTATTGAGGAAGAAGCCTGGATATTCTCTGTTCTGGGAATAGAAGTATGTGCTTTCGGAGAAGTCGGTAGATGCGAATTTCCTTCATCAACATCAGTCTGAACAGGCGGAGCATGAGTCGAGCTCATCGCTGCAGCAGTTCCTACTAGTCAAAGAAAAAATAATCAGCATATAAAGAAAAAGAAACAGTAAAAAACAAAATTGAAACAAAACTCTACCTGGTTGAGGTTCATATTCTATGTGCTTGGGAAGTCTCGCATCTTCTCGCAGTCGATCCATAATGGTGTCTGACACCAGCTTTATATGACTACTTCCAGCTTCAGAATTACTGGGTACTGGAGCATTGTCAGGAGATCGAACAGGTTCAGGATTAAGCTCCATTCTATTCCCTCTGATCTTGTCTTCATCGTAATGAGTAGAAGTATCAGGGTGCCAATCCTCTTCCTCTTCAACTTCTTCTTCCTCAAAATGTTCTTCTTCAGAACTCCTTTTGTCAGATTCATTTCTTTCTTCAGATTCTCCTTGAGCCTCAGCTTCATGATGAGCTGATTCAGAATCTAAGATGTTTTCATCAACTCCTTTAGAGGGATGAATCTCAGAAACAGCAGCAACAGTATTTGTAAGCTCAGGTTCTTGAGCTTCAATCTCCATAGACTCAGCATTGACTGCAGGAATGTCTAGAGGCTGAGTTTCAACAACAGTTTCTTCTCCCATCGCAGCTTGGGTAGATTCAATCTCTTTGGAATACTAGTTTGAAGAATGATGTCTTTACAAACATTCTTCAGTAATTCATCAGCAGTTAATAGCTCAGACGTTTGCACATCTTTATCGCCTCTGGCCGAAGGAATGTTCTCTTCAACCTGAGTTTCTTCAGCTGGATTAGTTTTCTCTACAGGTTGAAAAGATGAAGCTTCTGGTTGTTCCCTGACTTCTTTTCTGGCTGCTGATTCCTCTTCCGAATCTTCAATTTGATCATCCAACGCCTGAATTGTAGAAGCATGGAAAATATTAGAATAAAAGCATAGATAGCCCATGCGGCCTTGGGTAGCAAGCCTATGCGGCTCATAACTGGAGTTGCCCCATGCGGCCCGAAAGAAGACCCTCAGACTCATGCGGTTCGGGGATATATGCGGTTCAGCAGGAACATGCGGCTCAATTGACGCCACGTGTGATCCCCCCACAGCTGGCTACGGGAGTAATGGCCTCATTTAATGCTCTGACACGACTCGACGGCTGCGACGTCTCTGACATAAAGCGTCATAAATGGCTCTGCCATAATGACAGACTCCTCGGGGAAAGAAGACAATCTCTGACCCGATCTGTCAGAAATCCTAGATTGCCACGTGGCAAAAGTCTCATGCGGCTCGGATAGAGAACAGCTTCATGCGGCTCAGCGAGGAATCACTCTAATATGATTAACAGGAATCCGCCATATGCGGTCCACCCATTAGCCCGGTCTATGCGGCTCAATACCATGTTAACTCAGGCGGCCCACAGAAACTATGCATATACGGCTCATGGAGGGTTCGTCCCCTGCGGCTCGCAGAGACTACGCATATGCGGCTCACGGAAAGTTCGTCCCCTGCGGCTCGATGAGGCATTGACTCATGCGGCTCATGAAGAGTATCTTCCTGCGGTTCAAGTGTTGGCCATCCTATGCGGCCCTGGCAGGACCTTCAATTAAAACACGTGGCATTGAAGATTCAACCGAATCCCAACAAGAATATTTGACACCATTATCATAATTGCCGAGATCAGGGCATATCATTTATCATCAAGCCAATAGGACACGTGGCGAGCAATCAAATATTGGCATAATCAATCACGAGGATTTAAAGCAGTCAGCATTAACTGCTCATGAGATTTGGTGCTATCAGCATTAGTGGCCGAGATTCATTATGATCAGGATCAAGGGCTCAGATAGAATGAAGGAAGCGCCGACATTCCAAACAGATAATCATCAGCAAACCCTAATGATCACACCCCACTCCTATAAATAGCCAGCATCCTCCCCATGCAAAAGAGAGAAAAGAGAGGAGAGAGAGAGAGGTCGGCAACAAAAGAATAAAAAAATAAGAAGAGAGAGATCTACACAGAGAGAGCTCCCCCCTTTTTTCTTGATACTCACAGAGAGAGAGAAGCCAGGAGAGCCACCCGAGGAGAGTAAGAAGAGCCTTTCTTCGTCAACGCCAAGCAGATCTTCCTCGAGCCAAGGCTGCATACTGATCGTCCAAGGAGTAAGGCAGAGCGGCCGTCGCTTTCCCGAGCCTCTACCGTCACCCCCAGAATCAAAAATAAACAATCGTACTTAGTCTGCTGTACCTAGGTTTTCGTCCCTAGGCTTTCTTTGTACGAGCGAGTTTGTATTGTGAGTCTAAGTTCAGTCCTCCGATAATTGTTCTGTTCTTTTACAATCAATGGCAAACACGATGGCGACTCTGCTGGGGACTAACTTCTCCACGGCTGAGGAGTTGGTGACGCAATCGGATGCTGCCAAACTTGGCTCCACACAACAGAAGATGGTCGTCCGCTTCGACCAACAGGCGTTCGAAGAGATGCTCTCTGAAGGCAACGCTGGCCCGGTCCAGAAACGCACCCGCACCACGAAGGCTCACAAAGAGTGGAGGCCAAAGTCATTTGCTCCTCCCCAAGCCCTCGATGGGATACCCTCGGTCGCTCAAGACGGCGAGAAAGATTCTCCTGCGGCCCCACTTCAGATCGCAGACACCTCTGCTGCCCCCAAGTCCGGCAGAAGAAAACACTATGATGCTGGACTTGCAGGGGCAAAGAGGGTCTCTGCTCAACCTGAACCGCAGAAGGGTATTAGCCGCAGAAAGAAAATCCATGCGGCCACAACCGCCAACCACACAAAGAAAACTTATACGGCCACTGCTGTCAGCCGCATAACTTATGCAGCTACAGTTCCCAACCGCATGGATGAGATTCATGCGGCTAGTAAAGTCAACCGCTTGCAGAAAACCCATGCGGCCACAGATGCCAATCGCATGCGGACAGCCTGCACGGCCGTGACTCCTAACCGCATAAGAACTCGTCCCACAACAGAAGACAGTCGCATGCAGATAGCCTGCACGGCACCCAACGCTAGCCGCATAGCATCTCTATCGCGCTTCTCTCGATCAGTTTTCGACCGACTCTCATGCGGTCCTAACTCTGATCACTCGCTGGATGAGAATCCAGACTCTGTGATATCTAATGTGGACTCTTCCTATTACGCACCCACAAGTGCTAAAAAGAAAAAGTTTAGGGCAGCAGGGACTCATCAAGTCCAGACAGCTGCCCCAACCTCTGACTATCGGGGCGTCCCGCTGAGTATCACGCGGGCCTCTGACGGGAAGTTGTATAAAACCACTCGAGTCCAGCCCCCGGCGGCAAACGGACAAAGTGGTTCCTCTGACCTGCGTGAAGCTATCCTCCACAAACACAAGGAAAGAGAAGGAGCCTCAGCGTGCAGAGAGTCCTCACAGGGACGTCACTGCACCCAGATTATCGTCAACTGCTGTTGCAATAACACGGCAGTAACAGAAGACCGGCCATCCGTCTTCCAAAGATTACAACATCCGAGCTCGGAAGACGAGGCACCTCCCGTTGCCTCCTGCAATTCCGCACGGAAAGTTCCCGTGGGGGGGAGAGGGAAGAAGACAAGCATCTCCAGCCCAAAGGTGTCAACTATTGCAGCTAAGAAGCCGTCGTCTAAAGGATTATCCTCTACTGGAGTATTCCAACACACCCGTTCAAAGACGAAAACTGCTACAGTAGGAAGATCGCCGTCTACGTCATTGGGGGTCGTCGGAACTGGGGGTAGCACTCCTCCAAACCTCTACGACAACCCGACATTCCAAGAAGACAGACTGGAGGAAGCAAATCCTCCAACGGATACAACAGATACCGACATCCTCGAGGACGTCCTAAATGAAGCAAGTTCTGAAGCTGGGGGTACTGTTCCTTCCGAGTCCGAACCTGAAGAGAACATCCCCACATATCCCGATGATTTCTCGATGCATGAGTATGACTCGGAGGGCATGTCCGCCACCTCTCCTTCTGTCACTCCTCACGTGAGGACGGTATTCATGACAGACAACAGCCAAGGTGGTTCCGGCGATCGCCAACGTATCGACACTTTGGAGGCCATACTGCACGCCTTGGTCAAGTCCGTAGATGAGATCAAAGCGGCACTTCCTACTCTGCAGGGAGTGACACCTGGTCAGACAAGCACGGGTCCCACGAACAACATAGATTCAAATTCAGCGACACCAAACCCGGGCAATAATGCTTTCGAGATAACGGCCCCTACCGCGACAGATGAGGCCCGAGAAGTAAGGAGAGAGGTTCAGGAGCTTCGAGCGATGTTCCACGCCCGAGAAAATTCTCAAGACCTCAGAATACGACAACCATACCCAGCTGAATGGAGGGATGTGCCCTTTCCCCCAAGATATAAGCCGTTTAATATCAACCCATATGATGGTAAGACTTCAGCAAGCCGGTACATCACTTACTTTGAGGTCACTACCGACCATCTGCCCCATGAGGACGCCATTCTCACACGGTTATTCATTGGGGCACTGGAAGGAGTCGCCTTTGATTGGTACCGCAACCTGCCAGATAATTGCATCCACTCCTTCGCTGGCTTCAAGCGCTTGTTCTTGGAGAGGTTCTATGAGGTAGGGCAGGACGTCACGATGTCTACCCTCATGGACGTCGTCCAAGGAGAGAAAGAGCTGACATAGAATTACATTGAGCGGTTTCGTCAAACCGCAATGAAATTACCATCTGGCAACCCGGACTCTTCCTTGATTGAAATTTGCCAAAAGAGACTACTCCCAACAATTAGTCTCTGGATGGGCGAAAGTCAATTCAAGGACTGGAAGGCCTTTATCATCAGCGCTACAAGTGCCGAGGAACGATTGAAGAAAGCCCGCCAACTGGGGTTGCATATCTCAGAGGGAGAGAACAAGGGAAAGCGTCCCAACGCCAGCAACGACAATGGGGGTAGCCCCTCCAACCGAGACAACAAAGGCAAGCAGGCCATGGTGACCGATACAGCCCAGAAGCCAGAGCAACAGCCAGCGGACAAACAATAGCCTCAAATCACTTATTCTTTCGAAGACGGCCACGTCAAGCCTATCTTGGACATGCTTATATAAGAAGATAGAATTCAGCTTCCTCCACCAAGGCGGGAACCTCGGCCTGCTGATTTGGAAAATCCAAGTTCTGCCATTACCACCGCTACGTCCACCATGCTACACACGACTGCTACCAACTGAAACGCTATATCCAGAACCTCATCGATTCAAACGCTCTGGCTATCGACTTCGAGGAGGTAACCGTAGCAGCCAACATGGTGTCCGTACAATTCAGCAATTTCCCTCCAACAGAGACTCAAGACGGTGTCATGCCCATCCCTCTGGCAACAATGGAAATCACTAACCTTCCGCCTGCCCGTGATCAAACTCCCGGCCTAATACCCCTCACCACATCACGAGGGGAGATCATGTGTGTCCATCCGGACCTAGTCCATGAGGTGACTCAGCCCACTTTATCCTCTAAAAAGAAAAGTGGAAAGGTCAGATCATGCCGCACCGCCTCGGCAGAGGAGGGGGAAGTCTCAGCCGTCACTACCCGATCTGGAGCACAAGCCCAACCAGTGGCCGAGAATCCGACTAATGATCAGCAGCCCACAAACGCTGATACTCCGGGACCGGCTCAGCCTTCGACGACCGACAAGCCTAGGCCGAAGGAGACTCGCTTCGACAAATCTCTCCGAAAGGAGACACCTCAGGGGCTGGAGAGACCCTATAACTTCGACATCTTGGCGCAATTGGCTAACACACCGGCCAAATTGTCCTTATACAAACTCCTGAGACTCTCAAAAGATGTCCGCACAGCTCTAAGTGAGGTGCTCCAAAATGCCGACGCATATTTGGCTCAGGTCAACCTCACGGGAGATAATCAGCCTACAGATCTCCAAGATAGTGCGTGTACAGGTGCAATGCCCAATATCGTCTTCTCTCCGCAGGATATGCTCATCAAAACTAACCTGCACGATCGCCCTTTATACTACACTTGATACATCGGCGACGTAAAGGTGGACCGAATGCACATTGATCCTGGGTCCTCCATAAGCATCATTCCGAAGGGTCTGCTACATCATCTTCGCATTCTAATGCATCGTCTGACGCCTACAAGCACCGCCATCAGCGGTTTCAATTCGGGCAGGAGCTACCCAATAGGGAAGATTCGCTTGAAATGTCAGATTGGCAATCTCCAATCAGAAGTCACCTGCTACGTCATAGATGCCGACACTTCATACAACATCCTTTTAGGGCGCCCTTGGATACACGATTACATGATCGTGCCTTCCACGCTATACCAATGCTTCAAATATGTCGACAAGCACGGCTTCGTGAGGACAGAATTTGCTGATATCGATCCCTTCAAAGGGGTCGAATCTTACTACTCGGACTCCTGCTTATACGAAAAGTCGAAAAGGCACCTTGATGAAGGAGACGCACAAACTCATACCGAGACAACCACAGGATCAAAAGGACCCCTGACGATCCACCTCCAAGCTCACAAACCGGGCAAGTCTGCACCCCTTACCGCCACTCTACGGAAGGACGCAATCAGCCTCTCAGCGCAGGAGGAGCAAAGGATAATCCGGCTGCCAAGGTCCGACCAAGTGCCGAGACCCACAACAGGGCCACTGACAATCAGATTGCCGAGAGTCGATCAACCCCAAACGGAGAAGCTCAATCCCTCCGGTCGGCCACTGACGATACGCCTTCCCAAGAAGGTTCTTCACCCTGATGCAAGGTCTGACACTTCTAGTGAACCAGCCACTCCTCGCTCCACGTCAAGTGCCAAACTGGGGGTCGCTAGTCCGCCAACAACTCCATGATCTACTCCATCAACTGAACTCCTGATGATCAAGTTGCCAAAATCATCCTCTCAGTCTGTATTTACACAAGGGGTGGCTGAAGAAGAGTTGGAGCTGGCCAAGTATGTGGCTGCTCACACTGAGGCTTGCTCATGTTGCCCATCAACGGCAACTTCCTGAAGAAGTATTACGTCCGAAACGACATCCAAAAAAAAAAAAGAAAAAAAAAGAAAAAAAAAAGAGAAAAAAAAAATCCCTGATGATTGAGTTATGTACCCCCCGGTACCGCTGAACTCACATTCCGCCTCCAAATTTCCTAGATTGGTGAGTTATGTACCCCTCGGTACCGCTGAACTCACATCCACTCCAGATTATCTAGTCATGTATCCATTGATACCACTGAACCCACATCCACAACATTTCAGATTACCGAGCCATGCACCCGCTGGTGCCACTGAACTCTCATTTCCTCAATATTCTAGAAAATCCAAATTATGTACTTACATTCCGGTAACTCTCTCAGATAGTAAGTCATGTATAATCATACCTCTGAATTTTCTTTTCTGAAAGAGATCCTCCCTCATGATCCACTACCCGTGCTCCCAGTGCACAAAAAGGGTAATCGATCCACTAATCTCCGAAACGACCATGTCCTTATTACCTCTGAATCGTTTTCACTTCCACCAAAAAACAAACCGCCCCCTCGCATAGAACTTCCATGTCCTCCTACCTCTGAGTAATTCTATGCACCCCTTCTTCATTGGGCCCACTCCTGCCATGTCCTCATTACCTCTGAGTGGGAAGGCTCCGTCGAAGAAATCACCATATTTGCCATGTCCACATTACCTCTGAGCAAGTATGTTGGTTCCCTTTCAACCTATTGTCTGTACCCACAACCGGGGTGCGACAAGGATAATAGGTCCACAAATGTCCTCTGTTGACCACAAATGTCCTCTGTTGACCACAAATGTCCTCTGTTGACCACAAACGTCCTCTGTTGACCACAAATGTCCTCTATTGACCACAAATGTCCTCTGTTGACCACAAACGTCCTCTGTTGACCACTATTGATTATAGAAAAGTCTTCTGTGAAGTCTCCCCCTACCATGTTCTCATTACCTCTGAGTAGGAAGATTCCACAGTAAAACCCTCATGTTTGCTACGCCCTCGTAACCTCGGAGCAAATATGACTGGCTTCCTTCCAACTTGTTATCCGTACCTAAAACCAAGGTTCGCCTAGGATAACAGGTCCACAAATATCCCTTGCTAAGCTTCTTGGCATAAATCCACCATCTTACCATGCCCCGGGAGCCCAGCTGCTCTACGGCATTCCTTTCCCCAGTACCGAGAACATCCATGACCATTTTGTCATGGCTGTCCCGGACATCCTGATCAAACTTGTTATCCGTACCTAAAACCAAGGTATGCCTAGGGTAACAGGTCCACAAATAACCCCCCAGCAAGTCCGATTCCATTAACGCCGATACAAGAAAGAAAAGATGAGTTGAAACATGCTCATTTATCCAAAAATCAAAGGGCTACATCATTAGGGATCACATCCCTTCCAAATAAAATATACACATGAAAAAAAAAAAAGAAGCAGAAGAAGACAGAGGGCGGATCACTGTTCCGGGGCACATAACACCGTGAGGCGGTCCTTTATCAAGGCGACCGACCGCTCAAACCTCTGTTTGGCTCGACGCTCAGCTTCCTGGTTCAACACCGCCGGGTCCTCCAGATGAATGTGGGCCTGCCAGTTGTCTTCGAACTTCTTAAAAGATCGCTCCAGGTTGGCAGAAGTTCGAGAAATCCGCTCGGCCTCCCGGGCAATCGACTCCTGTTCTGCATGAGCAGCCTCCCGCTCTGACTCTAAGAAGGCTAACTCCTTCTGGAGCGCGAGAATCCGCTCCTTCGTGTCAGCTATTCCACGAGAGGCAGACTCTTCCCGGGCCCTACAAGCCTGACTCCGACGACCCAGCCGGTTATAGGAGGCAGAAAACTTGTCAAGATCCCCCTACACAGCCGGCCCGGCAGTTTCTCGAGCGAGCTTGATCCTGTCCCGAGCCGCAACCAGGAAGCCCCGCTCTCGTTCGATCGCGACAGGCAAACCAGCCTGCCGTACTGCCAGCAGTTGGGTCACAAGCTGGTCAGCCTCTGTCAGCTTAGGCTCCAGGAACGCTGCTAACCCCAGCCCGCCAGGAAGACCCTTCAGAGTGTCAATTTGACCCCGAGCTCCCCGTAGAGACAGAGAAAAAGGGACCCCCCGGTCCACGGCAGCATTTATACCCCTCCCTAAGTGGCGATAAAAGCTGTCAACCACATCCTGCGTCACCTCGTCCAGAGCCTCCGAGGAAACCGGTGTCAGCGGGAGTGTGGCTGGTAGCACGGAAGAAGACGCGACAGAGTCTGCCGCTCCTGCCACCAGAGAAACCAACTCCGTACGGAAAGACGCTTGAACAGCGGCCAACTCCTCTTCAGCAGCCTGCAGGATTTGGATGCTCGACAAGGTCGAGAAGTCGACTGCCGGAGCCGTGTCAACATTGGAAGACGAGGCGGAAACCATTGCCAACTTCCTCCCCATCTGCCCGGAGACGGCAGGAGGCTCTTCAACATGAGAGGAAGGAGAAGAAACATTCCTTTCGTCCGGATAATGGCCAACTGAACTCTCCCTGAGAACATTCGCGGCGGAAGGTAAAAGGTCAGGACCTGCAGGGCCAAGGCAACCATGAATCGACTTGACCCGAAGGATATGTTGATAGAGCGAATAAGCCCCTTCGGTAGTCAATATATGGCCTATCTTACCAATGGAGGAGTACGGAGGCTGAGGTTCGTTTACAGCCACCATAGCCTCCTCACCAATAACCTCCGAATCAGGAATCAGAGAGTCGTCCCCGGAAGAAGAGGTACTGAGAACGGTATCATCTCACCGAAGCTCAACGACCACAGGGGCGGGCCCAGAGGAACCTTTGTTCCCCCGAGCTGATGCTTCAGCAACCCAGGAACTTCCAGCCGCCTCCGGGAGAGCCCCAGCAGAAAGGACCGCGGCGCACATATCGTTGATTAAGACAGCGAGGGCGGGATCAACCTCGGAGGCAGTAGATGGTTCAGAAGACCCCGGTCCGTCGGACGCCTACAAAGAAAAGTGATTAAATCATATCTGCAAGAGGAAAGAGAACTACAACAAAAAAACAAATCCAATTTAGCCTTACCTCCGGAGTAGCATCGGTACCGTCATCCCTTTCGGTAATAAGCAATCCACGAGATTTAACGGCAGCTCTCTTCACGGAAAAGGTCGCACCACTGCCAGAAGATTCATGCCTGACTCGCTTACGTGAGGAACTAGACACAGCCGGAAGCTGTTCTTTCCTCACTCTTCCACCTTCTGTAGAAAGCAATGGGCCCTCCGCCAGTTCATCAGGGATGGGAAGCAGTTGATCGGCTACTTCTTCGCCTCCATCAAAAAAAGAATCTTCGCTGTCATCTTCCTCCCCAGCCGATTCGGAAGGTTCTGATTCAGGGACAGGAGTCTGAAGCGCTAGTTGCTTTCTAGCCTTAGCCCCCTTTGGCTTCTCCTCTAAGCCCGTACCCACGATAAAACTGGTACTCGGATCGAAATTGATAGGAGGCTTGTTCGCCATGACATGATACAAAGCAGCCACGTATAAAATTTCCCTTGGCGCCTGAGCATCAGGGACCGAGAAGCTGGCTCGAGTATGATAAGCATCATAATAATTCCACGCCCTGACGCCATCAAGAACGCTACCTTCGAAGCCCAAACCAGGATTGGGATGATCAAGGAATAACTGGCTATAACCGAACTGCCGAGAAAACCTACTAGGTAGGTAAGGCTCCAGGTACACCCTATCGCGGTTGCGATAAACCAAATGAGCAGGGCGGATGTTACGCAACCAGGTAAGCATATCCGGAGATAGAAAGTGAGGAGGTCCAGTACCATCAAGGTGTACCTTACTCACATCTTCATCAGAAAAAGGAGGAACGGACACAAAAAGGTGACACCTATCTACCCTCGCCAGCGCCCTCCGACAAGCCGGCATAGTATTGTATTCCCAAGACTGGCGATGGCATTTGAAGAGGAAAGCATCTTCATCCGTAGCATCTTCTGCTATCCCGGGTCCCAGCAAAGACTTGTAGTACATCGCCAACCACCCCATCAAGTAATGGAAAGGCAATTCTACGCGCTCAAAATCCAAGGTTTTCTTACGAGCAACAACTTTGGATGAGAAGGTTCGAAGACCGTGGTGGATGCTGCACACCATGGCGGGAAGAAGGGCCAGCCTAACTCCGAACACCAGTTTAACGGCAGGAAGAATAAAATGGCGACCGATCCTCTCGATAGAACCTGCTCCTCCCGAGACGACGCAATTCCGTAGCCATATCATTAAAAAGCCAGCCAGAAGTGCCTTCTCTGACATCTGCGTGGTCCCATAGTAAAAGTAGCTGAGAGAGTCAGATTGACTCCCAAATATGTCGCTCCTGGACCTCGACTTCTTGACGCCTGACATCAAATCCTTCACCTCCTCGTGCGTTCTAGGGGTTCGAGGAGTAACTTCGCCAGAAGGACCAACTTTGAAAAGGTAATTAATCCATGATGTGGTGTGGGGAGCGGTCCCTTCGGAGCTATCCGCTGTCTTTATAGCCATCTGATGACAAGCACTATGGTGGCACAGCAACTCCCGGTATACTGCAATAAAATCTGGGAATCATCGGTTCAAGTCCTCAAACTCATCATTCGAAGGGGTGTACACCTCGACAGGCTCATTTCCCCAGGGGAGTTTAGAGACAGTATACATCTCGTGAAGAGCAAGCCCCAGCTCCCCTACTGGTGAGAAGAATGTCCCCGTTCGTTGGCTATACATCTCCAAGAGCGCCATGAACAGCGGCTTGTTAATAGGGAGCCCGTGACAAGTCCCTCGAACAGCATGATAAAGTCCCACCTCCCACAAGAGTGTTCCGTAGGTCTGCAGGACCCAGGTGGTCAACTGGATCCACGCAGAAGTAGGGTTTATCCAGTTCGGCAACGCTATCCTACCAACAGGATAGGACTTCTTACG
Source organism: Iris pallida (assembly GCA_029216955.1). Taxonomy (NCBI): domain Eukaryota; kingdom Viridiplantae; phylum Streptophyta; class Magnoliopsida; order Asparagales; family Iridaceae; genus Iris; species Iris pallida. The sequence continues at coordinate 9,534,868 of JANAVB010033815.1, forward strand.
GACAAGCCGATTCAAGAAGGTGTCAGCCTGAGCAAATGACAAGTTGGGACCGTATGCATTCATGAAGGAGCCCGGGGACAGACCCATCATATACCGAGGGACGGGATCCTTACCTGGGTACGCTGACCGCATATTCGGATTGTAATGGATATCGCCCATCAACATCCCCGATTGAGTAGGGGTTAAGTTACACACCATCTTCCTGTCCAACAGCACCATGTTGAACCACGATAAGGGATAATGGCGTTCCATAAAAGGAATATGGATTGACTCCCCGTCCAAAGAGAAATCCCAGTTCTCGGAAATCTCTAACACTCGAGAGTTCCCTATGATTAGAGCATCTCCAAAGAGGAATAGAGGCTTCAGGAATTTCCCATCCAGCCTCCCAGTGTTCATCATGGAACGAAGGTAATGAAGGGTCTGATTCTCGATGGCGTTCAACCTCTCCAAAGGCTCATCAGCAGGGAACTGATTCAATACATGCTTAATTAGGTCGTCAAGACGCACACCCAAAGCGAATTGATTTGAACCAACCAAAAGTTCCCCCGCAGGATTCACGGACAGATTCACTAGAAAAAGATAAAAGAAACAAGGTCAGAAGACAAACAAAAAAGACAGAAATATTGGAAAAGATTACTGAAGTCTAGGCGGCTAAGGTTGCCACGGCCTCATGCGGCTCATCAGCAGATAGGTCCATGCGGCTCTGCGCGTCATAGCCCCATGCGGCTCTGAATTAACCAAATCCGTACAACTCAGATTCAGAAGGGTTTATAGATTCATGCGGCTAAGCCCGACTCATATAAACCACTGCGGCTACAAACCATCAAGTTCATGCGGTTCAAAAGGGAGCAACGCTTATGCGGCCCAAGTCGAAAACACACATGCGGCACTGATCGAATATGACAAACTCATGCGGCCATAATGGGCGAAGTGCCTATGCGGCCACATCGATACATCTCGTACATGTGGCTTGTGCATAAAGTATGCAACAGAGCCATGGCAGCAGTTAGGGTTTTTCGGAGTGACCCCCTTACCAGCGATGGGCGGGTGAACATCAGGATGGACAACGCCTACAGCAGCCGACGGAGGAGCGACTACATTCGTCGCTGCAGTCGTCGCCGCAGCAACTGCCTTGCCCTTCGCGGCCTTCGATGCAGCAGATCTCTTAGGAGCCATGGTCGATAGATGAAGGAGGACGACGAAGAGCAAAACTGACAACAGGGAATTCAAGCAAAGAAAGGAGATAAAGAAATTCCCAAGAGCTGAAAGACTCCTATTTATAGGCGATCCATGAAGTAGAAAGACGCCTCGGATTACGCGCCGCCTCCAAAAATAAAGGCGAGAACGCTTCGGTCAAAGCAAAAACCGACCCTTGGGATCCTCCCCCAAAAGACGGCGTTAAATCAAATCGAAAGCAATTAATGAAGATTTGCTCACGAGGTCAGGACGCGTGGCCAAGAGCCTATGCGGCCAGAAGGATCTATGCGGCCGAGATGCTAATGCGGCCAGGAAGCTCAGGTAAACAGAACATCCTATGCGGTATGAACGGGGCCATGCTTCTTATTCAAAGTGTTTCAATTTTACAAATTGAAAACTTTGAAGGGGGTCCTGTAGAAGCATGGAAAATATTAGAATAAAAGCATAGATAGCCAATGCGGCCTTGGGTAGCAAGCCTATGCGGCTCATAACTGGAGTTGCCCCATGCGGCCCGAAAGAAGACCCTCAGACTCATGCGGTTCGGGGATATATGCGGTTCAGCAGGAACATGCGGCTCAATTGACGCCACGTGTGATCCCTCCACAGCTGGCTACGGGAGTAATGGCCTCATTTAATGCTCTGACACGACTCGACGGCTGCGACGTCTCTGACATAAAGCGTCATAAATGGCTCTGCCATAATGACAGACTCCTCGGGGAAAGAAGACAATCTCTGACCCGATCTGTCAGAAATCCTAGATTGCCACGTGGCAAAAGTCTCATGCGGCTCGGATAGAGAACAGCTTCATGCGGCTCAGCGAGGAATCACTCTAATATGATTAACAGGAATCCGCCATATGCGGTCCACCCATTAGCCCGGTCTATGCGGCTCAATACCATGTTAACTCAGGCGGCCCACAAAAACTATGCATATGCGGCTCATGGAGGGTTCGTCCCCTGCGGCTCGCAGAGACTACGCATATGCGGCTCACGGAAAGTTCGTCCCCTGCGGCTCGATGAGGCATTGACTTATGCGGCTCATGAAGAGTATCTTCCTGCGGTTCAAGTGTTGGCCATCCTATGCGGCCCTGGCAGGACCTTCAATTAAAATACGTGGCATTGAAGATTCAACCGAATCCCAACAAGAATATTTGACACCATTATCATAATTGCCGAGATCAGGGCATATCATTTATCATCAAGCCAATAGGACACGTGGCGAGCAATCAAATATTGGCATAATCAATCACGAGGATTTAAAGCAGTCAGCATTAACTGCTCATGAGATTTGGTGCTATCAGCATTAGTGGCCGAGATTCATTATGATCAGGATCAAGGGCTCAGATAGAATGAAGGAAGCGCCGACATTCCAAACAGATAATCATCAGCAAACCCTAATGATCACACCCCACTCCTATAAATAGCCAGCATCCTCCCCATGCAAAAGAGAAAAAAGAGAGGAGAGAGAGAGAGGTCGGCAACAAAAGAATAAAAAATAAGAAGAGAGAGATCTACACAGAGAGAGCTCCCCCCTTTCTTCTTGATACTCACAGAGAGAGAGAAGCCAGGAGAGCCACCCGAAGAGAGTAAGAAGAGCCTTTCTTCGTCAACGCCAAGCAGATCTTCCCCGAGCCAAGGCTGCATACTGATCGTCCAAGGAGTAAGGCAGAGCGGCCGTCGCTTTCCCGAGCCTCTACCGTCACCCCCCAGAATCAAAAATAAACAATCGTACTTAGTCTGCTGTACCTAGGTTTTCGTCCCTAGGCTTTCTTTGTACGAGCGAGTTTGTATTGTGAGTCTAAGTTCAGTCCTCCGATAATTGTTCTGTTCTTTTACAATCAATGGCAAACATGAATGACACCCTCTTTTCCGTGCTCAAAAGGGATGTTAATATCCTCTCTCCTTATTTCTGGAGTGGTACCTAACCCAAGATCGAATGTGGGTTCTGCAGCTATTCCACTAGTCGTTGGAAGAGTCGTTTCCTGAAATTGAGTTGATTCTACCTCAATTGGTTCAGCGGAAGTTACCGGAATATGAGCGTGATCAGATTCTGTTCTTTCAGTAGAAACTGTTTCTTCGATTTCTGGCAATATACCTCCGCTCATAATGGTTTCCAGAAGTTCATTGCCCTTCAGTTTTCCGACAGTCCTCTTGACGAGTCTGGCTCTCGATTTCCTTTTTATTAAAGGAGCATTATCTTCATCCGTCTCTTCATCTTTATCAGCAGCATTATCTTTATCAACTGGAAGACCACCTAGAGATGAAGTGGCAGTTATTGAAATCCTTTTCTTCTTAGAAGTCTGAGATTTAGTGCTCTTTTTAGAGACCGTCTCAGATTTATCACTCCATTTTCTCTTGGAGATGGACACAAATATCGGAGGAAGAACTTCATCAGAAAATATTTGCTCTGTGGATACTTCATATAAAGGCTCGACCTCCGTAGTCTCATCCTCAGGGTCCAGGGTAAATTGTGAAGTGATAATTTTCTTCTTCGATCTCTTTGACAGAGCTGGGTCGTCCTCTGCAACGAAAGTCTTCAAATGGAAATTTGGCATAAAAGTGCTCGATGAAACATAAAAACGGGCATATGTGTAGAGCATTTTTGTTCCCGTCTTGGTTAAAGGATTCGGCATAGAGAATTCAGCCTTTGTATCTCTAGCTGTGAAATATCTCCATGCCCGAGCACCATCGATAAGTCCTCCACGAGCAGAGAGGCAAGTAGTGGCATTCCAAACATGAAGTTGATCATATCCGAACTGTCGAGCAAATCGACTCGGCAAATATGGTTCTAAATATGTCATTTTCTCATGACGATATACCAAATGAGATGGCCGAATTCGTTGTAACCACTGAAAAGATACATCACTTAGCCTGTGACCTTTCTCTCCATCTATCAAATTCAAAGGATACTCTCATAACCTGTTGGCGGAGGAACACATTGAATTGACCAGTATGATGCTCGGTTCAAAATATTTCTGCATTCTGGAAGTGTATGAACTTTCCAGAAATTTTCTCCAGCATATTTCTCTAAAAAGAGATTGTTGCTCCCTCCCGCTCCCGGAAAATAATCACCAATTAAAAATTAAACTATGGCAGAGATATAAGAGACAATAAATAAAGATAGAGAATTCAAACTCAGTAACACAGCGATATATACTGGTATCCCTCTGAGAGGACTAATCCAGTCTCGAGTACTCTTGCTCGATATTAATCCACTATGGCACAAGCTTTAACTGAGAGCTTGCAGTCTCTTACAACACCGTGCTTGGTGACGAGCGCACGACCAGCTCCACAACACACACCATGCTTGGTGACGAGCGCACGACCAGCTCCACAACAGAAAAAGTTGTTGAACTTGGAACGACCTCTTTACAACTCTTGAAACACTAAAAGATTCTAAATCAACTCTGATAGTACTGGCTTTTGGCTAAGAGGTGTATAGGTATGATTTGAAAATCTTAGATCGTTTGAAAACACTTGAGTAGTAGAGAAGAGAGAATGAAGAATGAATTGATGATTTGAAATAAAAAGTTTTTCTCTATTTATAGGTGTTTTCTCGAACCAAACTCGGGCAGAGTTCGGGCAGAGTTCGGATGCAAATATCTCGTAAAGAGACGTTGCTCGCTGATTTGGAGGCAACAGAAGTTTGAATCATTTTTTACCGAGCTCGGTCAGAGTTCGGACCGAACTCGGGCCGAACTCGGTTACGAGTTCTGTCAGGAGATATTTGAAAATCATTTATAAAAACAGTTTTCAAAATATGTTTTTGGTTATTTGCAAAATCATTTGTAACGGCTAATTTCAAAATATGTTTTTGAAATGTTTTGTAAATGAAATACGAATGGTAAATAGGTAGGCTTTTGGAATGTGGACAGTTTTAACCCTAAGCCAGTATTACCAAAACTGATTTTACAAAATAAATCCTAGACTCAATAAAATATAAAATACAGAATAAAATGAGAAATAAGTCTTCTGAAGATTTGATGATGTTGACGCTTTGTTTGATGCAGTACATCATCCGTTGAATTTGATTTTATGTATCCTGAAATGATTAGCAGCATTTTCTATTTGTGTGTTGACTTAAGTGTATATTGATTATCGAAATCGGGTGTGACCATGGAATGGGCCAACATGATCGTGGGGTCGTCCGCACCAGGAGCCTCAGGAGAAAAGTAGGCTGTAGTCGGGTCAAAAAACTGAAAGGAAGCCTCATCAGTAAATCGAGGACCCGGAAAAGCAGGGTGAGGTAAGATGGTCACTGGATGGACATGATCATGAGCCAGGCTGTAGTGGAGGTCAGCAATGCCATTTCTCAGCACCTGGGCCTGAGAAATGCGCCGGAACTCCGAATCCAGATGACGTTGCGTTGAGACAGCAACAAAGTCATCAAAGCGCTGAAAGAACGCCCGATCAAATCCTGGGACAGGGGCTGGAGCAGGAGGAGCATCAGCAGGAGGGACCTCAGCATCAGCAGCTGGAGCAGGATGAGCTCCAGGAGGCAGAGATGGAGCAGGAAATCGACGAGATCTAGTTAGCTCGACAGGAGTAGAGGAGATGGCACACGTCTCAAGATCAATCTCGAAACGTCGAAAGATAGAAGCTAAGTGTATTGGATATACTAGATTCCTACCTACATTTTTGCAGTTAAGCATCCAGGACATCATAGTTTTGGGAATGGAGAATGGGATGCCAAAGTGAATATGATATAAAGCAGATAGTTCCATAAAGGTTACTTCATCAGTAGAACCTTTCTTTGGAAGAAGTACGGAGAAAACCATACGATGAAGTTCATAGAAAGTTTGGTTCAAATTATTGGCAAAAATTCTACGGGGAACAGGGTTAGGATGACAGATTAGTTCCATGAAGAAAGCAAGAGTGACATCAGCAGGGAATTGAATATGATAGATGTCAACTAAAGCATCACCAAGATCAGGAATATGGAAAAATTTGCTGATGTCGGTGGCGCTAAATTCCAATTCTTGCCCAGCAACGCAAGAATAGAAATTCCTGTTTGGTTTTACTTGCAGGTTACAGTAAAACATACGGATGGCGTTGTCATAAATATTGTCTTGTACCTCGAAGAAATCTCGGTACCCAAGTTGGTCAAAAGTTGGAGCGTACTCAAAGAAAGTAGTAAAGTTTACGAAAGCTCCATTACAAATATGACGACCAGAAAAAGAGTCGAACCAGAGATCCGAAAAATCTTTGTCCGGGAACAAAGTAGAGTCATATTCATCGGGATCTCTAGGTCGTGCTGGACTGAATAAACTAGCAGGGGTGTATTCAGAAGAAGAGGAGGCACCTTGGGAAGTGTTCCTCTTTGACGCTTGGGGGCCATGAGAAAATAGAGAGAAAGTACCTTTTGAAGAAAAAAGAAGGAGGAACAAGATGATCGCCCATTAGATCTCTTCGGAACCTTGCTAGGATAAAGGAGGAGAAGCTTCTAGGAAGAGAGGAGTGATTTCCACGAGTTGTTGTATGGAAAAAGTGGAGGAAAAGATGGGATTTATAGGCACTAGGGCCGGCTATTCGTTTCTGGAACCATAACAGCGTCGACCGAACTCGGTCCAAATTCGGTCCGAACTCGGTCAGAGTTTGGGCCGAGTTCGGCCACTTGCATTCCCGAGACAGTCAATGCATTCTGGTAGGTTTAAAAGTAGAATTTAATAACTTTGACTGTAATATTAAATAACGAATGTTATTTTTGGGTTAACTGTAGGGGTTGTCCCAGCTAACGGAGGTTCACCGGGGAACTCTTAAATACCGCTTCGCTTCGACCGTAGTCGTGGTGACAGACATACCCTTTTTAAGTTTGTGCCCAAAAACCATCTTTCGAGATCATTTGTGCAAGACTGTCGAATGCTACGTCGATGATATTGCTGTTAAAAGTCGTCTAAAGGAAGATCACATCCAAGACTTGAGAACTATCTTCAACCTCATGCGCCAATATCAACTCAAAATGAATCCCACCAAGTCATTCTTGGGTGTCTCTAGTCGTAAATTTCTCAGCTTCGGCATTACCTCTAAGGGTATACACGTGGATCCCGAGAAGATCAAAGCCATTCAAGAGATGCGTCCTCCACGCAACCTAAAAGAGCTACGAGGATTCCAAGGTCGACTTGCGTACATCAGAAGATTCATTTCGAATCTGTCTGGACGCTGCAGACCATTTACTCAACTAATAAAGAAGGGTGTATCTTTCATTTGGACTGAAAAATGTCAACGAGCATTTGATGACATAAAGTGATATCTCATGAATCTACCAGTCTTGGTGCCACCAATCTCTGGCATACCGTTTTTAATGTATGTCCGTGCTATGGACCATTTATTGGGTGCTTTACTTGCCCAAAAGAACAAAGAAGGTCACGAACAAGCCATATATTACCTCAGTCGTACTATGATTGGTGCTGAACACCGTTATAGTCCGGTCGAAAAAGAATGCCTAGCTCTTATGTTTGCTGTTCAAAAAACTCGACATTACATCGTTGGTCAAACTATTCATGTCATATCCCGAGTTAATCCTCTTTGGGTACTGATGAAGAAGCCTAGCACTCTCAATTCTTGGCTGGCTACATGGGCCATTCTGTTAGCCTAATATGACATGGTATATGTTCTTCAAATATCTGTCAAAGGTCAAGCACTGGCGGATTTCTTAGCAGCTCATCCTGTTCCAGAGACATCTAAACTCTATGATGAAATTCTAGACGAGACATTGGAATCTAATACAATCTCCAAAAAATTTCCTACTTGGCGCCTATTCTTTGATGTTGCATCCAGGATTGGACCCAATGGTGCCATTGTCGCAGGAGTTGGAGTTGTTCTTGTTTCTCCAGACGGGTCAGCTATTCAAAGAGCCTACTCCTTAGATGAGCCTTGCTCCAACAACGTGGCAGAATACAATGCTCTACTCATTGGCCTTCAGCTAGCTAAACAACTAGATGTCGAGTATCTTGAAGTCTATGGTGACTCCAAGCTGGTTGTTAACCAGGTTAGAGGAACTTATGAAGTTCGCCATCAAGATCTAGTGCCTTACTTTGAAGCGGCAATCAACATGGCTACATCATTCAAAGCCTTCTTCATCGAATATGTCCGTCGAGCTTGCAATACTGAAGCAGACGCTTTGGCTAATCTTGCAGCTATTTTAGCCATTCCTATCAAAAGACAGCAGGTGGTGGTTATCTCTAATCGGAAATTGTTCTACGTCGAAAACAATCGTAATATTGAGTTCAGTAATCTTACTGAAGCCAATGTTACCAGTGAAGATTGGAGAGCTCCCTTCATCGACTTCGTAGTTCATGACATACTCCCTGAAGATCCTAAGGAAGTTACGAGTATTCGTCAGCGATCTCTGCGATTCTACTACAATCAGACCGCCAAAACTCTCTACCGGCGGACTTATGACGGTCTTTTTTTGCGCTGTCTTGCTGGTGATGAAGCGAAGCAAGTATTGCGTAAAGCTCACGACGGTGTCTGCGGAGCATAATAACCCGGTCCTAAACTACAGGATCGTATCCGACGTATGGGTTACTACTGGCCCTCTATGGTATCTGATGCCATCGAATATGCAAGGAAATGTCGAGCTTGTCAAATCCATGCAGATTTCATTCATCAACCGTCAGAATTCCTTCATCCAACTACTGCTTCCTGGCCTTTTGAATCTTAGGGCATGGACATCATAGGTCCCATCAATCCTCCTTCTTCTAGGGGACATCGGTTCATACTGGCAATAACCGACTACTTCTCCAAATGGGCCGAAGCTATACCATTGGCTGAAGTCAAGACCAGTAGCATCATCAACGTCGTCAAACATCATGTTATCTATAGATTTGGTATACCTCGAAGGATCATTCATGACAATTGACCTCAGTTCATCAGCCAAAAGTTCACAAGGTTTTGTGACGATCACCGGATTGACAATATCGCTTCGACAGCCTACAATCCTGCTGCTAATGGCTTAGTTGAAGCTTTCAACAAGACTATCATCAAGCTCCTCAAAAAGTTTGTGTCTACTAACAAACGAAACTGGAGTGAAAAGCTTGGAGAATGTCTTTGGGCCTACCGTACTACGGTCCGCAACCCTACAGGCTGTACACCCTTCTCTTTGGTGTACGACTGTGAAGCAGTTCTACCCCTGGAACTTCAAATTCCGTCTTTAAGGATTGCCAGCCAATGAACTCACTACAGAGAACAACGATCTTCGCCGACTTCAAGAATTGGAGGCGCTCGATGAGAAGCGGTTAATGGCTCAACAGCATATTGAGTTATACCAAGCCCGCATCTCAAAGACTTTCAACCGCAAAGTTAAAGTCAGAGCCTTTCAGAAAGGAGAGCTTGTTTTAACAGTTATACGTCCTATGACTATGACCCACATGAGCAAGGGCAAGTTTGATGCAAAGTGGGAAGGGCCATATATCGTGAGCAAAGTCTTCTCAAATGGAGCCTATCAACTCACAGAGCTAGACGGTCGAGTTGCAATGATGTCTATCAATGGCAAGTTCCTCAAAAAGTATTATGTATAAATGTAAAAGACATTGCTTGTAATCATCAGACAAATTCATAAATAAAATTCAATTTTATTTCATCATGAATGATAGTACATAATATCAAGGAAGGTTACTATCATCCTTCTCAAAATTAGGACGCGGGCCACTGCCGTCCTTATTGAAGACATAGTCAGCAAAAGAGCCGAGAACACTCTTACCCGAACCCACCAGGAACTTGCAAGCAGTCATCCCCATGGCCTCTTCTTCCTCTGTCTTCCCTGGTTCAAGAAGAAGATCCAAGATATCCCTTGGTGGCTTGGGTGCAGATGAACCTTCGCCTGCCTCTGTCTGTTTTGGCTGAGCCGACTCGACTGGACGTTCTTCAGTAACCGCTTCAACCTTCGGGGCGATCTCAGCCTTCTTGGATGCATCTCCAGACGACATTTTTATGTTGAAAAGTGAAAGTGATTATTCCATCTGATTTTTTGTTCTATTTATAGATAGAGATTCGTACGACAACGAAGCGACACATTTATCCGACGGTTCGCCCGTTCATCACATTTATCTGACGGTTCGCCCGTTCATCACATTTATCCGACGGTTCGCCCGTTCATCACATTTAGCCGACGGTTCATCTATTCTTTCCATCTATCTGACGGTTCGCCTGTTCATCACATTCATCTGACGGTTCGTCCATTCATCACATTTATCCAACGGTTCGTCCGTTTATTACATCCATCTGACGATTCATCCGTTCATTACATCCATTTGACGGTTTGTCCGTTCATTACATCCATTTGACGGTTCACCCGTTCATCCATTTATCTGACGGTTCACCCGTTCATCCATTCATCTGACGGTTCACCTGTTCATTCCATTCATCCACGATTCACCTATTCATTTAATTCATTTGACGGTCCATCCGTTCATCCTGACAATTCATTTCGTTCACACATTTTGACAAATCATTCATTTCGTTCATATCAGCAACTTGTCATCTTTGATTAAGTTGTCTATTGAAATAATAATATTTAATAAATTATATTCTGCCATGTTCACATTACCTCTGAGCAGATATAGTTAAATATAATTATTTTCCAAAATCAAGAAATATATCATGTCTTGCACCTCTGAATATATTTTCTATCGCTATTATTTATATCTGAATAAGATATGCAATAAATAATAGAGCCACCAAGAAAATGTCTTTTTATTGATCAAAAAATTAAAAGACATTACAACATTACATATCACAAAAAGATTGAAGATACAAAAAGTCTTTCTCATTCTGCCGGCGGAGTCATCAAGTTGGTCATTTGCCGCTTTAAAGATTGCAGTCGCTCCTCACGAGATTCTATCACTCGCTTCCTAGCTTCCTCCATCCCAGACTTATCATCAAAAGACGGCATGGTTACTATTCTGCAAGAGATTTCATCTTGATGAGTTGCGACATACTCATCTCTTTCCTGAGTTAGAGCATTCAGTTGTTGAACTGCAGCCTGGTGTTGTGTGGCCTCATCCTCTAGAGCAAGCTGAACAAGTATCAGCTCTTCTTGAAGACGGGCAGATTCTGATTGCAGCTCAGCAACTTTCCTCTCCTTCTCTTCAGCAACAGATGCTATTGTTTCCACTTTGGAATTATACTCTGCAGACTTAGTAGAGAAAGTGTCCAAAAGAACTTGGAGATCAACCTTTACAAGTGCAACTTCTTGTGACATCTTCTCAAATTTAGCCTGTACCAAGAGCTCCATCTCTCCCCTATTAAGCTCTTTGTAAATCTTAACCGAAGCCTCCAGCTCATCTAGTACATATTCAAGAAAAATAGCCTGAGCTTCGTCGCCTTGACTGCGGATGGCATTGATCAAATAGGAGGTTGGACCTCTAACTGTAGAGAAACCAGCATCTTCTTTCTCTATCACCCTATCTACTAAGGGTTTCAACGAATTAAAGAAAAGGTTCCTGAAGGAGCTAATGATAAATCGATTAGTAGCCAGAGCACCAGGAGTAACAGCTACTCCCATAGACGTCGAAGCAGCAGCAGTTGTCTGTGCAGATAGACATTCAGCTTCTTCCCTTTGAGTAGAGGGCTCTTTAGACAGAGGAGCCATCGTAGAGCTAGCTGCCCCTCCCAGATGTTCTTCTGCAAAATCAAATGAACCTTATCATTGATTGTTGTTGTCAACTAATTGAAAAGGATCAAAAGTAAAAGGTAATCTTACCATGACTTGCCCCAGCGACAAGTCTGTCGTCTGTTGGCACAGGTTCCAATCTAGCAGAAGTAGCCTCAGACATTACTGCCTGACTACTTTCTACCTCGGAGCCACCCGAAAAATGTCGGCTACCACTAGCTATAGCCGTTATTGGCACTATATATGTGCATACGGGAGGAACTGGGGAAGATTCAAGCTCTGCATGGATAAAAATGTAGATGTCAGCTATTTGAATCTATGAAAAGAAGGTTGATAAAATTATTTAATACCTTTTGGATCAGCAAGAGTAGTTTCAGCAGGTGGTACTTCTTCACCCATATTCTTTTCTTGAGACACGTGCACCTCAATATCCTCTTCAGGATTCAGCGTGTCATCTATAGCTTCGGGAGATATATGGACTTCAGTGTCCTCTTCTGGACTTAAAGTATTATCAACACCTTCTGTTGATGTATCTTCATTGCTTATACTATCCTCTGGTGCTTCCTCACTGGCAGTTGCGGCGACGGCTTGATCGACATCATCCTGCAGACCGAAGTCGCAATCATTTAGAGCTTCAATCATTAAACGATCTTCTTCTTCACGGAGTGTTCCTGGTGTAGCAGGAAGCTGGAGAGTTTTCACCGCAAGAGAAGGAGATCGCAAAACTTCATCATCCCTCTGCTCAACCTCGTCCCTCTGGTCTGGAGTAGGAGTCTCCTGCCTAGGCTCGGGAGCAGGTGTAGGGGATGACATGATGATTCCAGCAACAGCACTGGCCACCACCGAGGACAAGATTTGTCTCGGAGGAGTGATCACCCTCTTTCTTCTTCTGGAGGCCAGTTTCTTTCTATGAAGAGGTCTCTCTGGACTCTCTATATCTACTACATCGACCTGCCTTGGAAGAGTGGTCGGCGTAGTCGCTTCTTCTGTTTGGGTCGACTCGGCCAGTTGTCGAGATTGTGACCTGGTGGTGACCTTCTCTGATGGATCTAGGATAAGCTTCTTCTTTGCAACCGGATAAGAAGGTTTATTAATCCTTCTCTTTTTCTCCTTGGTTGGAGATTTGACAACTTTCAAGAAAATTCGCAGTGGTTCGTTGACCTCCTCAGGGAAGTTAGCTTTCCTTGAGGCTTCCAACGGGTCATCCATTGGCTCTTGCTCCTCGTCATTACCTGGAGCTAATATAACAGTTGCTTCCTTCTTCAATCGCGTCGCTGTCGCGAAGCTATCTACACGACTGAAGTTCTCGATGAATGTATTCGCTGCTGTGTAAAAAAGCAAATATGTGTATAACATCCGGGGGCCGTGATCACTCTTGGTCGGCATCGAGAACACTGTTCTTGTGTCTCGAGCGTTATAATAAGCCCAGGCCCTGGCGCCATCAATCAGATAACCTTTTCCTTACAGGCAAGTTATAGCATTGCCTACGTGGAACTGGTCGTAGCCGAATTGACGGGTAAAGCGGCTGGGAAGATATGGTTCTAAGTAACATTCATCTTTAAATCTATAAACCAAGTGCGACGGCCTAATCGTCCTCAGCCAATCAAATGCTGCCCGACCCAAAGGCTGCCTCCCAAGATTAACTAGATTTGTTGACATATGTTCATAGCCAGTTGGAGGGGCAACACAGTAGAAATTCTACCCCTTCCCAAGATTCAAAGCATGTCTGCAATCTTTTAGACTGGTGTATATCCATTTATTTTGGGAGAATCTTCGTAAATAGCTACCGCCGACTGCTCCCATATCAGGGTTCATCAATGACGGATGGTGCAGAAGTAACCATCCGAACAAATAAGTGTAGGGCAGCTCTAGCCGAGGGAAGTTCCCCTTCTCACCTTTCCATTTGAGCATAGATTCAACATAAAGACGAAGATCCGCGTTCACTCTACAGGTCATCGCCGACAGCAGATCCATCCGGTAGCCAAAGACTAACCGGACAGCAGCAAAAAGCGCGCCGTGATGGAAGCGATCTACGGAGCTCGCTCCAGGTACGACGAAGCGTCGGAGCCAATATGTGAGAAAACCTGCCAGCTGGGCTTCCTTTGACATGGGCCTGTAGCCCATTCTCATAAGACTCTCAATAAAATATCCTGTCTTAAAAGGAGGGTATTGAAGTTCGTCGTCAACCTTGATGTTCATTTTCTTGTTTTCTTCCATCAATCCTATCACCTTACTGTGGCTGAGTGGTTTGAAGAAGGTAGGGTTGCACGTATCGTGATCCTTAGTCTTTTTCTCGATGATGTGGTTAAGAAAAAGATAGGGCAACCACTTTGACGAGTAGCAAGTGCCGAAAGAACCACTCTTATAATACATGGAGCAAATTTTATAGTGGCACAGTAGTTCTTCAAAAACAGCCACCATCTCAGCATTTTCTCGACGAAGTTGGTCTAACTCGTCATTTGTTGGAACAAATTCTTCGTAGGAAAGTCTCCCATTGGTAAGCTCGAGATATATTTTATCGCATGAAGAGCTAGTCTAATCTCCCCGCAGGGTGTCATGAATGTCCCTGTCCTAAAATTGTACCTCTCTGCCAAGGCGAGAAACAGATGAGGGTTGGGGTGGAATCCATATACGGTAGAGTATACCGCTTGATATAGCTCAATTTCTTTAAGCTTCTCTTCGAACTGAACCAATATCCAATTGGTTATGCAGTTCCATCTTTTGTTATCTGGGTTCACCAGACCTGTCAACCGGATGTCCTGATTTGGGTATCTTCCCTCAACCTTTGCAAATTCATTTGCAAAGATCGGTGTTCTAACTGGAAGCAGTAAGGAGGAGTTCTCCGGTGGGATGCAGCCAGGCTTCAATCCTCTGAGCAAGGAGCTGTGACGCTCGTAGGAGCTATAGAACATATCCTTGTTATTCGGTCCTTTCTTTACACAAATATTTCATGTTCTGGCTTGCTGGAGAGGGGTAATATCCCAGTCCATCCTCCTGGGATAGCTTGCATGGGCATAGCGGGATAGAGGGAGGCATCTGGCAATGTCTGGTAGCAGTATTCTTTTCTCTTTTCTCAACACGAGGTCTCGGCTGAGAACTCTTATCAATAGCCTCACCAAATAGAAATAGGGGTTTCTTATGAGTAATGGCATCGGCAGTCTGCAGAGGATGCCCATTCATCAGACTCAATAAAGTTTCGTTGTCCTGTGCTACTAAGATGGCTTGACGGGAAGATGGCAGAGCATATTGGAGAAATATTACATGGGACAAATCTTTCTTAAACTCTGGTTCAGCAAGGGTCCCTGCAAAGATTTCATATTCTGGGTCTTCTCTGATGTTAACTGCATCAAACAGAAAGATAGAATTCAGTATATGCAAAATCAAAGATTCTGTCCAAAAAAATCAGCAAATTGTACAAGCATCAGATTGCGCTGTCTGTAATACATCAGATTGCGCAACAAAAGCTTCTATGCGCAAACTGTCTAGTTGTGCCAACATATTCACTTACACAAGCCATCAAATTGTGCTAACATAACTTGCGCAAAGCATCAGTTTGCGCTGGACAGCCTTGCACAAATCAGCAGATTGCGCTGAACCTTTGTCAGCGCTTTCAACCGATTGCGCAAGAAAATAGTCTTCATAAAAATGGAAACTATTGGATTTGTGCAACCGAAACCCTAAACAGGGCGGCACAATATAACCAAATCTCTAAAAAGAGATAGGTTTGAAGATTCAATCATGTCGAAGAACCCAAAAAAAGGGTTTTTGATCGAGCGACTACCTTGCAGTACGGGATGACCGACTTTGTGTCGTGAAATGCGCGGCACAGCCCGAGTCAAAGACTCGACGGGGGCTTTGCCCTTATCGGTGGCGGAATGCTTCAGAGCCATTTGAAGTCGACAAAGAAGAAGGAAAAGAGTCGGAGTGGGATCAGGAATTTTCTCTCTTGAACAAAGTAGAAATAAGTAAAGAATGACAGAAGGAAGAAGGAGAACTATTTATAGTTTTTCGAGAATAACGGTCGCCTCAGATTGTGCCGAAGAAATGGGAGCTGACTCCTCCAATTGCGCAGACAAGTCATTACTTGAGCAACTTGATTTTAAAATCAAAATTCAAAGTATTTCGAAGCTTTGACAATTTTCAAACTTTGAAAACTTTGAAGGGGGTCTTGTAGGTCCTAAAAATCAAGTTGCACCCATCAAAGAAGTTATGAAAATCAAATTGAGTGAACTGTGCAAGAGACAGATTGCGCAACAACTCAATTGTGCAAGCTGAACTGCGCACTCATCCAAGTGCGCAAGCTGACGTGGCCTCGTCATCATTATCTGACAGAGAATCAGATCTTCTGACAGCTGACAGCACGGAAAACGAGGAAACTGTTCGTTTATCGTACAGCACAGAGCTTGAGGATAGCTGTACATGCAGCGCAATCTGCCAGACTCTCTTCAGCGCGGTCCATCCCAGCGCAATCTGAAGCCAGCGCAATTCAGGTGGCGCACTCTATCAAGACAACTGACAATGTACACGTGACCTACATGCCATCAATTACTCACCATGTGGCAACCGTCTGTACACGACCAAGCACATTTCAATCAAACAATGCCACGCGTCACATACAGGTGGTCCACGATCGAGTAACTGCCTGCACAGTTCATTGCTTGCGCAATCCAAAGTCTGCGCAATCCATCATGCATAATTCAGAATAACTAAAAGTTAGTTATTTCCAGAACTCTATAAATAGAGTTTCAAGTCTTCATTATCACACACACATAGAGATCATAACACACATTCAAGTCATCACCAGAGATCCGGAGTTTTTGCCAAAGTGCTGCTGCAATCTTCAGAGGCTAACGTCTTCAAAGTTCACATCGTCCAAGGGATAAAGTGATCGTCATTCAGATTGGATTTCTATCATTGTACTTTTCCAGAATTCTTGTAATCTTCTTACAAAGTTTGTGAAATAAAGATCAACTTTTATTTTTGCAAACAAAATGGCGACTCTGCTGGGGACGACTTTCTCCTCTGACGAGAATAACATAAGCTGTAAATAAAATAAAATAATCACATATACGAAAAATACTCCAATATAGGGAATCCTCACATATGCACATAAGCTGTAAATAAAATAATCACAGGCCAGAATAACATAATCTAATCTCATCACAGCTCAACACAGAAGATAATAGAGTCTAAATAAATAAATAAGAATATCAAAAGATAGCCGGATGAACATACTCACTCCAAACAGCTATAAAAAATAGTCTCACAAGATCGGAGCCCAACCTCCGCAAAATAGAAAGAAAATAAGATGTAAAAATGATGTCCACTAATGCCTCAAATAAGGAATAAACTAGAAATCAATAGAAACTACCTCATCATCGATGTAAGCTGCATCCAATGCCACTCCGTACTCCTGTGGAAAATCGTCTAACCTCAGGGGACATAGCAAGATACAAGAAAACACCATGCCATATAAACTATGATAATATAATAAGAGAAAAAGATATGCATGCAATCGGGTTCCTGACCATTCTACTGTGAATATGCAGTTAAGATACAATCCTTCGACGCATGAGCCCTGGCTGAATATAGGATCCGGTATAGTCCCCTCTTGGGCACCAGTGACCAAGCGCATGATGTTCCAAGAACGACAGTGGCCAACCTGAGAGGCTAAACATACCCGTATCTCCAGCGGAGCTTCCAGGTTACAAGGGAAGTGCAATCGAAGCCCATATGTCAGGTATTGTTCTCACCACCAAATGCCTAGTATCATCATCTCCATGACTGATATGTACCTCTAATAACCGCCAAGTCTTCTAGCATGCAATTCTATTGGCAGTTACTCCTATCCGTCATACGCTCCATACGTATCGGTGGCCAGCCGACTACGCGGATACGTATCCTATATGTGAATCACATCACGTGATACAACAAGTGTCAAGGTCGTATGAGATATACCAATACCTCAACATCAATGGGTGGTCACTAGACTAAGTCAATGCAAGAGAAATAAATAAAACGAGAAAAACGACCGATAGAGTCGCTTGCACCCAAGTGTGACTTGGACGCACAATTTCATAATATCAAGAAACAAGAAATACTGAAAATAACAACTAAAAATAAGAATATAATAATTATAGAGTAGGGTGGCAAGGTATCTTGCCTGATGGTGCAAAGGGGCAAGTCCAGAAAATTACAATATCAGTCAAGAAACGTCACAATCTCCAAACAACTCGGACGCTGAAACAAACATCAAAAATGTACTTGATGTAAAAGATATACCTAGGAAACGCTATCCAAAAGTCTAATTCCGGAACAGGGGCAAAATCGTAATTTTGGGTCAAAACGATGTCCGTCGTTGGACCCGCTTTGCACCGAAATGTGTGCCGAAGTCTATGGTCTCTAAAGTCGTCAAACTACATGTCTACAGATTCAGTTTGAGGAGAGGAACTCAACGGTATGTCCAGTTTTGGATTCCGATGACCCGTGTACAAAATTGCCCGTTTGAGTGGGTCGCGGGCCCGCCAAAAAAGGGATTCCGATTCGACCTCAGAATCGAACCAAACTTGGCACACATGACCAGAATTTCGATCCGGACCTGTTGGCGCAAGTTTCTTATCGATTCCACAACTGTACACGAATTTATGGGCAAGTTTGCAAAATGCCGATACGGGGTATCCCGACGGATACGGACTGATTTCGTCGCGCACACACGACGAAACTGAGTTCCGTCAGTTCCCATACGTCGACAACGTCCAAACGCACCTTTCGATGTGTAGAGCACACGACCACGTCGCCCGGTTTGTCGGGGCGCACGCCATATCGGACAAAATTCAGAAAATTAGTATAACTAAACACAGGTTTTTCCTCAACTTCATCATCAATCTACTTTTTACACGCTAATCGAAACGACGATCCAGAAGATGCGTTGTGATCTCGGTTATATTGTTTTTTACTGTTTTCAATTAGTTCCTATAGTACCTTACTGCACAGCAAGAAAATTGGCCGACAAGTTGTCGTTTTAAAACAGTTTTTAGTATTACAGAAAACAGATTTTTGTTCAACTTCATCTCGATTTTTCGAGCAAGTCGATAGATTGTTTTCAAAATCCACCTAGAGGATCTCGAAGAGGGTCAAGTCTACTTTCCAGAAAATCTTACGGATCGAAAATCGGTGCTACGAGTAAAAAGTTACGTCGTAGGGAATTAGGGTACCTTGAGTGGGAAAACTGCTCCGTGGGTGACGCGGGGCTGACTTTCGATGATCCGTTCATCGCGCACAAAGCTCCATCGCTGGTGAAACAAATTCATAGACGAAGAGGGTATGATCAGCCTCAACTTTCGTTTTGGAGGATTAGGGTTTTGAGGCTTGTGAAAAAAGTTATATATATAGCAAGTTGGAGCAAAACCTAGTAATACTAGGATTAGTAATAACCCAATGTGAACCCACCCACGCGCGGATTTGCTTTTGCGTTGGCTTGCTGCTTCCAGCAGCAAGCAAAGGAGAGGGTGGGGGCCCGCCCCTTTAAGTGGGGTGAGTGGATATTATTTTTTTTCTTTTTCTTTACTCTTAAACCATGGCTCTAATGCCCACCTAGGTCAGCGGCCTGGCCCGCCCCTTGCTGGGGTGTGGGCCGCCCATTTCTTTTTCTTTTTCTTTTTTTTTCTTTTTCATTACTAACATTTACTATTATATATATGCATATATATATATATATATATATATATATATATATATATATATATATATATATATGCAAAAATATATATATATATATTTTATATATATATATATATATATATATATATATATATATATATATATATATATATATATATATATATATATATATATATATTATCAAAATATGAGTATATATTTTAAGCTAACAATAAATTCTAGAAAATTTTACAAATAAATTCCGAAAAATTTTAGATTCTAATATATTCTTTATTTATTAGAAATACGAACGTACACACATATAATAATATATATATATACACACATACGTTAATAATACTAATACACTAGTAGCAAATGAATCCATATCTAATGAAAGGCATAACAAACATTAATTTAATTATAAAAATTAATTATAAATTTTGGGGGGTTTACATCCTACCCAACTTAAAGAAAATTTCGTCCTCGAAATTAAACTAAGGTAGGGGTCGTATGCATTGCAAGAAAATTAACAGTAATTAAATGCAAGACATACCTTCGTCTTCGAACAAATACGGGTAGCGGTTTCGGATGTCGTCCTCGCGCTCTCAAGTAGACTCCCCTGGCGAGTGATGCTTCCATGCCACGTGAACCAATGGAATAGATTGATTCTGCAACACCTTCACTCGGCGATCGAGGATACCTACTGGTTGCTCTTCGTACGACAAACTCGGTCCAACGGTGATCTCGAAGTGATCAAGCACATGATTGTCGTCCGTCACGTACCTCCTCAACTGAGATACATAGAATACGTCATGCACTCCCTCTAGCGACGGTGGCAAGGCCAATCTGTAGGCAACCTCTCCAACACGTTCCAATACATCGAAAGGCCCGATGTACCATGGACTCAACTTGCCACGTCCTCCGAATCGAATCGTGCCTCTAGTGGGAGATATATTCAAGAACACATGGTCGCCC
Organism: Iris pallida; assembly: GCA_029216955.1. Lineage (NCBI taxonomy): Eukaryota > Viridiplantae > Streptophyta > Magnoliopsida > Asparagales > Iridaceae > Iris > Iris pallida. Next base: position 9,555,313 of record JANAVB010033815.1, read on the forward strand.
TCTTGGAACTCCAAGGGTCGACGGCGATTATCTGCCCACTGCTTCTGACGTCCTGGGCTTGTTTTACTTAACAAAATGCCTAAAATTGGCTTTTGAAAATAAAATAAGAAAAAAAGTACAAAAAGTACAAATTGTTCTGGAAAGTGTTGCTATGGAAGTCTGATCTGAAAGCGATCACTTTGTTCCTTGGACCATATGATGATGATGAAGATCACTGCTAGAAGATGAACAGTTGGAAGAACTAAGTCACCAGAAAGGTATCGACGCACTTAGGCACTGATGGCGAGGTCGAATGCTTTCCTGCTTTGCTTCACTCTGTTCTGGAAGAAAAATTGAAGAAGAATGCTCTAAAAAATCAAAGTCTCTGGGCTCTGATCTTTTTTGTATTCTCTCATGTCTCTCTTTCTGTCTCCTCTGTATTCTGAAAATCAGTCTATTTATAGACTAAAATACGTCATGCGTAAAAAGCATCCAAACCGGGGTTTTACGCTAGCAACCGTCACTGTGGGATGACACACGTCCCAATACTTCAACAAAATAAGGAGGGCACGTATACACGTCCCTCGATAAGTGTGGCATGGAAGCCACATGGGCAAACCACGTTTTAAATTAATCAGGAAGGATCGGGCGTAAAAATGACCCAAAATATGCCCTGAGCGTAAAGTGGTAAGTTGGCGTAAAAACAACTCAAAATAAACTTCCCAGCGTAAAGTGGCTAAAATAGCCTTGAGCGTAAAACTTCGCCCAAATAGACTTTACGCTCACAATAGTTTTGAGCGTAAAAGCTCGAATAACTACAGTGCGTAAAAAGGAAGAAATTTTATTGAGCGTAAAACAGCCTTCTCTGCACACCATACGACAAGTATTGGGTTTGGTGACAATCCGATCTTCTCGACTTCTGTGTTTGCATGTTGTCAGCAATAATTATTCTGTCAAATCAAATCTTTCATATTAAATACGGCCTGACAGTTTATCTGCAGGCTTAAAACTGCCTTGGCGTAAAGTAGCTCGCGTAAAGTCCAATGCAAATGGCTTCGACGTAAAATAGCTCATAAAGAGAGTTGCTTGCGTAAAGTCTTCAATTCCTTTGATTTAGTCAAATAAAGCACTTTTTACGCTCCTACAAGATCCCCTTCAAAGTTTTCAAATATATATTTTTTTTCAAAATTTGAAATACTTTGAACATAAGCGTAAAATTCGGGATTTGACCCGTCAGCGTAAAATTCGGGATACACAACGGTCATCCGCGTAAAAGTTAGGATATCCAACAGTCGGCGTAAAATGTGGAATTTGAACCGATTCAAAAATTCCCTACAAATAGGGTTCTTCGGGGAGAGAGAAAGCTTTACTTTGTCTTTCGAAATCTTGATCTTTCTCCATTCTTTTTCTTTCTTCTACTCTTACTTTGATTCGATGGCCCCCAAGAAGTCGTCCACCGGCAGCAAAGGCAAGAAGCCCGCTGTTGATTCCTCATCGATCGACCGCGCACAAAACCCCGTCCGTCCATCAACAGCATCTCAGCGAAGCAAACCCGCCGTGGCTCCGGCAATGAGGGGTAAAGTGTCGAACTTTGATCATGAATTCGTCGGAGAAGAGGACCCAACAAAAACAAAAATATATATGCTCACGTTGTTCGTGCTAGCGTAAAAAACTTTAAATACGCCCACGTTTGTCGTGTTAGCGTAAAATTTGAAATACGCCCACATTTACATGTGTCAGCGTAAAACTTGAAATACGCCCACATCTATATGTGTCAGCGTAAAACTTGAAATACGTCCACATCTACTTATGTCAGCGTAAGACTCATATTACGCTCACATTTACATGTAGAAGCGTAAAATTGGAAATACGCCAACATTTGTTTGTACTAGCGTAAAACTTAAAATAGTTTTTTTGTGTAAAAAAAACTTCAAATTAGATTTTCACTAACTTGATCTCTTTTTTTTCTTTTTTCTTTCGACAGTAGACTTGCAAATTTCCCCTCTCGCACAAATATTTGCTCGCCGACTGGTATGGTGGGCTCAAACTATCTGGAGAACTTATCACATGTACAGTTTTCTCAATCCAACCCTGAATACCCTGAAGGAAGAGCTCAACTGATAGCTGCTCAAGGGGACAGGATGTTGCTGTCCATGATGAATGGAGAAGTGTTGGTATCACTAGAGGACCAACAATTCTTGAAGCCGGCTTTTCTATTTGGGGATGTGATAGACTTCAAATCGCAAACTCACCCTAAGAAAGAGGCATGGGTGTTTAGGTCTGAAAAAAGGGTGATGTACCTCCCTGATATGGACAGGGACTACCCTCTATCTGCTTTTGTCCATGCTACTCACCCTCGTCAGATGCTATGGAATTTGACTCCCAGTAGCTATGGCAGACCGGGCAAGATTATTTTCAAAAGAGAGAGAGCTAGTGATATGGGCTACCACATTAGTACTCTCAGTGTGGTGTTGTCCCATTTTATGGTCTATTGCCCGGGTTCATACCAAGTGAAGACTCATCACTGATCCAGTCAGTACAAGTACCCATGTTTATAAATAAGTTCATGAAAGCTGTTGTGTTATACCCTCAAACCAACCCTAGGTTGACAGGGTGGCTGACTCCATATAGTACCAACTGGATTCAAATCAGTGCTTGGATCATGAAGCATTTCAAAACGGACCTGGAAGCTATCGGTCTATATGAAGCAGTGGCCTCTACAAGTTACGGTATACCACCGAACAGTAACTTGTTCTTGGCTTTATTGGAATTGTATATGAGTTCAACAGGAACTTTTACAACTCCACACGGTGAAATGGGTCTTGCTCTACACGAGATACAATTTATCTCAAAGCAGCCAATGGGCGAGGCCCCTTATGAAGAATATGTTCCCTCCAATCGGGAACTAGCAGAAATAAGAGAGAAGAACCCTGAATTGGTGCAGGTCTAAGAAGAACTCATGTGTCATTATCTGATTTGCACCAGTTTGTATGAGACTGGGTCTCATTTGGCATATGTAACCAAATGGATAACCTATTTATTTTACCATGAAAATAGGGTATCCAAGACTGATAAGGGTAGGTTCCGGGAAAACAAGACTCAAACCAACAACCCTTGCTCCATAATTCCTGCAGATGTAATCCAGGAATTGATGGTTTCACAGAAAGCTCGAGACCAATATTTATCTGCCAAGATCGGAGACATCCCTGCAGGGACTGAGACTTTAAGCTACCTGAGGCATGGTAGTCAGAAGATGTCAAGGAAGGCTTTGCTAGCAGGCTTTCTATCCCTATGGCTACGAAGATGGGTCGTGCCGGGGATCAGTACCATAGACAGGATCCACCGAAACGTATTGTGGCCAGCAGTACGTTTGGTATTCAAAGCTAAAATCAATCTGCTGTCAGCAATGGTATGTCGGATAAATACAGGTTTACGGACTTTTGGTGAGGAATTGATTAATAATGCTCCTCACCGAGACAATTTTCCAAGGGTGGAGCTACCGTATACCTATCTGATGGGTTGGTTATTACACCACAATTATAATTTACTGCCACCAGGCCCTGAAGATGAAGCGAAAATATTCTTCCAAAAATTCAGCAAAGCCACATGGACTGCCACGACGGTGGCAGACACTCGAGCAGCGTTGAATTATTCTCATGGCTGGAATTTCTTCTGTACAAGGCCACCAGTTCCAGCCGACTGCTTCGGCGTGCAATTTGAAGACAGAGTAGAGAGGACAATGTCGTTGCCAAAACCTGTTTTCTAATGGTTGATATGCATCAGACCCTCCCATCTGATGTACAGGAACGAAGATAACTGTGCATTTGAGCCTTATCTACTGAGTAGGTTCGCCCGACAATTCGGATATGACCAACTTTATGTTGGTAATCCCTCTACTAGTTTTCGTCACTACGGAAAACTGCTTGATGGTGCTAGGGGTTGGAGATACTTCAGCTCCGTATGTACTGGTGCTAGATTTAAAATATCTACTGCCATCAGTATAACCGAGCTACGTATACTTCACACATATGCTCGCTTTTATGCTTCCATCTATTCTTTCGAAGATGGTTATAGTATGCAAGAAAGTCTTCGGTGGCCTAAAGAGGGGAACATCGAGGAACCAATCAGAATAACTCCTGATGTACCCGACAACACCACTGTTACAGATAAATTTCTGGAAGTAATCCCTATAGGAGCTGGAGAAATAGTAGCAGGACCAATAGTTATTGGGAAAACTCGCAAACGAAAGCAGAGTACAGCTACTACTCTTCCATTGAGGACTCCTGAAAAGAAGAAGAAGGTCACCATCAAAATGCCTTCCAAACCAAGAGCTGCTACTCCAGAGGATGACATTCCTGTTGAAGAACCGCCACATGTTGGGTCCTCTTCAACTCATCTTAAAGAAGGATCCTCAGCATCCCAAGCAGCCACTTCAACTGAAGCTGTAGGGATCCTATCTCCAGGACGCCTTAGCACTTCACTTCATTTAACCTTACCACAAAAGGCTCAAACGATTGAAAGCGTCGCTCCAGAGCATATCCCATTGGATGAACCAGCTCTCGATCTTGATGATGAAGACTGGGATGGGGATTATGACACGTACTTGGAGCGTACCACACCTACTCCAGGTAAATATAATTTATACAAAATCCATATAAAACTATGACTTTTGTATATTAACTTATTTTGTTTAATTTTTTGTAGGTGTTATCATTTCCCCGAAGGTTGTGGCTCCTCCTCCTCCTCAAGAAAATATTTATGAAGAAAACGAGGAATCCGAGGAGGAGGCTTCTTCTTTAGAAGAAGAAGATGCTCAAGAAGAGATAGCACGAGAGCCCGAAATGGAGTCTCAAGAAGAACGTCCTCCATTATTAGAGGTACAACAAGAGCCAGAAATACAGGCTCAACCAGAAGCGTCTTTTCCTTCTGAGGGCAAGGAAAAGGAAGAAACTACAGTAGATCTTACTGTAGATGATGAAAAAGCTGCTGAAGAAGGAACTAATCTTCATAAAGAGATTGAAGTATTTCTAGAGTCTAAACATCCAGAAGTTCAAGAAGGTGATGAAGACGTAGTCAAATCATCAACTGAAATTGGGAATGTCGTGATAGCACCCTCTGCTATTACTACTAATCCAGCAGAAGTTCATGAGGAGACGATGCCTGAATCTGAGTTAGCTACTACAACTGTCTTTCCATCCACCACTATTACCGCCACCAGAACTCCAGAAACGGCTGGAGTAACAAGTACTGAAGACATGATCCCAGAAGCTCCCAGGGATCAGTTGGCTATGGTAGCGATGACAACATCGTCTATATCTCAATCTGCTACCGGAGTTACCACATCTACTCCTAGTATTCGAAAAAGAGATTTGATAGAAATTGCTGCAACTCTGAGCTCCAATGCAGAAATAAATCTCTTCATTGAGATTCATACTGAAGCTTTTTACAAGACATTAGCAGCTTTGATTGACATGGTCTTGAATAGGGGCCTCAGTTATGAGAGCTTGAAAGGCGCTATTGTTTCCACTATCAGGAACGTCGCCATGTTTAATGATGTTGAGAGAGCAACTGCACTGGAAAAGGTGATAGAAGAACTTGAGCAACCTATTAAAGAATATCTGAGGTTGACAAGTGAAACTACCGAAAGTCTCATTCAAGCTGAGTACGACGCTTTATCAGCTGAATTCACTGCTAGAGAGACTACTTTCAATGAATCTCTCAGAGAGCACAGCAGCAAAGTCGCCAAAGAGAGAGCTTTCTTGGCTGACGCAAAGCCTAAGTTGGAGAGTTATAGAGAAGCCTATGACACTTCGAATACGAAAATTCAGGAACAAAATGATAAAATTCGTAAAGTGGAGGCCGAACTAGCTCGTCTGAAAGCTGAGAAGGATCAATTAATATCAGCTCGTGACAAGCATTTGACACAGAGCTCAATTCTGGAGGAACAAGTTTTTGGAGCTGAATCTACTATCAAATTCCTTGATGATGCCAGGGGTAATCTGATAGCTACTTTCGCTAAGTTTTCTCCCATTTCCACTCAAGAGGCCCGAAGACAGATAGCTACTGAAAATGTAATAGGCTCTCGTGAGAAGCGTTTGGCAGAGCTCCAAAAATTGCTGAAAGATATATCTGCTCTACCTTAAGCAAATAAGGAGCTTTTGTAACATTTTATCTTATTCAAGAAATGAATAAAATATTTGTTTTATGATCCTATCATTTATTTTGAAATTAAACAATAGGTATGAGATAGAAAACACTTATCAGAGGTAATATGGACATGATAAGTCTTCGAAACTCAATAAATTGTATCTATCCAGAGGTAATATGGATATGATAGATAATGAAATCTTGTTTTTTGTTTAGAGTATACAATACTATCAGAGGTAATATGGACATGACAGATCGTAACAACTCAAAGAAAAATAGATTAATATCTATTCAGAGGCCAAATGAACATGATAGATAGGAAATACAAGTAGACTTAATATTTATTTAGAGGTCGTGAGAACATGATAAATAACAAATCCAACTTTTTAATCAACTGATAAGATAAAAGATTAAAACTTCTCTCCAAGGAGACAAGTAATCAGCTTAGCCAAACATTGGTAGCTGGGGAATAAGAAGATAGATGTCATTGAGGACATATGCCAATATCGATAAAAGAATGAATGAACCAACGTTTCTTTTGGGAAAAGAAAGATCATTTCAATTCCACAATTAAAAGGATGAATCTAATGTAATGAATGGATAGGTCTTTTCGGGAATGAAAAGTTGTTTCAATTTCCAAGACCGGTTCATTAATAGCTCTCTCCTATAAATAGATGAGAATTCTTTGTAAAATTTCATCCTTGTTTCCACTCCTCTATCGAAAATGTCTTCCAAGGACGTGCTGCAAAAGACTGGAGTCACCATGAAGGTTGAGGACGTCATCGAGACGTGCCCCGTTGAGCCAATTGTGTCAGGCCCAACCGAAATAGGCGAAGGCTCTTCTACGCCCAAGCCACCCCAAGACATCCTCGCTTTCTTAGTAGAGCCAGGAAAAACTCCTGAAGAAGAGGTGCTGAGGATGGCTGCCTGCAAGTTTTTTGTGAACTTAGGCAATGATGTCTTCGATACAATGGCTGACAATGTATTCAATAAGGAAGGCACTGGTCCTTGTCCTTAATCCTTTGTTCTGAACAAAAATAAAAAAAAATTATTTTTATTCTGTCACTCCCCGATCCTGGAATACGTATTTTAATACGTAAATCGATAAATTGTATTTATTTTATATTTATACGATATTTATATGCTGTATTTCTTCATGCATTTCCCAAAAATATTCGACAAAATATTATTTCGTAATTTATTTTCTGCATTTGGGCCTACAGTTTTGGCTCATTTGGGTAACCTATTCTTGGTTCACCAATGGTTCATCATGAACCCTTTGGTTCATCATGAACCCATGGGTTCAAGATTCTATATAATAACTCATCTCTCTCTCTCTCCTCTCATTTATTTTTCTCTCATTTACTTTCCTCCACCAACCAAGGCAAGTACCAACTTGCTCAAGAGATGGATCCATAAATGATGTTGATGTTTTCTTACAAAATTATTTGCCAAAATATGTTCTTCTCCTCATTCTATACTAGTTTAGAACTTGAAGTTTTCTATTTTGAAGCTTTAATTTTTGTAGATCTAGGTTTTAACCATTTTCGGATCTTCTTGGTTTTGATCTAGCAAACTTCATTATTTTCAAGTTTTGATGGTTCCATGTTGTAGAGAATTTTATTCTACCCAATTTTGACCTTTGAAAAGTGGATTTGGACTTATTTTGACCAAGTTATGGACTTTTGAAACTTTGGGTTCAAACTATGGAGTTCTTGCTGATTTGGAGAAGACAGTGAGCAGTGCACGAGCTTTTTAGCTTGCGTCACTGAGTTGTGCACGATCGTTAGCGCAGCGCAATCCGAACCATACGCTGCCTTTTGGGAGCGTATGTCTTGCATACGCTCACTTGGGTGACAAGGAGTCGTATGGAGTCCATACGCTGCCTTTTGGGAGCGTATGTCTTACATACGCTCACTTGGGTGACAAGGAGTCGTATGGAGTCCATACGCTGCCTTTTGGGAGCGTATGTCTTGTATACACTCACTTGGGTGACGAGGAGTCGTATGAAGTACATACGCTGCCCTTTGAAAGCGTATATCTTGCATACGCTGACCTGAGCATAGGCTGACCTGTGCATAGGCTGACCTGAGCGTAGGCTGACCTGAGCGTAGCCTGACTTGACCTCGCTCTGACCTGGACTCCCCTATACCTTATATTTTTATATATATATATTATATTGTATATATATATGTAAATATTTGTGTATGCTATATATCCTTACGCCTTTTGTCCTGAGCATGATATGAGCACTAATGTGACCCCGGTGAACAAAGTGTTCCTACCTGATACTTGTACCTGAATGTCCCAGTTCTCGTTCATGCTCGACAAATGACTCGTAACTCCACGTGGCATATTTGCAATGATGCATTACACCAAGGAGGGTAGAACATGTTGACATACTGATTGACATGGATCCTCTTTGGGGTACTCGTACTTGAGTACGACATTTAGGAGGATAATCATGCAGGCCACAGCATGTGAGTCCAAGATTTCACCTAGGGTTAAACTAGGCAACTAAATATACAAGATGCATGGGGAGGGCAGAATCCCGAGATCGTGTTACACCAGCCGCCTTGAGATATTGTCTTGACGCGCCGGCTGGTCTCCACGGATACTGTGTTATCCGCAACGAGTGGATGACTGTATCCGATTAATTTCTGCTATATATTATATGTCTTGGCAAGGTAGCCTTACGAGGGACCTGTGCTCAATGACACCTGTCTACGCGAACCCCTGGGTTGGCTAGCCTTGCTGAAAAGATACGATCTGAGGATTTTGAAATAACATGATGCAAGGATAACCTCGTCCCACTAGAAACTCGTAGACTTGATTGGCCACAAAAATGACTTGCGTGTATCTTATTACCTTTCGTGAATAACTGAGGGAAGCGGACTGTCATGGTACGTGATCCAACCCATGTTCTTGTTTGATTGTTGGGTTGGATATCGTACTATGACAGGCTGTGGACCAAAGTTATGAATGGAAGACTTATTCTGGTTGTGAAGTGCTACTTCTGTGAATGACTGAGGAACATGGTCTATCACGGTACATGATCCAACCCATGTTCTTGTTTGATTTTTGGGTTGGTTATTGTACTGCGATAGGCAATCGACCGAAGTCACGATCAGGAGATTTTATTGTTTATACCATTTTACTTATGTGAAAGTTATAGGGTACGACACGTTCCGACTCCATGCGGCACCTTTTATCCTTGTTTGGTTGTAAGGATGCCATATGGGTTCGAGGATGTTGCGCTACCCTATAATATTTGCATACGTATTACTATTATCAATCATTCTATTATCTGGATTTTTAATCTTAACTCTTGTGCCCCTTTGGCGGTACTTGCTATTCGGGGCTGACCCCGCTGGTTTTGTTTGACCAGATCTCGTAGCAGAGCCAGAGGACACGATCTTCCTCCCTGACATCCATGGTGCATACTAGGAGCATGGCGGTTCGGGGACTCGAGTGGGTTTCTTCTCCACCACTCCTACTTATATTTTGTGCGGTATTTAGCCACCGGCACCTGTTAGCCGGATTACATGATATTTCGTGTCAGTACAGAATTGTAAATAAACAGACTGCAGCTGTGTATAATTTTGTACTCCTGACTTTCTGAGATAGCTAAATTATAAAGCTAGTCTCTCATGATCATTTTGATGAAGCATCAGGGACGCCTTACTGCTTTATCTTTAATGTTCATTTAATTGCTGATGTGACTTGATTGATTGAGACATAGAACTCTGTGGGACCATAGAAGACTTGATTGTAGCACATACCCCCTAGTCTCTCGATAGCCACCATCGCCGTATGACGTTACGTACCTCATACGGAGTAGCTGGCCTAGTCCGTCTCCGTATTTCGGTACTGGGGCGTGACAAGGTTTTAGTGGTAGCCCATGCAGGTCTATTTTTCAGACTTGTGAGGTATTATGAATTATTAGGAGTCTCAATCAAAACTTGTTCCCCTTGAAATTTTGTTTCGAATTCTCTGTCCTTGCCTTGATCTCTAACCTGACTTGCATCCTCGAAATCTTCCTCGTTCGGACTTGATAATCTTATATCTTTCTCTATAGGGGTGCTTCATTCTCAGTAGCGGGTGAGGCCCAAGAGGAAGAGCAGCGAGAGCATGGCTCGACTGGGCACCAGCAGGGGAGAGAACCTTCCCCAGGGCAGACACGAACAGAAATAGAACCAGAGGCAGTGCAGCCGCAGGTTATTGAAACTCCTGCAGCACCAGCAGCGACGGCAGTACCAGATGTCGTAGCACTCCTGGAGGTCATCCGAAGGATTCTTGTCACTCACCAACTGCAACAGACTCAGCAGCAGGAGCAGAACGTGTTACTGAACCAAGGGATTCAGTTAGCTCTTGAGAGGAGTGCCGAGGTTGACTCGGGAGCATCAGGAAGGTTTCGTCGCTTGAACCCGAGGTATTTTGATGGCACGGAGGATGCCATTGCTGTGGATGCATGGATTCAAGACATTGAAGCCATTCTTGTGGCAGCCAAGGTTCCAGATGATGAGAAGGTTGATCAGGTCAAATTAGTACTTCAGGATCTTGCCCGCGACTGGTGGGCATCAGAAGAAGTTGGTATAAGACGCCCTGTTCGTTGGACCACCTTCAGTAAAAGATTCAAGGCCAAGTATTTTGGCGTAGTAGCTCGATATGAGCTCCAGCAGAAGTTTATTAGTCTCAAGCAAGCAGACAAGACCGTAGATGGGTATGCAGCAGAGTTCTGCAGATTGTACCGTTTCGTACCAGCAATAGTGGTAACGGAGCCAGAGAAAGCTATGAGGTTCTAGCAGGGACTTCATTTGGAACTATTACAGCTTGTGGAGGGACACGACTACCAGACGTTTGACGATGTTTTGACGGCCGCTCGGAGGCACGAGCTTACCCAGCAGAGGTTGGCATCGACGACAGGAGGTCAGAAGAGATCTCATTCCCAGGTTGGAGGAGGAGCAATGCAGCGAACATCGGCACCAGCACCCGGTGTACGTATTCATGATGCAGGAGCTCCGCGGAGGACGGCCGTGTCAACTAATACAGCGCCAGTTCGGTATCAGCAGCCGAGGAACCAACAGCAGCGTCAGGGAGCACCCTAGGGTTGTACATTCTGTGGGAAGGCAGGGCACACGAGGGAGGTGTGCCGGTCAGTGAATGGCTTATGCTTGAGGTGTGGTAGTTTCGACCACCGTATCTCCACTTATCCTGTAATATAGAGGCCAGGAGGGCCAGCTCAGCAGTTTCCAGCGTTGCCAGCCCCGGTGGCAACCCAGAGTGAAGGGCCAGTATTAGCAGTGAGGCCCCTAGCCCAGCGTCTACAAACGCAGGCTCAGATGTTTCACCAAGCACAGGAAGCCGAAGGCCCTCAGAGGCAGCAACAACATGGTCGAGGAAGGCCGTAACAAGGGGCTCCGCGGGGCCAGGGCCAGGCTCTCATATTATCTTTTGGAGAGGCTCTAGCGTCTAGTGACGTGGTGGCAGGTAAAATTCTCGTCACCTCATTTTCTGCTGTAGCATTATTTGATTCAGGCGCTACTCATTCATTCATCTCTGCACAATATGCTACACGGATTGGACTAGTGTTTGAGGCATTGCCGGAGAGGATGGATATACTCACCGGCAATGGGCTCGTAGAAGTTAGCAGAGTGCGCTTTTCATGTCCGGTAGAGGTGTGTAGGCATTTACTGCCCGCATCATTGATTGAATTCCCTATGGGGAATTTTGATGTCGTTCTTGGCATGGACTGGTTGAGAGACAGTCATGCGACAATTGATTGTAGAGGAGGTAGGGTCATATTCAGCGTTCCTAGGATGGAACAGTTCATCTTTACTCGAACCTTGAAGAATCAGGCCGGAGGCGTCCTCTCAGCAGTAGTGTCAGAGCCAGGACAGATTTCGAGAGTGGTTGAAGATTTTCTCAACGTCTTCCCTGATGAGCTCCCAGGGATACCCCCAGTCAGAGAGGTAGAATTTAGCATTGAGTTGAACCCTGGAACGAGGCCTATTGCAGACAGAGTTTACAGAATGTCGTCGTCAGAACAGGATAAGTTGTATCAACATGAGGAAGAGTTGAAGTCTAAGGGATTCATCCGAGACAGTAAATCGCCCTGGGCCGTGCCAGTGATTCTAGTTCCCAAGAAGGATGGGTCGACGAGGATGTGCATCGACTACCGCAAGCTGAATGCAGTAACAGTGAAGAATAAGTACCCGCTACCAAGGATTGATGACCTGTTTGACCAGTTGAGCAAGGCCAGCATCTTTTCCAAGATCAATCTTCGGTCGGGATACTATCAAGTAAGAGTCCGGGAGCAAGACATACCGAAGACAGCATTCAGATCTAGATATGGGCATTATGAGTTTTTAGTAATGCCCTTTGGACTAACCAACCCCCCTGCAGTATTCATGGATTTAATGAACCGCATCTTTCTGCCGTATTTGGATAAATTTGTGGTGGTGTTCATAGATGATATCCTTGTCTATTCCAGCAGTGAAGAGGAGCATAAGAAACATCTTAGGACTGTCTTGCAGACATTGAGGGAGCATCAACTTTATGCGAAGCTCGACAAGTATGAATTCTGGTTAGACCATATTTCATTCCTGGGACATGTAATTTCTAGAGCAGGAGTGTCAGTGGATCCGAAGAAGATTGAGGCCGTAGAGCATTGGCCGGTCCCGAGAACGGTTGCAGAAGTACGAAGTTTCTTAGGATTAGCTGGTTACTACAGAAGGTTCATGGCAGACTTTGCCAGGATCTCTGCGCCCTTAACGCGTTTAATGCACAAGGACGTAGAGTTTGTTTGGTCAGCTAGCTGTCAGGCATCGTTTGAAGAATTGAAGAAGAGATTGATCTCAGCCCCGATCTTGACGCTTCCAGTAGGAGCGGGAGGCTTTACAGTATATTGTGACGCATCAGGGAAGGGTCTTGGATGTGTATTGATGTAGCATGGAAAGGTGATAGCATATGCATCTCGGCAGCTTCGAGACCATAAGAAGAATTACCCGACTCACGATTTGGAGTTAGCAGCTGTGGTGTTTTCACTCAAGTTGTGGAGGCATTATTTATACGGGGATCGGGTAGAGATCTATACTGATCATAAGAGTTTGAAATACGTATTCACGCAGCGAGATTTGAACATGAGGCAAAGAAGATGGTTAGAACTGCTGAAGGATTTTAATTTAGATCTTCTGTATCATCCAGGCAAGGCGAATATAGTTGCAGATACACTGAGTAGGAGAGACAGTACCTTTATCTTAACCTCGCAGAAGCATATTCTAGAAGACCTTCAGAGTATGGGAATTGAAGTAGTTTTGCCAAGGGATATAGAAAGAATGACCAGTATGCAGATTCAGTCAACCTTAGTAGAGAGGATAAGGGTAGCACAAGCAGGAGATCCACAGATTCAGAAGTTGCGGTCGGAGTGTGAATCAGGCCGTAGGAAGGAGTTAGTGATTCATGAAGATGGTACGCTCAGGTTTGGAAACAGACTCTGTGTACCGAGTGGAGACCTTCGGCAAGAAGTTATGTCCGAAGCTCATAGTTCTATTTACTCCATTCATCCAAGAGGAACGAAGATGTATCGAGATATCAGGCAGTTCTTTTGGTGGAATGGCATGAAAAGAGAGATAGCGAGATTTGTATCCAAGTGTCTGGTATGTCAGCAGGTGAAAGCCGAGCAGCAGAGACCAGCAGGATTGCTACAGCCGCTTCCTATCCCAGAATGGAAATGGGAGCACATCACGATGGATTTTGTGACCGTTTTACCTAGATCCTCGGCTGGCAAGAATGCAGTCTGGGTAATAGTAGATCGACTCACGAAGGTCGCTCATTTCTTTCCCTTCCGAGTTGGACAGACTGCTGAACAGCTAGCAGAAATGTACATGAAGCAGATAGTAAGGCAGCACGGTATTCCAGTTAGTATAGTATCAGATCGGGATACGCGGTTTACTTCCCATTTTTTATGGAGCTTACACCAAAGTTTGGGAACCAAGTTAAGATTCAGTACTGCTTATCATCCACAAACTGACGGGCAATCAGAAAGAACCATTCAAACATTAGAAGATATGCTACGGGCGTGTACCTTGGATTTTGGCGGATCTTGGGAGGATCACCTTCATCTAGTGGAGTTCTCCTATAACAACAGCTATCAGGCTAGCATTCAGATGGCTCCGTTCGAAGCATTGTACGGAAGGAAGTGCAGGTCCCCTTTGGCATGGGACGACGTCGGAGAACGAAAGTTGTTGGGGCCAGAGATGATCACGTAGACTGTGGAGATAGTTAAGTTGGTCAGAGAGCGCCTTCGAGTTGCACAGGACCGACATCGTCATTGGGCAGATCAGCATCGTCGGCCTCTAGAGTTTAGAGTTGGCGACCAAATGTTTCTGCAGATTTTGCCTACTCGGGGTATCATCAGATTTGGAACCCGGGGAAAGCTTAGTCCAAGATACGTTGGTCCTTTTAAGATTCTCGCTCGGGTAGGCGATGTGGCTTATCGACTTGCCCTTCCGTCTTCGTTAACTGGCATACATGATGTGTTTTATGTGTCCCAATTATATGGGTATGTCCCGGATCCGAGTCATGTCCTCGATCATTCTGAGTTAGTCGTTGGTACCGACCTAACTTACGAGGAACAACCCGTGTCTATTTTGGACCGGCGAGAGAAGGTACTCAAGAATCGGACGATAAGCCTTGTCCTTGTTTCTTGGAACCATCACTCTTCGGAAGAGTCAACCTGGAAGCGCGAGGACGAGATCAGATCTCGGTATCCGTATTTGTTTGACTAATGAGGTATATTTTTACGCCTTATTGACACGATTCCATACTTATCTGCACCTACTTATTTTTGTACTTTGTGATGTATGATAATAACTGCTATGATAGTTAACTTGTATATGAGTGTGCCTTGCTTGCCCTGATTTCACTATCCTGTCTTGGCTAGAATTCCGAGGACGGAATTTTTCTAAGAAGGGTAGAGATGTCACTCCCCGATCCTGGAATACGTATTTTAATACATAAACCGATAAATTGTATTTACTTTGTATTTATACGATATTTATGCTGTATTTTTTCATGCATTTCCTAAAAATATTCGACAAAATATTATTTCGTAATTTATTTTCTGCATTTGGGCCTACAGTTTAGGCTCATTTGGGTAACCTATTCTTGGTTCACCAATGGTTCATCATGAACCCTTTGGTTCATCATGAACCTATGGGTTCAAGATTCTATATAATAACTCATCTCTCTCTCTCCTCTCATTTATTTTCCTCTCATTTACTTTCCTCCACCAACCAAGGCAAGTACCAACTTGCTCAAGAGATGGATCCATAAATGATGTTGATGTTTTCTTACAAAATTATTTGCCAAAATATGTTCTTCTCCTCATTCTATACTAGTTTAGAACTTGAAGTTTTCCATTTTGAAGCTTTAATTTTTGTAGATCTAGGTTTTAACCATTTTTGGATCTTCTTGGTTTTGATCTAGCAAACTTCATTATTTTCAAGTTTTGATAGTTCCATGTTGTAGAGAATTTTATTCTACCCAATTTTGACCTTTAAAAAGTTGGATTTGGACTTATTTTGACCAAGTTATGGACTTTTGAAGCTTTGGGTTCAAACCATAGAGTTCTTGCTGATTTGGAGAAGACAGTGAGCAGTGCGCGAGCTTTTTAGCTTGCGTCATTGAATTGCACGTGCTCTTTACCGCAGCGCAGTATGGAGTCCATACGCTGCCTTTTGGGAGCGTATGTCTTGCATACGCTCACTTGGGTGACAAGGAGTCGTATGGAGTCCATACGCTGCCTTTTGGGAGCGTATGTCTTGCATACGCTCACTTGGGTGACAAGGAGTCGTATGGAGTTCATACGCTGCCTTTTGGGAGCGTATGTCTTGCATAAGCTCACTTGGGAGACGAGGAGTCGTATGAACTGCCCTTTGAAAGCGTATGTCTTGCATACGCTGACCTGAGCGTAGGATGACCTGAGCGTAGGCTGATCTGAGCGTAGGCTGACCTGAGTGTAGGCTGACCTGAGCGTAGCCTGACTTGAGCGCGCTCTGACCTGGACTCCCCTGTACCTTATATTTTTATATGTATATATTATATTGTATATATATATGTAAATGTTTGTGTATGCTATATCCTTACGCCTTTTGTCCTGAGCATGATATGAGCACTAATGTGACCCCGGTGAACAAAGTGTTCCTACCTGATACTTGTACCTGAATGTCCCAGTTCTCGTTCCTGCTCGACAAATGACTAGTAACTCCACGTGGCATATTTGCAATGAAGCATTACACCAAGGAGGGTAGAACATGTTGACATACTGATTGACATGGATCCTCTTTGGGGTACTCGTACTTGAGTACGACATTTAGGAGGATAATCATGCAGGCCACAGCATGTGAGTCCAAGATTTCACCTAGGGTTAAACTAGGCAACTAAATATACTAGATACATGGGGAGGGCAGAATCCCGAGATCGTGTTACACCAGCCGCCTTGAGATATTGTCTTGACGCGCCGACTGGTCTCCACGGATACTGTGCCATCTGTAACGAGTGGATGACTGTATCCGATTAATTCCTGCTATATATTATATGTCTTGGCAAGATGGCCTTACGAGGGACCTGTGCTCAATGACACCTGTCTACGCGAACCCCTGGGTTGGCTAGCCTTGCTGGAAAGATACGATCTGAGGATTTTGAAATAACATGATGCGAGGATAACCTCGTCCTACTAGAAACTCGTAGACTTGATTGGCCGCGAAAACGACTTGCGTGTATCTTATTACCTTCCGTGAATAACTGAGGGAAGCGGACTGTCATGGTACGTGATCCAACCCATGTTCTTGTTTGATTGTTGGGTTGGATATCGTACTATGACAGGCTGTGGATCGAAGTTATGAACGGAAGACTTATTCTGGTTGTGAAGTGCTACTTCTGTGAATGACTGAGGAACATGGTCTATCATGGTGCATGATCCAACCCATGTTCTTGTTTGATTGTTGGGTTGGTTATTGTACTGCGATAGGCTATCGACCGAAGTCACGATCAGAAGATTTTATTGTTTATACCCTTTTACTTATGTGAAAGTTATAGGGTACGATACGTCCCGACTCCATGCGGCACCTTTTGTCCTTGTTTGGTTGTAAGGGTGCCATATGGGTTCGAGGATGTTACGCTACCCTATAATAGTTGCATACGTATTACTATTATCAATCATTCTATTATCTGGGTTTTTAATCTTAACTCTTGTGCCCCTTTGGCGGTACTTGCTATTCGGGGCTGACCCCGCTGGTTTTGTTTAACCAGATCTCGTAGCAGAGCCAGAGGACACGATCTTCCTCCCTGACATCCATGGTGCATACTAGGAGCATGGCGGTTCGGGGACTCGAGTGGGTTTCTTCTCCACCACTCCTGCTTATATTTTGTGCGGCATTTAACCACCGGCACCTGTTAGCCGGATTACATGATATTTCGTGTCAGTACAGAATTGTAAATAAACAGACTGCAGCTGTGTATAATTTTGTACTCCTGACTTTCTGAGATAGCTAAATTATAAAGCTAGTCTCTCATGATCATTTTGATGAAGCGTCAGGGACGCCTTACTGCTTTATCTTTAATGTTCATTTAATTGCTGATGTGACTTGATTGATTGAGACATAGAACTCTGTGGGACCATAGAAGACTTGATTGTAGCATGTACCCCCTAGTCTCTCGACGGCCACGATCGCCGTATGACGTTACGTACCTCATATGGAGTAGCTGGCCTAGTCCGTCCCCGTATTTCGGTACTGGGGCGTGACACATTCTGTTCTGTTTTTTTTATACATAGTACTTCTTAAGAAATTTGTCATTGATCGGCATCATGAGTAAATCTCCATTGGGCTTAGATAACCGATAGGTACCATTGGAAAACACGGTCTCAATTACATAAGGGCCTTCCCATTTTGCTTGGAATTTCCCTTTGCTCTTATGAGTCATCACCATCGGTCTTCGAACAGCTAGTACTAGCTCACCAACTTTAAATACCCTCTCTTTAACTTTACGATTGAAAGTTCGAGATATACGGGCTTGATATAGCTCAATATGCTGTTGTGCTTGAAGACGCTTCTCGTCCAATCCTTAAAGTTCTTGGAGTCATAAACGATCATTGTTCTCTGTAGTTAGCTCATTAGCAATAGCTATTCGAAGAGATAGAATCTGGATTTCCAGTGAAAGGACAGCTTCACATCCGTAAACCAGTAAAAATGGTGTAAAACCAGTAGGAGTTCGGACTGTTGTTCGATAACCCATAAACATTCTCCAAATTTCTCATTCCAATCACGTTTATTAGAAGAGACAAACTTTTTGAAAAGTTTGATGATCGTCTTGTTGAAAGCTTCGGCTAAACCATTAGCAGCTAGATTATAAGCCGTAGAAGCCAGATTTTGAATTCGATTCTTATCACAAAACCGATAAAATGCCTGACTGGCAAATTGTGGTCCATTATCATGAATTATCCGTCGAGGAATCCTGAAGCGATAAATGACATGGTGTTTGATGAAGCTAATCATATTAGATGTTTTTACTTCAGCGAGGGGAACTGCTTCTGCCCACTTAGAAAAGTAATCTGTTATAGCCAATATAAACCGATGTCCCTTAACAGAAGGAGGGTTAATCAGACCAATAATGTCCATGCCCCAAGCTTCGAAGGGCCAAGAAGCCGCCGTAGGATGTAGGAATTCAGACGGTTGATAAATAAAATCAGCATGAATCTGACATGCTTTACACCTTCTGGCATAATCCACAGCATCTGCTATCATGGATGGCCAATAATATCCCATTCTTCGAATGCGGTCTTGTAATTTCGGACCTGGTTGATGAGCACCACAAACACCATCATGAGCTTCGCGAAGTATTTGTTTGGCTTCATTTTCTGAGAGACAACGCGGCAAAAGTCCATCATATGTACGACGATATAACATATGTAAAGACAAATCATAATAAAATCAAAATGATCGTCTCTTGATTGATGCAGCTTCTTTTGGATCTTCAGGTAAAATCCTATGAACCGCGTAATCAATGAATGGACTTCTCCAATCCCTCTGATGGGAACTTGACTCTGTAGTATAACTCTGTTCAATATAAAGATTATCTTTAACACAGAATAAGTCTCGGTCCAAAAAGTAATTGTGTTTTGTCTTCGAATTGGAACAGCCAAGTCTGCAGCTAAGCTAGCAAGAGCATCAGCTTCCACATTCTGAAAACATGGTACGAATTCGATGAAGAATCCTTTGAATGAAAGGACCAACTCGATTACCACTTGATGATAAGGGATGAGATCAGGATTTCTGACTTCATAAGTCCCTCTAACCTGATTAACAATCAGTTGAAAATCTCCATAAGCTTCCAGGAACTCGATGTCTAACTATTTTGCTACTTGAAGACCAATTAGCGGAGCATTATATTCTGCCACATTGTTGGAGCATGGCTCATTAAGAGAATAGGCACGATATATGACCATTTTATCAGGAGAAACCAAGACGATTCCTACTCCGGAGACAATATTGCCTTTAGGTCCGACTCGTGATGCTCTATCAAAGTATAATTGCCAAATATCATCCCTCGAAGTCATGTTGCAATCCACGACTTCATCTAGAATATCTTAATATAGCTTCGATGTTTCAGGTATAGGGTGAGCTGCTAAGAAATCAGCTAATGCTTGACCCTTCACTGATTTTTGAGGTACATAGACCATGTCATAAGGAGTGAGCAACATCGCCCAGGTAGCTAACCTGGAGTTAAGAATGCTTGGTTTTCTCATCAATACCCGAATAGGATTTATTCTAGAAATGACGTGAATAGTCTGTCCTGACACATAATGTCGTGTCTTTTGGACAGCAAAAACCAAAGCCAGACATTCCTTTTCTACAGGAGTATACCTATGTTCAGCTTCGACCATCATTCGGCTAAGATAATAAATTGCTTGTTCATGACCCATATCACTTTTCTGTACAAGAAGAGCACCAAGTGAATGATCTAATGCTCGAACATATAGCAAAAATGGTCTTTCCACTACTGGTGGTACTAGAACAGGTGGATTTGTAAGATATTACTTGATGTCATTGAAAGCTTTCTGACACGCTTCATCCCAAACAAATGATACACCTTTTTTTAATAGACGGGAGAAAGGTTGACATCTTCCAAAGAGATTGGATATAAATCTCCTGATATAAGCAATGCGACCTTGGAATCCGCGGAGTTCTTTTAGATTGCGTGGAGGATGCATTTCAAGAATTGCTTTGATTTTATCAGGGTCAACATGGATACCCTGAGAAGTGATGACAAATCCCAAAAATTTGCCACTGGAAACCCCTAAAAAAGACTTAGTAGGTTTATTTTCAATTGATGCTGACGCATCAATTCAAATACTGTCTTCAAGTCTTGAATGTGATCATCTTTTGATCGACTTTTGACAGCAATGTCATCTACGTAACATTCAACTGTCTTCCGTAGATGTTCTTGAAAGATGTTGCTTATAGCCCATTGATACGTAGCACCGGCGTTTTTAAGACCAAATGGCATAACCGTATAGCAATAAACTCCAAGGGATGTTCGAAAAGTAGTATGCTTCTCATCTTCGGGATACATTTTGATCTGATTATATCCTGAGAATCCGTCCATAAAAGACATGCGTTCAAAACAGCATGTATTGTCTATCATGACATCAGTAATTAGAAGTGGAAATTCATCATTTGGACAAGCTGTATTAAGATCTCGAAAATCTATGCAAACTCAGACTTTTCCATTCTTCTTCATAACAGGAACAATATTGGCAACCCAGTCTGGATGTTGTTCTTCACGAACAAAGCCACATGTAATCAACTTTTTGACTTCCGCTTCAATTGCATCCATCATATCTGGTCGAAAACGTCGTTGCTATTGTTTTACAGGCTTGGCATTAGGAAGAATATTGAGTTTATGAGTAGCAACTTTAGGATCCCAGCCCGGCATATCCTCATAACTCCATGCAAAGATATTAATATATTTTTTAATCAATTTTATCAGCTCTTCCTTTTCATCTTCGGAAAGATTCTTACTGATGAATATTGGCTTGGACGTAGTTCCGTCTCTAACATCAATCTGGAGAATCTCATCCTCCGTAGGTGGTTGTCGTTGTTCAAAACGAAGTTCCCACTGTGTGTCCATCTGTTGAGCCCAAGGGTCATTCTCAAATGGCTCAGATTCATCATCAGTTTAAAACATGTTGACTGAGAATACACACTTAGATTCATCATAATAGTCTTCTCCAGCATATGAGGAATAAGATGTATCAGATTCGATGAAATGGATTTCTTCTGAATCTGAGGAGGAGCATTCTTCTTGTATATCGTCATTAAACGTGTGGGAAGGATCATATCCTAATCCATGACGAGTTTTCTGGTAAAACGGATCCCCACATAATGGTAATATCTACCTTTGCCTTGATTGAGACCCTGCATAGTCTTTAAATCATATCCCATTTTCTGGATAATTTTGAGAGATTGCTGACTATATTTGTCAGTTCGGATTCTTACTTTATCTTTATCTCTAAGATCATCTGTCTGAACAACTGGGTTGTTTCGAGCCAGGTCAAACACAATTAGGTGCTTGTTTTTCTTATCAGACGGAATCACGAAATAAGATTCTTCGTGACGTCTAAAAGTTATACAAGCTTGTGATGAAGCAGCTACAGGAAGAAGATAGGAAGAAGATGTTAGAAACTTTTGAGCATAAGGTCCTACATCAACATGAGGAGGAAAAGAATTTTCCTTATGGTCAATATATAAAGTTTCCTCAGTATCTATGTCGTCTTTATATTGATGACTTTGATCATCAGGAGATAAAATCATTCTTTCAATAAATTTGACAGCCATATACTCAAAAAAGAAATCTTTATTGATATTAGACAATATAGAATGATCAATATTTACATCATTTACAATATGACTACTACGCTTTGGATTGATCATTAACGGACCGTCATCCGTCTTCTGCGTAGACTTGTCAAGGTTGATGACCAATGGTGGTTCTGGATCATTCGTATGAGAAGTACGTCCCTTGACTTTGATCATAAAAGGTTGAACTTGGCTCTTGACAGGAATACTCATTGATTCCTCAGATGAAGCTCGATTTCTTCCTTTGACCTTGATCATCAGAGGTTGATCATTGACAGGTTGAGGTTGGATTCGACCTTTGACCTTGACCTTCAAAGGTTGGTCTTCTGGAGGATCTTCATTGATGGACTGATCTTCAACAAGTGATTGATCTTCAGCCATATCTGATATCTCTTTCACATGTTCTTGTTTGTAGAGTATTGAGTCAGAAAAATATGCTTCAACACCCTTGAAAGGATTGATATCAGCAAATTCAGTTTTCACAACCCCTTTGGAATCCACATACTTGAAGCATTGGTGGAGAGTTGAAGGCACGATGTTATGCTCATGTATCCACGGTCTTCCGAGAAGGATGTTGTAGGATACGTCTGAGTTGATAACATAGAAGGTTGCCATCGTTCGAAGATCACCAATCTGAATCTTCAGACGAATCTTTTCCAGTGGTTTACTCTTGCCAGAGTTGAAACCAACAATCGTGGTACTAGTGTAAGTCAAATCACTAGTAGGAATCCTCAATGATCTTAGCATACTCTGAAGAATAATGCTAATAGAAGACCCAGGATCAATATAAATCCTGTCAATTTCAGTAGATTCGATATACCCAGTATAGCACAAAGGCCTGTCGTGCTTGTTATGCTTCAACAGCATGTCTTCTTGTGTAAAGGTGATGTTGGGAATTGCTTCCATCACACTATGACATTGTGGGCAAGACACTGGTGTATTGTCAAGACTCCTGAGTTGAGCTAAGCATGAGTCGGCTTATAGCAAAGCTTCACTCAGAGTCTTCCTGCTTTCTTTAGAAAGACGAAGCAGCTCGAAGATAGATAATCTAGCTGGAGTATTGGCTAACTGGGCTAGAATATCAAATTTGTAAGGTTTCATCAACACCCCTTGACTTGAAGCAGATTTCAAAGGTACGTCAAAGCGTACTGCTTTCTGTTTCCCTTTTTCAACCACAGATGGTTTAGCAGGAACATGAGAAGGTTGAACTGGTACTGTTTCTACTATGTCTTCTGCTTCTTTGGAAGATCCCTCATAATCCTTATGATACTCTTTTTCAGATCTTGTACCAGCAAAGCTTTCTTCTTCAGACTCATGAGAAGGAAGTACCATATTGCAGGATTTAATCTTCTTTCCCTTCTTCTTGTGAGGAAGTTCAGAACCCAATCCAAAAGTGGATTTTTGACTTTGAATCTGTAAAGGAAGTCGCATTCCTTTATCATAATTTAAACTCTCTGCCTTTTGAAAGTCATAGCCCATCTTTGTCATGAGAAGGACTGATTGCTGACTGTATAAGTGAATGGGCAACGGACTTTTAACAGGTGGTTCAACAGAGGAAGAAGAAGAGATCTCTGTAACTATAGGAGAATGAGGAATAGAAGCCTCTGTAGCTACGGGAGGAGAAGGATTCGGGATACGAGAAAAAATCCCTGTAGGAGCTTTTTCATAAGCAGCAAAAACCTGTTGTGTCCTGTATAAGGGAACACTATTCATAGCTAGCTACTGCTGATGAGTGAGTTTGAGTTTAGTAGGAGGAGCTAGACTTCGAGGGTATATGTTCAAACCTCTCAGTCTATCTTCCAAAGGAATGCCATCCCATAGATGATCCAAATCATCAGGATCTGGAATAATATGAGAAATCATGTTGCAGGTTTTGACTTTCTTACCTTTCTTGGATTTTGAAGTTTTACCTTCATCTTCCATTTCAGGTACTAAGTCAGGATGTACCCACATAATTTCACCATTCTTTAATGTGAGAGGCAACAATCCTTCATTTTCCTCTCTGGCAGGCGAGATATTCACAATCTTCATCGTCGCCTTCGAAATTGGGACAATCCCATCAGGGACTTGTTGAGGAGAAAAACCTCCGAATTGAAGAGAAACCATATTGGTTGTGACCGTATGCTCATCGTTAGTTAAAGCGATGGCATTGGCATTGATCAGCTCTTGGATTTTCTTCTTTAGAACATAACAAGCCCTGATGGGATGATTTATGTATCTGTGATAGATACAATACTTGGGATTGTCAGTCAGATTCACCTCATTAGGCCTTTTTGGCTCCGGAATCTGGAGTTTGCCACTCTTTACCAGACATTGAAATATCCCCGGAATATCGCTTTCATCAAAAGAGTATTCTTCTTTTGGCTTAGAAGACTCCTGATTATTCGACGTCATTTTATTCTTGGAAAGATTAACCATAAGGGTATCCTTTCCTTTCCCATTACGATTGCCAGAATTATTACCAGGAGAGCCTTTCTTTCCTTTGTCCTCTGAGGCAAAAATTATCCCATGTTCACGAGCCAACCTACCATTGGTTTCAGCGGAAACTGCTTCTATAATAAACGAGGCCCATTCTGTAAATTGGGAACCCGTGAAGACAGCAATGGATGGTCGCAGATTCATCTTACATGTATTGATCAACGCTGAATCTGGCATACCAGGAGGCATTTTTAGAGTCGCCTGTCAGAAATGTTCGATGAACGTCCGAGTATCTTCCTTCTCCTTTTGTTTGATCTCTATTAAGGAGGACATATTTATATCCATACCTCCTTCATAGAAGCGGGAGAGAAATATTGCTTTAAATTTATCAAAAGATGAAATGCAATTGTCGGGTAAACTACGATACCAGTCGTAACCCGAACCCGTTAAGCACCCAATGAACACTCGAGTGAGGAGAGCATCATTTTTCTGAAGATGCACAGTCATAATATCAAAATAATTGATATACTGACTAAGAGAAGCCTTTCCATCAAACAACACCATCGATTGTGGCTTGGATTTTGGAGGAAAGGGTACATCATTCCAATGAGGAGGATAAGGTTGCTTAATCCCTAACCTCTGGAGCTGATCCTTGTGCTTCAAAAATTCAAACTGTGCTTTTAGTTCACGTACTGCTTGAATAGCTTTACTGGTTTGAGGAAGCACATTTGATTGAATAGTGGTTGGATGTACCATAACCCCTGCCGGAGGTGGTACATCTTCTGGAATGATGGAATCTGGGGATGCAGAATTTTGGTTAACAGTAGGCTCTTGAATATTCAAAGGTATATCAACCCCTTGACTATCTTGAGTTTGTGCTGTTACTTGCACCGGTGTTACTACTGCCGGCTGAGCAGTTTGCTGAGTCATTATTATCTGGTGCATGCTTTGCATCATGGTAAGCATGTCCTTTAATGATTGCTCAACGGCAGTGAGACGTTGTTCTGTATTAGCGGATAACGTCTACGGTTCATCTCCAATAGCATAAGATTCAACCTCTCTTGAAGATACAGAGGGATTGGTATAGAGGTATGAATCGACGCTATCCATTTCAGACTCAAGAGATTGAGTACCCCCAGCTTCTGAATCAGAAGTCTGCAACTGTCTTTGCCTTCTTGATTGAGTATTCTGATATACTCCTTCAAAGGAATCAAGAAGTCTGTTGAATTGTTGTGACCTGGAGTTTGGGACGTATTGCGTCTTAGACGTCGTCCTCTGTTGGTATGAGATGCCATGTTGACTGACGCATATGACAACTCATGTTCTTGGTCAACAGCTTGTAGTTGAGGCTCATTGAAGCTTAACCGATCAAAAACTGACCGTTTAGAAGCCGAACAACAACATTTGATTACAATCTGGTGACACTCGCAATGATAATTTTCTTGGGGGAGTATCACAGGAGATTGTCTATTTTTACGCTTTTGCATTAGTAATTCACGTAAATCAGAATGAGTAGAGGGATTAGTCTTCTTTATTACATTTGGAGTAGAGAAATGTTTAGTTCCTTGTGTATAAAAAAGATTACTGGCTGCATTCGCAGAACCAAACTGTACATTCTTACGAGCTCGGAGTTGCGTGCGTAAATCCTAAGATTTTTGACCACAAAGAACTGTTTGCCATGAAATATAAAAGAACAGAACAATTATCGGAGGACCGGACTTTTACTTCACGTTACAAACTCGCTTGTACAAAGAAAGCCTAGGAACGAAAACCTAGGTACAGCAATCTAAGTACAATTGTTTATTTTAGATTCTGGAGGGTGACGATAGAGGCTCGGGAAGGCGACGGCAGCCCTGTCTTACTCCTTGGACGATCGGTATGCAGCCTTGGCTCCTGTGAAAAGATGGTTGGCGTTGATGAAAAAATGCTCTTCTTGCTCCTCTGTTGCTCTTCTGGCTTCTCTCTCTCTCTCTGTATGTATTCTCTCTATGACTATGGGGGGAAGTCTCTCTGTATATACGTATTTCTCTCTGTTGTTGTATATATCTTTTTTTTTACAAGGGAATGGCACCTTGCTATTTATAATAGTGGGATGTGATCATTAGGGTTGCCAATGATTAGCTCTTGGAGATGGCGGCGGCCCATAGATTGGTCAATCCAGGCCGTTCAGTTTTGATTGTGACGAATCCGAGCCTTTAGGTGTAGATTATACCAAATCCCATTAGCAATTAATGCTGATTGGAATAAATCTTTCTTATAATGATCTTCTGACAATTAAATTTATTCTCCTGCCACGTGTCCCAGATTATTAGGATTTGACCCAATCTTTAATGGCAGCAAATCTGAGGAATTAATCGGTTTAGGACACGTGTCCTAGGAGCTGCTGGGGGGTCTGGACCGCATGACGAGTGAGCCGCATATGAATTTAAGCCGCATATGATTAAGCCCACGTGTTAGGGCTGCCTGGGCAGTGGCCCTCACTTGAGCCCTCGAACCACAAGGGAGTAATCCTTGTGGGCCGCATATATAGGTACATATACGTCTGAGCCGCATGGACATGATCCTCTTGAACCGCATGAGAAGTCCTCGCTCGAGCCGTATGAGGCTTTCTTGACCTGAGCCGTATAAGACAGATTCACTCTGAACCACATGAGAAGTTCTTTGCTCGAGCCGCATGAGGCTTCCTTGGCCTGAGCCGTATAGGACTCATTCTGAACCGCATGAGACGTGAGCCGCATACGAACGCCCACGTGGCAAGGCCACGTGGCATTTTTATGGCTCTCGGGGGATTTGTGTCAGAGATCTCTTTTCTCTTCCCTAGAGATTCATCATTATGATAGAGTCATAATTACCTGCTTTTGTGTCAGGGCTGTCAACTTTTCAGAGGGGTCAGCCGTCAAAGTAATTAATGCAGCATGGGTCGGAGGAGAGCACTGTCAGGCCACGTGTCTTCTGAGCCGCATGGAATGCCTCAGGCCACATAGCTCCTTATGCCATATGACTCCCTGAGCCGCATGAGGTTTCTGAGCCGTATAGGGTTTTCTGGCCGCATAGGTCATTTTCCATGCTTCTATAAGACCCCCTTCAAAGTTTTCAATTTGTAAAATTGAAATACTTTGAATAAGAAGCATGGCCGTATATTCTTCTGGCCGCATATAAAGTCCTGGCCGCGTGGATATCTTGGCCGCATGGAAAGTTCTGCCGCAAGGGCGTCTCAGCCACATGGATGGTCCAGCCGCATAGACATTTCTGTCTCATGACTATCTGAGTCGCATAGTTGCTTTCAGCCGCATGGCCATTTGAACCGCATAGGCTCTTTGCCACGTCATTATGCCATGCGTGTAGATCTTTTTGGGACAGGATCCCAAGAGATCAGTCTTTAAATGGCTGGTTTGGCTCGATAGCCGAAGAGTCGATCGCGTTTATACGAGGCGTCGGTCCACAGTTCTCTGTCTATAAATAGAAGGGCATTTGGACGGTCTTCTCTCTTAGACTATTTTTGACTCAGATTCTTGTCGTGTTTTCTTCTTCTGATCAAAGGCTATGAAGAAGGCTGCTGCGAGGAGTAAGAAGTCGGCTTTGTCCTCGACTGTCGTGCCCCCCGTTCGTCTTGACGTTCATATTGCCATCGAAGGTAAGAATTAGGTAGTCGATTTGAAACCCTAGCAGAGCCTGCTTGCATGCTTCATGTACACGATTTTGACGTGAATTTCTCAAACTACATGGTCCGCATACACGTCCCATGACTGAGCCGCATGAGGATATACACCATGTCTGAGCCGTATGAGACTTGTCTAGAACGAGCCGTATGAACATTTTTGACTGTTTTTATTTTCTTTGTCTTTGGTTCTCGCAGTATCTCTACCGAATGTTGAGACTGCGGCGTCAGAGGAGCCGCAGCCTCTTGTCATCAGCCAGGGATCTCCCTCTGTTAAGGAGGAAGTGAAGAAAGAGGAACCTGTGACTGAAGGGAACGGCAGCCCTCCGAATATCGAGACTGTTGAGGGTGGCAGTACTGGGAACCCTGTTTCTTCTATTCCGGACGAGGACGCTCTTCACTTGCATCCTTCATATGTGAGATGGTTGAGGGAATGGTATATGCGCTCATGTAATTAGGATGTAGGGGCTTCTCGTGGATGTCTGTCTGTAGTCTTTGTTTTTGTTTCGTCTCTCTTCTTGTCTTCATGAAGAACTCTTTTGACTTGCTTGCAATCGTATGGATGTAACCGATTTCTGAATGAATGGTGCTTCACTCTTTTGCTTTGTAATAATCCTCTTATTGGGATATTTTACGTGGACCCATTGTCCCTAACGTACCCTGGTTTTGGATACGGACAACAAGTTTAAAAAAAAGGAACCAATCATACTGACTCAGAGGTACTGAGGACATGGTAAGCATGAGGGTTTCTTTGACGGAGGGTACATAGAATAACTCAGAGGTAATGAGGACATGGAAGTTCTATGTGAGGGGTGATTTGTTTTTTTGGCGGAAGTGGAACGACTCAGAGGTAATGAGGACATGGCCATTTTGGAAATTTGTGGATCGATTACCCTTTTTGTGCACTGGGAGTGCGGGTATTAGATCATGGGGGAGGATCTCCTTCAAGAAGAAAGTTCAGAGGTATGATCATACATAACTTTCTTTCTGAAAGAGTGACCGGGATGTGAGTTCAGAGGCACCAGCGGGTACATGACTCGATAATTTAGAATATTGTAGATGTGTGAGTTCAGCGGCACCAGCGGGTACATGACTCGATGATCGGGGATATGGAGGATGTGAGTTCAGCGGTACCAGCGGGTACGTGACTCGAAAATCTGACAAACTATGAGGGTGAGTTCAGTGGTATCAGCGGATACATGACTCGAAAATCTGGAATGTTGTGATGGTGAGTGTGAGTTCAGCGGTACCAGCGGGTACGTGACTCAAAAATCTAGAGAATTGTGAGGGTGAGTTCAGCGGTACCAGCGGGTATGTGACTCAAAAATCTAGAGAATTATGAGGGTGAGTTCAGCGGTACCAGCGGGTACGTGACTCAAAAATCTGGAGAATGTCGTTTAGACATAATATTTTTTCAGGAACTTGCCATTGACGGGCAACATGAGCAAGTCTCCATTTTGCTTAGCGAGGCGGTAAGCACCGTTGGAGAATACTGTCTCTATGATAAATGGGCCTTCCCATTTTGGCTGGAACTTGCCGGCGGTCTTGTGAGTCATGACCATTGGTCTCCGGACAGCCAGAACAAGATCGCCCACTTGGAATGTTCTGATTTTGACCTTCTTGTTGAAGGCTCCTGAGATGCATGCTTGGTACAGCTCGATCCTTTGCTGAGCTAGGAGGCACTTTTCATCTAAGGCCTCTAACTCTTGCAGTCGACATCGGTAGTTGTCATTCGTCGTTAATTGATAAGTGAGGGCGACGCGGAGTGAGGGTATTTGAGTCTCTAATGGGAGAACTGCCTCACTCCCGCATACTAGGAAGAATGGCAAATTCCAAGTGGCTGTTCGAACTGTGGTGCGATAAGCCCATAAGCATTCGCGAGTTTCTCGTTCCAGTCGCGTTTGTTGGAGAAGACAAACTTCTTAAGGAGTTTGATTATTGTTTTGTTGAATGCCTCTGCTAACCCGTTTGCTGTCGGGTTGTACGACGTCGAAGCGATATTCTGAATACGATATTTATCGTAAAACCGATAGAATGCGTGGCTTGCAAACTGCGGACCATTATCATGGATGATTCTTCGGGGCAGTCCAAAGCGGTAGATGACGTTATGCTTAAGGAAGCTGATCACGTTTGAAGTCTTGACTTCTGCGAGTGGGACAGCTTCCGCCCATTTGGAGAAGTAATCAGTGATCGCAAGTATGAAGCGATGTCCTCTGGAGGAAGGTGGGGTGATTGGACCAATGATATCCATTCTCCATGCTTTGAATGGCCAGGACGCCACCATCGGATGTAGAAATTCGGATGGTTGGTGAATGAAGTATGCGTGGACTTGGCAGGCTTTGTATTTTCTAGCATAATCTATCGCATCTGCCACCATCGTGGGCCAATAGTAGTCCATTCGGCGAAGGCGGTCTTGCAGTTTTGGGCCGGGCTGGTCGGTCCCGCAGATACCGTCGTGAGCTTCTCTTACGGCTTCTTTGGCTTCTGCATTTGACAGACACCGAAGCAGTAATCCATTGTTGGAGCGGCGATACAGCATTTTTGTCTCTGTATCGTAGAAGAATCTGAGAGAACGTCGTCTGATGGAATTGGCTTCCTTTGGGTTCTCGGGCAGGATGTCGTAGACGACGAAGTCGATGAATGGTTGTCTCCAGTCTGGGGCATCATCGATCGCCTGGGCGGAATAACTCGCCACGAATTGCACATTGTTCTTGGGACAGACTAGTTCGTGGCCTATCACATCCACTGATTGGCGATCATAATTTGGGACTGCCATGGAAGCGGCCAGACCGGCTAGGGCATCGGCTTTAATATTTTGGAGTCTGGGGATGTGCTCGATGAAGAACCCCTCAAATGACGAGATGATATCGATCGCTATTTGGTGATAAGGAATCATGTCTTCGTGGCGGACTTCGTACGAGCCCTGGATCTGATTGACGATTAGTTGAGAATCGTCGTATGCTTCAAGGTATTCTACCCCCAGTTCTTTTACAAGTTGGAGGCCAATGACCAGAGCGTTGTACTCGGCCACATTGTTAGAGCAGGGCTCGGTGAAGGAATAAGCTCGATTAATCACCAATCCGAAAGGGGAGATCAGCACTACCCCGACTCCGACGACTATATTGCCTTTAGGTCCGATCCTTGAAGCACCGTCAAAGAACATTCGCCATATAGCCTCGTGAGAGGTTGCATGCGAGTCGACGACCTCGTCTGGGATCTCTTCATATATTCTGGAGGACTCCGAGCCTGGGTGGGCTGCTAAAAAGTCCGCCAGGGCCTGACCTTTGACTGTCTTTTGTGGGACAAAGATCATATGATAAGGGGACAGCAATATTGCCCATGTAGCGAGTCGAGAGCTAAGTGCCCCTGGTTTAGTCATGAGGACCCTGAGAGGGTTGACTCATGAGATCACATGTATCGTTTGTCCGTTGACATAATGCCGCGTTTTCTGAATGGCGAACACCAGGGCGAGGCATTCCTTCTCCGCAGCGGTGTATCGGTGCTCCGGCCTAATCATCATTCGGCTGAGGTAATATATGGCCTGCTCATGGCCTGCGTCGTTGTTCTGTGCCAGCAGAGCCCCAAGGGAGTGTTCCATTGCTGGTACATAGAGCAGGAATGGTTTTCCAGGAACCGGGGCCACTAAAACTGGAGGATTTGACAAATATTCTTTGATGCTGTCGAAAGCCTGCTGGCATTCCTCGTCCCATACGAATGAGACTCCTTTCTTCATGAGGTGAGTGAATGGTCGGCATCGCCCGGAGAGGTTGGAAATGAATCTTCTGATATAAGCTAGCCTCCCTTGAAGGCCTCTGAGTTCGCAGAGATTTCTCGCGGGACCCATCTCCATTATTGCTTTTGTCTTCTCAGGATCTACATGGATACCCTTTGCAGTGATGATGAAGCCTAAGAACTTTCCACTGGATACGCCCAGAAAGGACTTCGTAGGGTTCATTTTCAAATTGTGCACTCGCATTAGGTCGAATACCGTCCTTAGATCCTGCAGATGGTCTCCTTTGCAGCGGCTCTTAACGGCTATATCGTTAACGTAGCACTCCACTGTCTTGCGTAAGTGGTCTCTGAAGATGATTCTCATGGTTCTTTGATATGTGGCACTGGCATTCTTCAAACCGAAAGGCATGACTGTGTAGCAGTACGTGCCAATTGGTGTTCGGAATGATGTATGCTTTTCGTCATCAGGAGACATTTTGATTTGGTTGTACCCCGAGAAGCCGTCCATGAATGACATACGTTCGAAGCCGCAGGTATTGTCGATCATGATGTCTGTGATAGGAAGGGGGAATTCATCTTTGGGGCACGCCTCGTTCGGGTTACGAAAGTCGATGCAAATTCGAATCTTCCCATTCTTCTTGAGGACGGGTACTATATTGGTGACCCACTCGAGATGTTGCTCCTCACGAATGAAGCCGCTGGCTATCAGTTTGTTGACTTCGACTTCGATCGCGTCCATGATGCCTGGACGGAAGCATCGCTGTTGTTGTTTGACTGGCTTCGCATCTGGTCGAATATTGAGTTTGTGAAGGGCGATGTCGGGATTTAACCCTGGCATGTCTTCATAGCTCCAGGCGAACACATCAATGTATTCTCTGACAAGTTCTAGCAGCGACTCCCATTCTTCGTCTGTTAGGCTTTTACTGATGAAAATCGGTTTCGGAGAAGATTTGCTACCGAGGTCAACTTGTATAACCTCATCTTCAGTAGGAGGTTCTCTCAGTTCGAACCGCTTTTCCCATTGTGCGTCTAATTGCTGGGCCCATAGCTCTAGCTCGAGGATTTCGGAGATGTCTTCGTCTTCCTCGTAAGCGTCGGCGAATGCCATGTTGACTGACATGACTTGTCTGAACACATCTCCGATGCTGGTATCTGAGTCGGAAGTTGGTGATCCGGTTGAATGTGACTGCCAGTCGCATTCTTCATCTGAACTTTCAGGGGTCGTAGTAGGCATTACATACCCTAACCCGCATCGAGTTTTGTTATAGTAGTTCCGTGGTTTGCCCGCCGGGACTGGCGGCTTCAAAGGTAATCGTCGTCCAGTGCCGTAGTTCAATCCTGGCATCGTCTCCAGATCATACCCCTGTTTCTGTATGAGATATTTGGATTGAGGGCTATAGAGATACAGTGGCAGTCTCCCGGCATCTGACCCGAGGTCGGCTTCTTCTATGGTGAGGGGATGCGGGTTGTTCGTCCGGTCGAAGATGATCGGATGATCTCCTCCCTCGAATATTCGGTAAGCGTCTTCTACTGGAGTAAGCTGGATCGCGGTGTACACATTTGTCACTTGTGTGTGTAGGTGAGTGCCTATACCGTGTTCCATAGCGTACATGGTACATAGCTTATTAAGCTCGGTGTAGTTCAAAGATAACCCTTTATTGATGAAGTAAGGTATCTTTTCTAGGGAGATTACATCATCAGCGGAGGGGACATCAGTGTGGGCAGCCACGTACTTGGCTAGCTCCGGTTCCTCTTCGGCTACCCCCTGTGTGAACGAAGACTGAGAGGATGACCTGGGAAGCTTGATTGTCAGTGGTTCAGTTGATGGAGCAGAGCGTGGAGTTGTTGGCAGACTAACGACTCCCAGTTTGGCATTTGATGTGGGGTAGGAAGTGGCTGGTTCGCTAGAAGTGTCAGACCTTACATCGGGGTGACGACCCTTCCTGGGAAGGCGTATCGTCAGCGGCTTGTCGGAGGGATTGAGCTTCCCTGTTTGGGGTTGACTAACTCTCGGCAGTCTGATTGTTAGTGGCCCCGTTGTGGGTCTCGACACTTGGCCGGACCTTGGTAGCCGGATTATCATCTGTTCCTCTTGCGCCGAGAGGCTAATTGCGTCATTTCGCAGAGTGGCGGTAAGGGGTGCAGACTTGCCCGGTTTACGAGCTTGGAGGTGGATCGTCAGGGGTCCTTCTGATCCCGTGGCTGTCTCGGTATGAGTTTGTGCGTCTCCTTCATCAAGGTGCCTCTTTGACTTTTCGTATATGCAGGAGTCTGAGTAGTAGGATTCGACCCCTTTGAAGGGATCGATATCAGCAAATTCCGTCTTCACGAAGCCGTGTTTGTCGACATATTTGAAGCACTGGTGTAGCGTGGAAGGCACGATCATGTAATCGTGTATCCATGGGCACCCTAAGAGGATGTTATAAGAAGTGTCTGTATCTATGACGTAGCAGGTGACTTCGGATTGGAGGTCGCCAATTTGACACTTCAGACGAATGTTCCCAATAGGGTAGCTCATGTCCGAATTGAAACCGCTGATGGCGGTGCTTGTAGGCGTCAGGCGATGCATTAGGATGCGGAGATGATGTAGCAGGCCCTTCGGGATGATGCTTATGGAAGAGCCAGGATCTATGTGCATCCGATCCACCTTCACGTCGCCGATGTATCCCGTGTAGTATAGCGGGCGATCATGTAAGTTGGTTTTGATGGGCATGTCCTGCGAAGTGAAGACGATATTGGGCATTGCTCCCGTGCAGGCACTGTCTTGGAGATCCATGGGCGAGTCCTCCCCGGTGAGGTTGGATTGAGCCAGATAAGCATCGACATTTTGGAGTGCTTCGCTCAATGCAATACGAACGTCCTTGGAGAGCCTTAGGAGTTCGTATAGTGACAACTTGGCCGGTGTGTTAGCCAATTGTGCTAAGATATCAAAGTTGTAGGGCCTCTCTAGACCTTGGGCTGCTTCTTTTCGGAGGGATTTATCGAAGCGAGTCTCCTTCGGCCTAGGCTTGTCGGTCGTCGAAGGCTGAGCCGGTCCCGGAGCATCAGTTGTAGTGGGTTGATGATTTTCAGCTGGATTGTCAACCACAGGTTGGGATTGTGCTCCGGACCACGTGACGATGGCTGTAGCTTCCTCGTTGTCTGCTGAGATTGTGTGGCAGGTCCTGATTTTTCCATTCTTCTTTTTGTTGGTAGGAGATGATGTGGGCCGAGTTATTTCTGACACCAAGTCTGGATGGACCCACATGACCTCTCCTCGTAAGGTGGTGAGAGGTACTAGACCAGCAGCCTGTTCCCGGGGAGGTGGAAGATTGGTAATCTCCATCGTCGCCAGAGGGACGGGGATTACCCCGTCTTGAGTCTCCATCGGAGAGAAGTTGTCAAATTGTACGGACACCATATTGGCTGCTACGGTTACCTCTTCGAAGTCGATGGCCAGAGCATTCGAATCGATGAGGCTTTGGATGTACCGTTTTACTTGGTAGCAGTCGTGTGTAGCGTGGTGTACATAACGGTGGTAATGGCAGAACTTCGGGTTCTCCAGATCAGCCGGCCGAGGCTCCCATCTTGGTGGAGGAAGCTGAATTCTATCTCCTTGTATGAGCATGTCCAAGATAGGCTTGACGTGGCCGTCTTCGAAAGAGTAAGTGATTTGAGGCCATTGTTTGTCGGCTGGTTGTGACTCGAGCTTCTGGGCCGTGTCGGCCACCATAGCCTGTTTTTCCTTGCTGTCCCGATTGTTGGAGGGGTTACCCCCATTATCGTTGTTGGGACGCTTGCCCTTGTTTTCTCCTTCTGAGATGTACAGTCCCAGTTGGCGAGCCTTCTTCAGTCGTTCTTCGGCGCTTGTGGTGCTGATGATGACCGCCTTCCAATCTTTGAATTGACTTTCGCCCATCCAGAGACTGATTGTTGGAAGCAGTCTCTTTTGACAAATTTTAATCAAAGAGGAATCTGGATTTCCGGAAGGCAGCTTCATGGCGGTCTGGCGGAACCGCTCGATGTAGTTTCTTGTCAACTCCTTCTTTCCTTGGACGACGTCCATGAGAGTGGACATAGTGACGTCCTGTCCTACTTTGTAGAATCGCTCCAAGAACAGGCGCTTGAAGCCGGTGAAGGAGTGGATGCAGTTGTCCGGCAGATTGTGGTACCAATCGAAGGCGACTCCTTCTAACGCTCCAATGAATAACCGTATGAGGATAGCATCATCATGGGGCAGATGGTCGGTGGTGACCTCAAAGTAAGTGATGTACCGACTTGCTGAGGTTTTGCCATCATACGGGTTGATATTGAACGGCTTATATCTTGGTGGGAATGGAACATCCCTCCATTCAGCAGGGTATGGTTGCCGTATTCTGAGATCTTGAGCATTTTCTCGGGCATGAAACATGGCTCGGAGCTCCTGGACCTCTCTCCTTACTTCTCGGGTCTCGTCTGTAGCGGTAGGGGCTGTTATTTGGGGAGGATTATTGTCCGGGTTTGGTGCCGCTGAGTTCGAATCCACATTGACCGCAGGGCCCGTGCTTGTTTGACCAGGCGTTCCTCCTTGTAGAGTTGGCAGGGCTGTTTTAATCTCGTCTACAGACTTGACCAAAGCAAGTAATATGGCTTCGAGATTGTCGATGCGCTGACGATCATTGGAACCACCTTGATTGCGGTCCGTCATGAAAACCGTCCTTACATGAGGAGTGATGGAAGGAACGGTGGAGGACGTGCCCTCCGAGTCGTACCCATGCACCGAGAAGTCATCGGGATAGGTGGGAATGTTTTCTTCGGGCTCGGACTCGGAGGGAACGGTATCCCCAGCTTCAGAGATTGCTTCGTCTTGAGAGTTACGGATGTCCTCGGGGACATCAGCGTCTGTTGCACCTGATGGAAGAGTTGCTTGTCCGGGCTTGGCTCCTTGAAACATCGGATTGTTGCGGATGTTCGGAGGAGTGCTACCCCCAGTTCCCTCAACCCCCAGCGACGTGGATGATGAATTTCCCATCGTGGTAGATTTCGTCTTTGAACGGGTGTGTTGGAATACACCGGTAGAGGACAACCGTTTAGAAGATAGTTTCTTAGCTGTAGTGGTTGATATCTTGGGACTGGATATACTTGTCTTTTTCCCTTTCCCTTCGGCGGGGACCTTCCGAGCGGAATTGCAGGAGACAACAGGAGGTGTCTCATCTTCTGAGCTCGGATGCTGTAGCCTTTGGAAGACGGACGACCGATCTTCCATTGCTATCGCGTTGTTGCAACAGCAGTTGACGATGATTTGGGTGCAGTGATGTCCAAGCGAGGACTCTTTGCACGCTGAGGCTCCTTCTCTTTCCTTACGTTTGTGGAGGATCGCCTCACGCAGGTCAGAGGAACCACTTTGTCCTTTTGCCGCCGGGGGCTGGACTCGAGCGGTTCTATACAACTTCCCATCAGAGGCCCGTGTGATAATCAACGGGACGCCCCGATAGTTAGAGGTTGGGACAGCTGCCTGGGCTTGGTGAGCCCGCGCTGCCCTAGACTTCCTGCTTTTAGCACTCGCGGGTGCGTAATAGGAGGAGTCCAAGTTGAACACCACAGAGTCTGGCTTATCATCCAGAGAACCATCAGAGTCAGGACCGCATGAGAGACGGTCGAAGACTGATCGAAAGAAGCGTGGAACGGTCGCTATGCGGCTAGAATTGGGTGTCGTACAGGCTGTCTGCATGCGGTTGTCTTCTGCCGTTGGATGAGTTGTTTTTATGCGGCTAGGAGTCACGACCGTGCAGGCTGGCCGCATGCGGTTGGCAATTGTGGCCGCATGGGTTTTCTGCAAGCGATTGACTCCCATAGCCGTACGAGTTTCATCCGTGTGGTTGGCAACTGTAGCCGCATAAGCTATGCGGCTGACAGATATGGCCGCATGAGTGTTCTTCATGCGGCTGACGGATGTAGCCGCATGAGCTT
This sequence comes from Iris pallida, assembly GCA_029216955.1. Taxonomy (NCBI): domain Eukaryota; kingdom Viridiplantae; phylum Streptophyta; class Magnoliopsida; order Asparagales; family Iridaceae; genus Iris; species Iris pallida. The sequence continues at coordinate 9,593,095 of JANAVB010033815.1, forward strand.
TCTCCCTGCGGCTGATACCCCTATGCGGCTCGGATCTCATAGAGTTTCTCTTTGCCCCTGTAAGTCCAGCATCATAGTGTTTTCTTCTGCCGAACTTAGGGACAGCAGAGTCGTCTACGATCTGAAGTGGGGCCGCAGGGGAATATTGCTCGCCGTTTTAAACAACAAAGGGTGTCTCCGCAAGAGCTTCAGTAGGAACGAAAGATCGGGGTCTCCACTCCTTACGGGCCTTCTTTGTGCGGGCTCGCTTCTGGATCGGGCCAGTGTTCTTATCGGAGAGCATCTCTTCGAACGCCTGTTGGTCGAACCGGGCGACCATCTTTTGTTGTGTGGAGCCAAGCTTGGCTGCATCCGATTGTGTCACCAACTCCTCAGCCGTGGAGAAGTTAGTCCCCAGCAGAGTCGCCATCGTGTTTGCCATGAAATATAAAAGAACAGAACAATTATCGGAGGACCGAACTTTTACTTCACGTTACAAACTCGCTTGTACAAAGAAAGCCTAGGGACGAAAACCTAGGTACAGCAGTCTAAGTACAATTGTTTATTTTAGATTTTGGGGGGTGACGATAGAGGCTCGGGAAGGCGACGGCAGCCCTGCCTTACTCCTTGGACGATCGGTATGCAGCCTTGGCTCCTGTGAAAAGATGGTTGGCGTTGATGAAGAAATGCTCTTCTTGCTCCTCTGTTGCTCTTCTGGCTTCTCTCTCTCTCTGTGTGTATTCTCTCTCTGACTATGGGAGGAAGTCTCTCTGTATATACGTATTTCTCTCTGTTGTTGTATATATCTTTTTTTACAAGGGAATGGCACCTTGCTATTTATAATAGTGGGATGTGATCATTAGGGTTGCCAATGATTAGCTCTTGGAGATGGCGGCGGCCCATAGATTGGTCAATCCAGGCCATTCAGTTTTGATTGTGAAGAATCTGAGCCTTTAGGTGTAGATTACACCAAATCCCATTAGCAATTAATGCTGATTGGAATAAATCTTCCTTATAATGATCTTCTGACAATTAAATTTATTCTCCTGCCACGTGTCCCAGATTATTGGAATTTGACCCAATCTTTAATGGCAGTAAATCTGAGGAATTAATCGGTTTAGGACACGTGTCCTAGGAGCTGCTGGGGGGTCTGGACCGCATGACGAGTGAGCCGTATATGAATTTGAGCCGCATATGATTAAGCCCACGTATTAGGGCTTCCTAGGCAGTGGCCCTCACTTGAGCCCTCAAACCACAAGGGAGTAATCCTTGTGGGCCACATAGGTACATATCCGTCTGAGCCGCATGGACATGATCCTCTTGAACCGCATGAGAAGTCCTCGCTCGAGCCGCATGAGGCTTTCTTGACCTGAGCCGCATAAGACAGATTCACTCTGAACCACATGAGAAGTTCTTTGCTCGAGCCGCATGAGGCTTCCTTGGCCTGAGCCGCATAGGACTCATTCTGAACCGCATGAGACGTGAGCCGCATACGAACGCCCACGTGGCAAGGCCACGTGGCATTTTTATGGCTCTCAGGGGATTTGTGTCAGAGATCTCTTTTCTCTTCCCTAGAGATTCATCATTATGACAGAGTCATAATTACCTGCTTTTGTGTCAGGGCTGTCAACTTTTCAGAGGGATCAGCCGTCAAAGCAATTAATGCAGCATAGATCGGAGGGGAGCACTGTCAGGCCACGTGTCTTCTAAGCCGCATGGAATGCCTCAGGCCGCACAGCTCCTTATGTCGTATGACTTCCTGAGCCGCATGAGTTTTCTGAGCCGCATGGGGTTTTCTGGCCGCATAGGTCATTTTCCATGCTTCTACAAGAACTCCATCAGTATTGCGCGTAATTTGAAGGTTTGGTACTTTGCGTACAGTAGTATAAGAAGGTTGTTGGTTAAAAACAGAAGTTTTACCAACTATGTTTTTATGCTTCATGCGTGCAGGTAAATTCACTTTAGGTGCAGAAGCACCATTGTGAATTTTATCTACACTGTCACAGACAGGAGATTTACCTTTACGCATAGAGCGTAAAACATGAGTATCTGCCACGTCATAAATGGGAGATTTTCCTTTACGCATGGAGCATAATTTTTGTGTGTCTACCACGTCACAGACGGGAGACTTATTTTTATGCTCAGAACGTAAAGCATTGGGGTCTACCTTGTCACAGACGGGAGACTTGTTCTTATGCACAGAGTGTAATTTTTGGTTTTTACGCGCTGGGCATAAAACTTGGTTTTTACGTGCTGGGCGTAAAACTTAGAAATCCTCACTGTCACAGACAAGAGATTATTTGTTACACTCAGGGCGCAACACTGAAGTAAAGACTGTCTCGTTACAAACGGGAGCCCCTACAACAAGAGTAGGAAGAATTCCTTTACCTTCAGAGACATTAGAGAGATCCGAGGACGCTTTGGATTTGGGGATCCAAACTTTTGCGCCTTCCTCGATTTCTGAACATTGGAGCAGCGAGTACCACCCCCAGTTCGGAGCATTTATTCGTAGGCAGTCTGGTCAAAGTGTACAACCAGAGTCTTCTTAGTCGATCCGATCGACACATCATCGTATTGAGCAATTGCCTCCACATCTGAGAAGAAGGTCGTCCCCAGCAGAGTCGCCATTTTGTTTCACTTAACAAAATGCCTAAAATTGGCTTTTGAAAATAAAACGAGAAAAAAAGTACAAGAAGTACAAATTGTTCTGGGAAGTATTGCTATGGAAGTCTGATCTGAAAGCGATCACTTTGTTCATTGGACCATACGATGATGATGAAGATCACTGCTAGAAGATGAACAGCTGGAAGAACTAAGTCACCAGAAAGGTATCGACGCACTTAGGCACTGATGGCGAGGTCGAATGCTTTTCTGCTTTGCTTCACTCTGTTCTGGAAGGAAAATTGAAGAAGAATGCTCTGAAAAATCAAAGTCTCTGGGCTCTGATCTTTTTTGTATTATTTCTTGTCTCTCTCTATCTCCTTTGTATTCTGAAAATCAGTCTATTTATAGACTAAAACACGTCATGCGTAAAAAGCATCCAAACCAGGGTTTTACGCTAGCAACCGTCATCGTGGGATGACACACGTCCCAATACTTCAACAAAATAAGGAGGGCACGTATACACGTCCCTCGATAAGTGTGGCATGAAAGCCACGTGGGCAAACCATGTTTTAAAGTAATCAAGAAGGATCGGGCGTAAAAATGACCCAAAATATGCCCTGAGCGTAAAGTGGTAAGTTGGCGTAAAAACAACTCAAAATAAACTTCCCAGCGTAAAGTGGCTAAAATAGCCTTGAGCGTAAAACTTAGCCCAAATAGACTTACGCTCACAATAGTTTTGAGCGTAAAAGCTCGAATAACTACAGTGCGTAAAAAGGAAGAAATTTTATTGAGCGTAAAACAGCCTTCTCTGCACACCATACGACAAGTATCGGGTTTGGGGACAATCCGATCTTCTCGACTTCTGTGTTTGCATGTTGTCAGCAATAATCATTCTGTCAAATCAAATCTTTTGCATTAAATGCGGCCTAACAGTTTATTTGCAGGCGTAAAACTGCCTTGGCGTAAAGTAGCTCGCGTAAAGTCTAATACAAATGGCTTCGGTGTAAAATAGCTCATAAAGAGAGTTGCTTGCGTACAGTCTTCAATTCCTTTGATTTAGTCAAATAAAGCACTTTTTACGCTACTACAGTACTGCTCGCTGGTGGCCCTGAATTTTCTTCACTGTTTCTACTGTGCTCAAGACCAACTCGGGACCCAATAGCTGTCGCTCTCCTATGTCGCTCCAACAAACAGGAGACCGATACTTCCTACCATACAACGCTTCAAACGGAGCTATCTGAATGCTCGCTTGATAGCTATTATTGTAGGAAAACTCAACAAGATGAAGATGGTCCTCCCATGAACCACCAAAGTCAAGCATGCACGCTCTCAACATATCCTCTAGCGTCTGAATAGTACGCTCTGACTGGCCGTCTGTCTGCGGATGGTATGATGTGCTAAACTTCAATCGTGTGCCCAAACTCTCTTGCATACTCCTCCAAAAATGTGAGGTAAATCTTGAGTCACGGTCCGACACAATACTAACAGGCACACCGTGCAATCTCACAATCTGCTCTATATATATATCTGCCAATACCTCTGTCGACTGGCCCACTCTAAAAGGTAAGAAATGGGCTGACTTGGTGAGTCTATCAACAATCACCCACACTGCGTCACGTCCCCTAGGACTCCGAGGAAAACCCATGACGAAATCTATAGTAATTTGCTCCCACTTTCACTCGGGAATGGGTAGCGGCTGCAATAATCCGGCCGTCCTCTGATGCTCCGCCTTCACTTGTTGACACACCAAGCACTTGGCAACGAAACGAGCTATCTCTCGCTTCATTCCGTGCCACCAATAATACTGTCGTAAGTCGCGGTACATCTTGGTTCCTCCGGGATGAATAGAGTAAGTCGAACTGTGAGCCTCTGCCATAAGCTCCTGCCGTAGCTTTCCATTGGGAACATAAATGCGATCACCACATCGCAATGTCCCATCAGGATGGATCCTCAATCTCGTATGCTCTCTTGCTTCAGTCCTCTCTTTGAGCCGGCAAAATCTAGCATCGTTGGGCAATGCTGCCTTGATGAGCTCTACCAATGATGATTGCACTTGGAGGTTGGCTAATACGCCATCTGCTCCAGGAAATACTACCTCAATACCAAGCTGCTCCAAGTCTTTAATCAACTCCTTCTGTGTGGTCAAAAAGTATGCCATGGGCTTACGGCTTAATGCGTCTGCCATGACATTAGCCTTGCCCGGATGATAGTGTAGCTCGATCTCATAATCCTTCATCAACTCCAACCAACGTCGCAGTCGCATATTCAACTCTTTCTGCGTGAACATGTACTTGAGGCTCTTATGATCAGTGTAGATATCAACCTTCTCGCCGTACAAGTAGTGTCTCCATAGCTTCAAAGCAAAGATAACCGCTGCGAGCTCTAGATCGTGGGTCGAATAATTCTTCTCATGCACTCTCAACTGTCGTGATGCATATGCTACTACACGATCGTGCTGCATCAATACGCATCCCAATCCTTTCCCGGATGCGTCACTGTAGATCACAAATCCTTCCAGGCCTGATGGTAGTGTCAAGATTGGTGTTGTGGTCAATCGCTTCTTCAACTCATCAAATACGGCTTGACACTCGTCTGTCCATACAAACTCCTGATCCTTGTAAGTTAGTCGAGTCATAGGCCCCGCTATTCGAGAGAAATCTTCTACGAACCGTCGGTAGTAACCTGCAAGTCCGAGGAAACTTCTCAACTCAGAAGCTGATGTGGGAGCGGGCCATTATTTGACTGCTGTGATCTTCTCAGGGTCCACTGATATACCATCACCGGTAATAATATGACCAAGAAATGATACCTCCTTGAGAAAGAAATCATACTTGCTAAGCTTCGCGAAGAGTTGCTCATTCCTCAATGTTCCCAAAACTATCTGTAGATGCTGCTCATGCTCCTCTTGACTCTTGGAGTAAATCAAGATATCATCTATAAAGACTACTACAAATTTGTCCAAGTACTGGTGAAAGATCTTGTTCATTAAATTCATGAAGAATGTGGGAGCATTGGTCAAACCGAAAGGCATGACCAAGAACTCGTAGTGTCCATACCTTGATTGAAAAGCCGTCTTTGCAATGTCTTCCTTCCGAACCTTCAATTGGTGATAGCCCGATCGTAAGTCAATCTTGGAGAATACTTTTGCTCCACTCAGTTGATCAAATAGATCGTCTATACGCGGCAAGGGATACTTGTTCTTCACCGTCACTGCATTCAATCCTCAGTAGTCGATGCACATGCGCACTGTCCCGTCTTTTTTAGGCACAAAAAGAATGGGTGCTCCCCATGGTGACGCACTGGCACGAATAAATCCCTTCTCCAATAAGTCATCAATCTGCGTCTTCATTTCTACCAACTCTTTGGGTGCCAGACGATATACTCGAGATGAAATAGGCTCGGCACCGGGAATAAGCTCAATAGAAAACTCAATATCTCGGTCAGGTGGCAGTCCCGGCAATTCCTCGGGGAATACATCCTCGAACTCGGTGATAATAGGGTGCTGAGGGGTGTCATACATCATCATATGAGTCCCCGATGTGGGTACATCACAACTCTCTTCGTCTTCTTTGGTGAACTCAAACTCTGCCGCATTCGGTGGTCTAAAGATAATATTGCTCCTATGGCAGTCTATGAGAGCGAAATACTGGCTCAACCAGTCCATTCCAAGAACCACATCAAATGTCGGCATAGGGAAACAAGAAGTCGTGCCATCATCTCTCTGCCACTTATCACTACAGGACAAAGTCTACAAACACCACTAACAGGTACAACTCCTCCTCCAGTGAGGATTCTAACATTCTTAGCTAAGAGGGTGATGGAAATGCTGCATCTAGTGGCAAAACTAGTGGCTATAAATGAATATGTGGCTCCAGTATCAAATAATGTAATAGCAGGAAAAGATGCAACTAAAATCATACCTGCTATGACCTCTGCCTCTGTCTCTACATTCTCAGTAGCTAGAGAGATTGCCTTTCCATGGTTCTGTCCTGGGCCTTGAGCTCTAGCCTTGTGGTACTGTGTTGTTTGTGGTAGTAATGGTGGACGAGGTGCTGGTGCTGTGGCCCTCTGGGCCTGATGTAACTGAACTAGAGCCTGCTGCTCAGGACAATCTCTGGCCAAGTGATGTCCTGATCCACATCTCATACATAAGCCCAAACGAAGTCGACAGTCATCTCTGATATGCCCCTGCTTTCCACAATAGTGGCAAGTGGGCTTCTGGTAAGGTGTGTGTCTCTGCTGGAACTATCATGTGGCCCTTCTAATAGATCTACCTGAGTAGCTCGGGCTGGTGCAACTGCTGAGGTATGGCGTCTCGACGTCTGCTGCTGCTCCTTGCGAAGAATCTCCTGAGCACGAGCTTCTTCCAAGACAGCTGAATGGGAGACTCGAGACTGGATAGTCGTATAAGACTTGAGCTCTGGTGCCAGGCCCTGGTGAAATCTCCTCGCCTTCTCTAACTCCGTCGGAATCAATCCCGCACCAAATCGACTCAGACGGTTGAACTCTGAGTCATACTCATCAACTGTCATATTTCCCTGCTTCAGATGGAGGAACTGGTCATAGAGACCATCTCGAACATGAATAGGAAAGAACCTCTTATAAAATGCATCATAGAACTGCTTCCAGGTGATCCCAGTGCCTAATCGTCTCTCTTCTGCCTTCCACCAGTGGTGAGTATTATCTTCTAACAGTAGGTCCACTGCTGTCATCCAATCTCGAGCTGGCAATTAGTATGCCTTCAGTAGCTTCTCTGTACTAATAAGCCACTGTGACACCTCTAATGGCTTCTTCGTTCCTCTAAAGGCCTTGGGGTTCATATCTGTAAAATTCTTGATAGAGCCTTCATAAGGATGCAGAGCCGGTGCTGGTGCTGGTACTGGAGGTGGTGGTGGAGGTCTAGCTAATGCTGCCATCATCGTCTGTCTCATCAGCTCAGTCTGCTGCCACTGAGCCTGCATCATGGCATACATAAATTGAGAAGTAGGGCTCTCATCAGTCGGTGGTGGAGGCATCTGAGGTCCTGACTGTGAGAGAAACTGCTGAGGGAATGGTGGTGGTGGAGGCAGTGGTACATTCCCTTCCGGTGGCATAGTAGTGGTCTGCCCAGCCTGGCTGCCTGGGGGTGCTGCGATCTCTGGGTACTCCGTCGCCGGTGTCGTAGTAGGCTGCGACTGTCCTGGCTGGTATGGTATCACTGGAGTCATGGGAGGATTATGTCCCTCTGGAGTAGCCTCTTCACCAGATGTGAGGGCCACGGCAGAAGTGCGTCCGCTTCGTAGATTCATACTGTTGGCACGCGAAAGATAAGTTGATATTAGGAAAGATTAAATAGGAGGCAAATCAAATAATCAAGGAAGTTTCAAAAAGGTTGGAAATCAAGGGGCGTAGTAGTTCTGGATGAGATATTCCTATTTCTATATGCAGGCTTGTTGGGCACAGTCGTGTAACCCAACAATATTAACGCTGACCTGCATGGGCTACCACAAAAACATGTAACGCTCCAGTCTCAAAATACGTAGGACCAAGTACGTGAACATGCCAGCTACACATATACGAAAAATACTCCAATATATGGAATACATATGCACATAAGCTATAAATAAAATAATCACAGGACAGAATAACATAATCTAATCTCATCACAGCTCAACACAGAAGATAATAGAGTCCAAATAAATAAATAAGAATATCAAAAGATAGCCGGATGAACATACTCACTCCAAACAGCTATAAAAAATAGTCTCACAAGATCGGAGCCCAACCTCCACAAAATAAAAAGAAAATGAGATGTAAAAATGATGTCCACTAATGCCTCAAATAAGGAATAAACTAGAAATCAGTAGAAACTGCCTCGTCATCGATGTAAGCTGCATCCAATGCCGCTCCGTACTCCTGTAGAAAATCGTCTAACCCTGGAGAGATAACCAGGTCCTCAGGAGACATAGCAAGATACAAGAAAACACCATGCCATATAAACTGTGATAATATAATAAGAGAAAAAGATATGCATGCAATCGGGTTCCTGACCATTCTACTGTGAATATGCAGTTGAGATATAATCCTTCGACGCATGAGCCCTGGCTGAATATAGGATCCGGTATAGTCCTCTCTTGGGCACCAGTGACCAAGCGCATGACGTTCCAAGAACGACAGTGGCCAACCTTAGAGGCTAAACATACCCGTATCTCCAGCGGAGCTTCCGGGTTACAAGAGAAGTACAATCGAAGCCCATACGTTAGGTATTGTTCTCCCCATCCAATGCCTAGTATCATCATCTCCATGACTGATATGTACCTCTAATAACCGCCAAGTCTTCTAGCATGCAATTCTATTGGCAGTTACTCCTATCCGTCGCACGCTCCATACGTATCGGTGGACAGCTGACTACGCGGATACCTGTCCTATATATGACTCACATCACGTGATACAACAAGTGTCAAGGCCGTATGAGATATACCAATACCTCAACATCAATGGGTGGTCACTAGACTAAGTCAATGCAAGAGAAATAAATAAAACGAAAAAAACGACCGATAGAGTCGCTTGCACCTAAGTATGAAAGAAACAAGAAATGCTGAAAATAATAAATAAAAATAAGAATATAATAATCACAGAGTAGGGTAGCAAGGTATCTTGTCTGATGGTGCAAAGTGGTAAGTCCAAAAAATCACAATATCAGTCAAGAAACGTCACAATCTCCAAACAACTCCGGACGCTGAAACAAACATAAAAAATGCACTCGATGTAAAAGATATACCTAGGAAACGCATGTCCAAAAGTCTAATTCCGGAACGAGGGTAAAATCGTAATTTCGGGTCAAAACGATGTCCACCGTTGGACCCGCTTTGCACCGAAATGTGTGCCGAAGTCTATGGTCTCTAAAGTCGTCAAACTACATGTCTACAGATTCAGTTTGAGGAGAGGAACTCAATGGTATGTCCAGTTTTGGATTCCGATGAGCCGTGTACAAAATTGCCCGTTTGAGTGGGTCGTGAGCCCACCAAAAAAGGGGTTCCGATTCGACCTTCTCAGAATCAAACCAAACTTGGCACGCAGGACCAGAATTTCGATCCGGACCTTTTGGCGCAAGTTTCGTCTCGATTTGACGACTGTACACAAAGTTATAGGCAAGTTTGCAAAACGCCGATACGGGGTATCCCGACGGATACGGACTGATTTCGTCGCGCACACACGACGAAACTGAGTTCCGTCAGTTCCTACAAGTCGACAACGTCCATACGCACCTTTTGATGCGTATAGCGTACGACCACGTCGCTCGGTTTGTCGGGGCGCACGCCATATCGGACAAAATTCAAAAAATTACTATAACTAAACACAGGTGTTTCCTCAACTTCATCATCAATCTACTTTTTACACGCTAATCGAAACGACAATCCAGAAGATGCATTACGATCTTGGTTATGTTGTTTTTAACTGTTTTCAATTAGTTCCTACAGTACCTTACTGCACAGCAAGAAAATTGGCCGACAAGTTGTCGTTTTAAAACAGTTTTTTGTGTTACAGAAAATAGATTTGTGTTCAATTTCGTCTCGATTTTTCGAGCAAGTCGATGGGTTGTTTTCCAAATCCACCTAAAGGATCTCGAAGAGGGTCAAGTGTACTTTCCAGAAAATCTTACGGATCGAAAATCGGTGCTACGAGTAAAAAGTTACGTCGTAGGGAAGTAGGGTACCTTGAGTGGGAAAACTGCTCCGTGGGTGATGCGGGGCTGACTTCTGATGCTCCGTTTGTCGTGCACAAAGCTCCATCGCTGGTGAAACGAATTCGTAGGCGAAGAGGGAATGATCAGCCTCAACTTTCGTTTTGGAAGATTAGGGTTTTGAGGCTTGTGGAAAAAGTTATATATATAGCAAGTTGGAGCAAAACCTAGTAATACTAGGATTAGTAATAACCCAATGTGAACCCACCCACGCGCGGATTTGTCTTTGCGTTGGCTTGCTGCTTCCAGCAGCAAGCAAAGGAGAGGGTGGGGGCCCGCCCCTTTAAGTGGGGTGAGTGGATATTATTTTTTTTCTTTTTCTTTTTCTTTTTCTTTACTCTTAAACCATGGCTCTAATGCCCACCTAGGTCAGCGGCCTGGCCCGCCCCTTGCTGGGGTGTGGGCCGCCCATTTCTTTTTCTTTTTTTTTCTTTTTCATTACTAACATTTACTATATATATATATATATATATATATATATATATATATATATATATATATATATACATATATATATATATATATTATCAAAATATGAGTATATATTTTAAGCTAACAATAAATTCTAGAAAATTTTACAAATAAATTCCTAAAAATTTTAGATTCTATTATATTCTTTATTTATTAGAAATACGAACGTGCACACATATAATATATATATATATATATATATATATATATATATATATATATATATATATATATATATATATATATATACACACACATACGTTAATAATACTAATACACTAGTAGCAAATGAATCCATATCTAATGAAAGGCATAACAAAAATTAATTTAATTATAAAAATCAATTATAAATTTTGGGGGGTTTACATGAGAATTCTTGATGACATGGTTATAGGGGTATATACCTCAGTTATATACATATTGTTTATGACAACTATGCTTACTGGCGTGACGAGGACTTTGGATAACATGATTACGGATAGACGTATATGATTATCAGATTGTATCTTAAATTAGTTCTTAACATATCATCTTTTTTATCCCATTTCGGTTATAATAGAATGTATCTCCGTCATCTTATTAGCTCAGGATATAGATATCCTTAGTTCCTCTAGTACAGTTCCTTATAGTGGTTCATTCTATTAGTTCTGAAGTTCCTTGGGTAGTGTAGTAGTTTGGTAGCTTATAATAGGTTTGTGCCTTTGAGTATCAGTGTTGGTTGTTAGGAGTATAGCTTGGGGGTTTGTGGGTTTGTGAATGGTTCATGGTTAAGCATGTGAGAAATAGGTAGTAATATAGAGATGAATCATAATGCAACACCTTTATAGAAATAGTTTATGGTAAGTGTCAACATAGTTAGTAAAGGTACGAAGGGCAGAAGGGAGAGTAGGGTATCAGTGGTGGTTCAAGGAATTAGTATCAGTATTGTCATGCACGTTTTTTATATGTGTATATATGTAGAAATAGGTATCGTATGGGAGTGGAGTGTTTAGAAAATCTGAGTTTGGTAGGGCAATAGGGTATTATAGATGGTTATGTTGCCAATGTATGGGTAAGTATCCAAGAGCGGTTGATGAGTGCCAGTAGGTTGATATGTATTAGGATACAAAGATAAGAGGAGTCTAGCTAGGCCACCTATGATACCGTGAATTGCGCCGCACCAGCAGGGGGAGATACCTTGTGAGAGCAGGGCATTTGCGATGGCGGTCGAGGGGACAAACACTACAGGTGATGGGCTAGAAAGTTAGGTTATGTTCTTTCTTCCTTCCTGTTGCTTTTTATCTATTGATTGCTTGATTGATTTCTTAGTACCTTTAGCTTGCATATGTGATACTCATGCTAGAGTAGTAGTGAACCCTGGTAGAGGCTGCAATAATTTGACACTGTAGAGATCATAACCATGTATGATTGTTTACATTCCATAGAATTGCTTGCTGTATAATTTTAGATAGGATTTTGCTAGATTTTGATTATTGGGGGCTTGACCTAGAGAAGAGTACAACCAACTCAAATTTGGACAACTAACTCAAATTTGGCGGACAAAATTTTCTAGGGGGTAGGATTGTAACTACCACATTTTCAGAATATGGATATTTTTGTCTTTTTCTATTTTGTACCAATTTAAAAATTATATTTCATATAAACTGTAATAATTGTATTTTTATTTTATTTTTCCATGATTGGTATTATTGCATATAATTAAATATATGATGTAGATAGTTGCTAGTTGTTAGCTACTAGTTAGACTAGTTGCTAGTAAACCTAGATGGACCCAACTATACTTTTCATGACACCCTTAGTGTACCCATTAGTTAGTCTTGGTGCACCCATTTATTTGAGAGCAATGATTAAGGAAAAACCCTTCTTTTAGTTGATATAACCTTCCTTAATTAAAGCCCTTACTAAAATAAACCTTCATGACTAATTGTGAGGGCTTATTAGGAATTTTATATTGCATTAGGGTTGGAGAATAGTGGCTGGTCATATACCCTATAAATTCCCTCATTTCATTCATTAATTAGCCTCCACAAACCCTAATTTGGCTCATCTCCATTTTCTCTTCATTTGAGAAGAAGAACCGACCTCTACCATTCCAAAATTAATTTCCAAACCATTTCTGTTGTCATCTCAAGGAGACTAGAGCTTGGATTAGCAATAAGGAAGCATTGGAGGGAGAGAAGCTTGAAGGAGGTGTCCATTTTTGAAGGTTGTGTCCCTTTGTATCCCTTTTGACTTTGCATTGGGAATCCATCTTCCAATAGATAAATCTAAAATTAAACCACTGTAATTGATTCTAATTAGTGTGATTAGTCATTTAGGAACCACCCATGCATTAGGGCTACCCATGAGGAGAAGCTTGGGCTTCATTGGACCCATTTGAAGACTTTTACATAGGTTTTTGTGTCAATTTTGGAGAAAATCCGAGATTGGCACACCAAGTGTTTGCCATTAGGTTAGGTAGGTCTAATTGGACTTGCTAGAGTATTGTAAGGCTAGCCACGAGTACATAATTGGATACTGTAGGACACGAGGTGATTTTAGGGGTTTTCTTTCGACACGGGTGCCACACATATGTAGATTTGAGCCATGATACTTGGAATGGCTTGCTAACACTTTGTTTAGACTCTAATCATTATTTAGAACTTGTGGGTAGGCTTTGGGTTAGACTTGGAGAGTTTGCGGGTACGTATCATGAGCGTATCATGAGATGCACATCAAGTGTTTGTGAGAATGCCAAGTTGGCCATTTTGGCTTTGTTTTTCAGTTCTACACTTGTGTATAGATGGGTTTACTCATTAAATAATTGTTCATAACTATATATAGTTATATATATGGGCATATATATGTACTTGTGTGTGTATGGTCTAGGAGTTATCTGTTTGGTTGTGTTGTATGAGTGAAGAGTGTTGATAGTGTGAGTGGTTGCATTAGGTACTGTAGGGTAAGTGTTTATGCATAAGGAGACTGTTACCAATAAATATATGTGTAGTGTGGAGTGATGAAAACAATTTAGTGTGTATTCAGTGTGATTGGGATTTAGTGTGCACCTAGGATGCAAGTGATTGTAATGAGGGAGAATGGTAGGGAGCTTAGGTAGAGTAATTGTAAGCAACTGTGCAACTATAATAATAGAACAACATGTAGGAACGAAGTTGTAAAGTAGAATACTCTAGAGGGGGGTGAATAGAGTAGGTAGCGGAATATTGCTAATTAAAAACTTGTTAGCAGTAAGATCACAGAATTAAATCAATAATCACAAAATAATAACTTAAAAAGAAATAAGATCAGAAGACAAACGCAAACACAGCAATGTATACTGGTTTTCCTCTTGTGAGGACTAGTCCAGTCGGAAGAACTCTAGCTTCCAGTTGAATCCACTATGGGAAAATTCTGCAAGTTTTCATACGAAGTCCTTGCAACTTCTACATATGCGAGCTTTGATACGAAGAACTCGACCAACTTTAATTTTGAAGAGTCTTTCTTCAATCAAGCCTATGATTACAATTTCTCTGAAATCTTCTAGACTGCACCGTACCGACAAATTGACTAGAGAATTATAACTGGCTTGGGATTTGAAAATGAAAGCTTTTTAGAACTCTTTGGAATAAAAATGTAAGCTTAGAAGAGAAGAGATGAAAGTGAATGAGTGATTGAAATGATCAAAATTTATCTCTATTTATAGTTTTCCTAAAGACAGAACTCTGGCAGAATTCGGACAGAATTCTGACAGAATTCGATGAAAAAATCTCGTAAAAATCCACAACTTAAAGGAGAAAGTTTTCAAATGTTCAAAAATCAAAAGGTCACTAACCAAACTCTGGCCGAACTCGGGCCAAGTTTTGTCAGGATTGGTCAGGGTTTTTCAAAAATGATTTTTGATCTTTTTGAAATTCTTCAGAAGCTTTTGTAAATAAGGGATGTTTTCCAAAACATAGGTTATTTTTGAAAATAAATTTGGATAGCCTATTTGCCAGTACGACTCGGTATACAATGTATTTCTAGACTCAATAAAAGTGAAAAAATACATTGCATAAAAAAATACAGACTCGAGAAGCAAATACAGCTTCGGTCTTGAATCTAGTAGATATTCGATCTTGATCAGTGTCCAAGTATCCAAAACGTCTTGAGTAAACATCTGTGTAGCTCCGTATATCGAGACAGAGTTTGATCAATTATTAAAATCAGGTTTGACCATGACCAATGGGCCAACAATCTCCCCCATTTTGATAATTGACAAACATTGACTGATATAACATATTTGGTATCTTTGATAAGACAAAAAATGAATTTTGGTATGAAAAAAATTGTTCCTGTAATCTTATAAAGAGAAGATGTTAGATCTTTATTTTCCCTCCCATTGTCACTTAGCAAAATAATTGTAAAAGAGAAAGCTCTCCCGCAATATATGCATAAGCAACAATCAGTGAAGAAATATAACAAAAAGATATATGAAATATTTATCACAGGTAGTTAAAGTATTCACAGGCATGGTATATATAAAAAAATTTCACAGGCAGTTGGTATCGAAGCATAATAAAGAGTGCTATAACAAGATATGCTAAATAGAACTAAACTGATATAAATCTCTAAAGTAAAGAATAGAAAAACGACGTTTAACAGACAAACATAACAAAAAATGTCACCAAAAGTTCTAAAACTAGCACAAATAAAAGTACTGATACTAGCTTGGAATGTCGGAGCATTTCCAAGTAAACAAAGACAAAAAAAAGTCGCAATAGTACGACAAACTAGACAAAATGTCTAAATCACATCACAACCTTTTTATCAACTCATTTCAAATATTTAATTCAAAGTTTAGTAAATTTAAATTTTAAATAATATAATTAATATTATTTTATAAATTAAATTTCTTTACTCAACGTCTATTTCAGATTAGCTGTAGGAGTACTGTCCCAGCTAACGAAAGTTCACCGGGAAACAATTAAGTACCACTTCGCTTCGACCGTAGTCGTAGTGACAGACAGACTCTTTGTAGGCTTGTCTCGAAAACAATTGTTGAGTATTAAAAAATTAATTAATAAAACAAAATTAATTAATATTATTGACATCTAAAATTCTAATTTTCGACATAAATAATTGAAACGATCTTCCGCTAGAGGTTTTGTTAAAATGTCAGCCAATTGATTCTGTTTGTCTATGTATACAAGGTCTATATCTCCATTTTGTTAATGATCTCTAAGAAAATGATGTCGAATCTCGATATGCTTAGTACAAGAATGACATACTGGATTCTTAGTCAAATTAATAGATCAAGTGTTATCACAAAAAATGGGTATGTGTGTGAAGTCTAAGCCAAAGTCTTCTAAAGTTTGCTTTATCCACAAAATTTGTACACAACAACGTCCTGCGGCGATATACTCAGCCTCATGCGACAGAATTTTGCTTCTCGCTAAACCAAAAGACTAGGACTTTTCCTAGCAAATGACATGTGCCGCTGGTACTTTTTCTATCTACTTTGTATCCAGCAAAATCGGCATCAGAATAACCAGTTAGGTCAAACGACGTGGGTTTAGGATATCATAAGCCGACAGAAGAAGTGCCTCTAAGGTATCGAAAGATACGCTTACCTGCGTGATTTCTTAGGATTGGCTTGAAACTGTGTACACAAGCAAACACTAAATATAATATCAGGTCGACTAACAGTTAAGTATAGTAAGTTATTGATCATACTTCGATACTTACGTATGTCGACGGATTTGCCTTGTTCATCAATATCAAGCTTGGTTGAAGGCACCATTGGAGTGCTAAGTGGTTTGACTGCTCCCAGGTCGAACTTCTTTAATAAATCTTTTGTGTACTTTGCTTGATTTATGAACGTCCCATTGTTGGTTTATTTGATTTGCAGTCCAAGAAAGAATTTTAGCTCTCCCATCTTGCTCATCTCAAACTCATTCTGCATACACTTAGAAAATTCATGACAAAGAGATTCATCAATGGATCCAAAAATAATATCATCTACATAGATTTGAATCAAAAGAAGATTGCTATAAAAAGATTTTATAAACAGTGTAGTGTCAACCTTTTTTTGAAAAATTGTTGTCAAGTAGAAAATAGCTTAGACGATAGTATCAAGCAAGAGGGGCTTGTTTCAAACCGTATAAGGCTTTCTTCAACTTGAAAACATAATCAGGATTTCTGAAATCAGTAAAACCTGGAGGTTGAGCTACATAAACTTTTTTTTATAAAACTATTTAAAAATGCGCTTTTAACATCCATTTGAAATAATTTAAAATTATAAAAACATGCAAATGCACCTAACATGCGAATGGATTCTAATCTCGCAACTGGGGCGTAAGTCTCATCGTAGTTGATACCTTCTTTTTGACTGTATCCTTGAGCTATAAGTCGAGCCTTATTACGAGTCACTAAACCGTTCTCATTCAATTTGTTTCGGAATACCCAACGGGTGCCAATGACCGGATGATCAATGGGCTTGGGAACAAGTTTCCAAACTTGATTTCGTTCGAATTGGTTTAATTCCTCTTGTATAGCATCTAACCTAAAATTATCACTACATGCTTCTTTAATGTTTTTGGGTTCAAGCTGTGAGATAAAAGCAACACAGGAAGCTATATCTTTATTAGAGGAACGAGTACTTACACCCTTGGTAATCTCACCAATTACCAAGTCCTTTGGGTGATCTGCCAAGAATCTCATCTCTTTTGGCATATCCTCAGGATTCCTGGTTCCGACTTCTGGTCTGTATGTGATTTGCTTGAAGACTCAGCTGGTGCTTAGTGTGGAGGTTTGCTTGGAGGCTCAGCTGGTACTTCGTGTGAAGGTTCTGTATCTTTGTGTGATGGTTTTACAGTAGCTGTACTTGGTGTACTTACGTCTTCATCATCGTCATCGACTGAATGTTGATTTAGTTCATCAAACTTGACATTAATTGATTCTTCGATGATCATGGTTCTCTTATTGAAGACTCAGTACCCTTTGCACTTTGCCGCATAACCTAAAAAGTTACCTTCATCGGCCTTTTCATCAAATTTACTTAGATTGTCTTTAGTATTAAGAATAAAGCATTTACAACCAAATATCTTAAAATATGAAACAATGGATGTTCTATCAAACCATAACTCATAGGGAGTCTTCTTCAATATAGGTTGAATCAGAACCCTATTGAGAACATAGCACGATGTATTGACAGCTTCAGCCCAAAAGTATCTAGGTAGACTAAACTGGTTCAACATTACTCTAGCCATTTCAGATAGAGTCCTGTTCTTACGTTCCACAGCTCCATTTTGTTGTGGAGTCCGAGGGCAGAAAAACTCATGCAAATAACCGTGTGTGTCACAAAATTGCTTGAACTCTGCATTCTCAAGTTTGTCACCATGATCACTACGAATGCAAGTAATCATGAAACCTTTTTCATTCTGTACTTTCTTGTAAAAGGTGATGAATTCTGACAAAGTATTGTTCTTGCGTACAAGAAAATATACCATATGTATCTAGAGAAATTATCTACAATGACAAATGCATATAACTTACCACCTAGACCAGCAATTCTACTAGGTCCAAATAGATCCATATGCAATAATTGTAGAGGTCTAGTGGTACTTACATTGTTCTTGGAAATCATCTACAATGACAAATACATATAACTTACCACCTAGACTAGCAATTCTACTAGGTCCAAATAGATCCATATGCAATAATTATAGAGGTCTAGTGGTACTTACATTGTTCTTGGACTTAAAGACGGATCGGGTAGCTTTGTTCTTTTCATATTCGCTACATAACGTATCCTTCTTGAAAGATATGTCCGGTAAGCCACATACCAACTTCTTTGTGGATAGTCTTGAAATTGTATCCATGTTTGCATGACCGAGTCTCATATGCCATAGTTGACTCTCAATGCTCTTGGCCAACAACCATCTACCTGCTTTGTTAGCATCTTCTAACAGATAGAAAACATATACATTGTCTTCCCTGATACCTTCAAAGATAGTACTACCAGTTGAGCTATCAACTATAGTACATTTATCTTTGACAAAGTTAATGCCATAACCGTGATCAGCTAAATGGCTTATACTGAGCAGATTATATTTTAACTCGGTAACTAGACAGACATCTTTAATCACAGGGTAGAGAGCCTTACCAATGTCACTGATATCGATTATTTACCCTCTCAAATTATTACCGAAGGAGACGTGTCCTTCTTTATTCTTCTTCGACTGTATTGTGAATAATGATGCATCACCGGTCATGTGCCGTAAGCAACGGCTGTCGAGGATCCATTTACTTCTAGCATGTGAAGGATGTTCGACCTACAAAACAATTTGCAGATGAAACTCTTGGTACCCTTTTCTTGTAGGGTCCTGACATGTTAGTCTTTGGTATCCATGCATAAACATTTAAATCTACTCACTTTCTAATTCTACATGCAGAGGATATATGACCAATGAGGCTACAATAATGACATTTTGCATGTTAAGTGTTGAAAGTTGTGTGAGGTGCATGATTGGTAGGTTTCGGTTTTCTAGTATAGAAAAATACATGCCTATTAGTCTTCTTGGACAGTGGTTTGGTATTGTTTGGTCTGATGGTGTTTGGTTTGGGTGTGTTCTGATGATTCGGTAATTGACACGTGTTAAAATAGGAAGCAGCAACTTCGGGCCATTTTTCAAACTAATTTCCAACTTTTTGGAGGTGTCATATAATCTAGTATAGTTATGTAAGTGTTTCCATTCTGACTTATGCATACTAGAGACTCTTTCTCTCCTTAGATATGTCTTCCTTTAGTTGGATGATAGTTTGGTCTTTTTCTTCGGATAACTTGGTAGTCTCGTGTAACAACAACTTAATAGAAGAAAGCTCACCAGACTCACTAGAAGAAATATTATTTCTAACATCAGCTAGTTGGTTGGTAAGTCTTCCTATCTCACCTTTGTACTCTTTAAGTACCTTCTTAGAGGTATTATATTTACTACGCAGTTTCCTGTAGTTATTTAATAGGTTATTGAAAGCCTCTCCTAGTTGCTCAAATGTGAAATCATCATAAGGATCAAACAGAGGATTGGTGGTTACCTGATCGCAAGCCATCAAGCATACATTTGTAGCGTCATCCGATTGTTCGTCTTCTGAGTCGCTGGCTTCACTCTCATACCATATGCTTGTATTGGCGTACTTCCTTGATGTAGATCTCTTCAGGTAGCCTTTGTCATATTTGATGTTTTTCTGGTTGATGAAGATGTTGTTGGACAATCTTTTCTCATATGTCCTTTCTTCGTACATCCGTAGCAAATATGATCTTCCTCATTGTTGTTGTTGTTGTTGTCTTTTGTTCTTCTGTTGAATCTCATGAAATTCTTAAATTTTCTTACCAGAAGAGCTTGATCTTCAAAGTCGGAGCCACTGTCATTAGAATTATTTTTGACAGTTCTTCTATGTTGAGCATTAAAAGCGATCGACTTCTCTGACTTCTCCTTTGGTGTAGCATCTTCAAAGTCTTGAAGTTCCAACTCGTGAGTGAGTATCTTACCCATGAGTGTTTCCAAAGACATTATTGAGAGGTTATTTCCTTCAATGATTGTTGTAGCCTTTGGAATCCAGTTCTTCGTGAGAGCTCGTAGAAGTTTATCGATTTTCTCATGGTTACTGTATTCCTTGCCCAATGAAGACAAAGAATTTATAATATCCAGGAATCTCATAAACATCTGAGTGTCGGATTCATTTGGCTTTATCTTGAACGCCTCGTACTCTTGAGTAAGTCTACTGATCTTTAGCTCCTTGACTTGCGTTGTTCCTTTGTGGGTTACTTCGAGAAGTTTCTACACTTCATTCGATGTTGTGCAAGTAGACATCATGTTAAACTCAGTTCTGTCTAAAGCACAAAACAAAGCGTTAATAGCTCGTGCGTCAAGAGTGGCCTTTTTCTTGTCATCCTCAGTATATTTATCATGGGGTTTATCAACTAAAACTCCATCAACAGTAATACGAGGAGGCTTTTTGTAGCCATCAATAACTATATACCATAAGTCAAAATCAAGAAATTTTAAGAAGAAACTCATCTGTGTTTTCCAATAAGTGTAGTTTGTGCCGTCAAACAGTGGAGGTCTATTTGTGGCTTGGCCTTCACTTGTGAATTTTACAGTTACCATGTGTTATAATGTGATCTATATAGCAATTAAAATAATTAATATGACTATAATTTTACCTTGCTTTACCTGTATAACCTGCTCTGATACCAATTGTAGGAACGAAGTCGTAAAGCAGAATACTCTAGAGGGGGTGAATAAAATAAGCAGCGGAATATTGCTAATTAAAAACTTATTAGCAGTAAGATCACATAACTAAATCAATAATCATAAAACAATAACTGTAAAAGAAATGAGATCAGAAGGCAAACGTAAACACGACGATGTATACTGGTTTTCCTCTTGTGAGGACTAGTCCAGTCAGAAGAACTCTAGCTTTCAATTGAATCTACTATTGGAAATCCTGCAAGTTTTCATACAAAGTCCTTGCAACTTCTAAATACGCGAGTTTTGATACGAAGAACTCGACCAACTTTAGTTTTGAAGAGTCTTTCTTCAATCAAGTCTCTGATTACAATTTCTCTGAAATCTTCTAGACCGCACCGTACCGACAAATTGACTAGAGAATTGTAACTAGCTTAGAATTTGAAAATGAAAGCTTTTTAGAACTCTTTGGAATAGAAACGTAAGCTTAGAAAAGAAGGGATGAAAGTGAATGAGTGATTGAAATGATCAAAATTCTTCTATATTTATAGTTTTTCTAAAGGCAAAACTCTGGTAGAATTCGGCAGAATTCGCAGAATTTGAACAGAACTCGATGAAAAAATTCGCAACTGAAGGGAGACCAAGTTTTCAAACGTTCAAAAATCAAACGGTCACTAACCAAACTTTGGCCGAACTCGGGCCGAGTTCTGTCAGGGTTGGTCAGGGTTTTTCAAAAATGATTTTTGGACTTTTTGAAATCCTTCAGAAGCTTTTGTAAATAAGGGATATTTTTTAAAACATAGGTTATTTTTTAAAACAATTTTGAATAGCCTATTTGCCAGTACGACTCGGTATACATGTAACCCCACCTCCCAAATTTTAATAATATTTTCATAACTCCCTTGAATTATTTTTCTTCTCTAATTTAAAGTAGCTTTATTAATTCCTTTAGGCCTAGAGCTGTTGGGCTTTCTTGGCCCAAAAACTCTAAACTGTTAAATTTGCTCGAGTCAGGCTTCCTTCACTTCTCTAATCTGCTGCTTAGCAATGGAGAGAACAAATTCAAAAGCTCCTAAATATTTCCAAAATTTTCCCGCCATGACCTAGTTGGGGGGGACCCCAAATTCTTCAACAACCAATAAGTAGACATTGGTCTCACACTAGTTGATTTCATTTCTGTTTCGATTGCTCGTCCTTTCCAATTTCATCGTTCTCCTTCTTCTCGAGATCAACTACAGGGCTGCAATGGCGAAGGAGACAGCAAATTGATGAGGACTCTGCTGCTAGCTTGGACAAAGACTGTGTTTGCCATTGATTGTAAAAGTACAGAACAATTATCGGAGGACTGAACTTAGACTCACAATACAAACTCGCTTGTACAAAGAAAGCCTAGGGACGAAAACCTAGGTACAGCAATCTAAGTACAATTGTTTATTTTAGATTCTGGGGGGTGACGATAGAGGCTCGGGAAGGCGACGGCAGCCCTGTCTTACTCCTTGGATGATCGGTATGCAGCCTTGGCTCCTTGTGAAAAGATGGTTGGCGTTGACGAAGAAGTGCTCTTTTTGCTCCTCTGTTGCTCTCCTGGCTTCTCTCTCTCTCTGTGTGTATTCTCTCTCTGACTCTGTATATTTTTATTCTTTTGTTGCCCGTCCTTGTGCAAAAAAATGATGCTGGCTATTTATAAGAGTGGGGTATGATCATTAGGGTTCGCTAATGATCATTTGTTTGGAATGTCGGTGCTCCTTCAATCTATCTGAATCTTTGATCCTGATTACAATGAATCTCGGCCATTAATGAGGATAGCACCGAATCTTGTGAGCAATTAATGTTAACTGCTTTAAATCTCCATGATGGATTCTACCAATATCCGATTGCTCGCCACGTGTCCCGTTAGCTTGATGATAAATGATATGCCTTGATCTCAGTAATTATGATGATGATGTCAAATATATTTGTTAAGATTCGGTTAAATCGTTGATTGATCCGATGCCACGTGTTTTGATTGTGGGTCCTGCCAGAGCCGCATAGGATGGGCAACAATTGAACCGCAGGAAGATACTGTTCATGAGCCGCATAGGACAACGCTTCATCGAACCGCAGGGAACGAACTCTCAATGAGCCGCATATGCATAGTCTTTGCGAGCCGCATGAGCTAGCGTTGTATTGAGCCGCAGGGGCTGAGCTCTCAGTGGGCCGCATATGGCTGATTTCTGCTAGTCATATAGGGTGACTTCTCAGTGAGCCGCATGAAGCTGTTCTCTATTTAAGTCGCATGAGATTTGCCACGTGGCAACCTAGGATTTCTGACGGATCGGGTCAGAGATTTTCTTCTTTTCCCGAAGAGTCTGTCATTATGGCAGAGCCATTATGACACTTTATGCCAGAGCCGCCACAGTCGTCAAATCGTGTCAGAGCATTAAATGAGGCCACTATTCAAAGGGCCAGCTGTAGGAAAGGATCACAGGGGGACACGTGGCATCGAACGAGCCGCATATTCCTGCTGAACCGCATACACTCTTGAGCCGCATGAGACAAAGAGTCTTCCTTTGAACTGTATAAGACAGCTCCCATATGAGCCGCATGGGCTTCGTATCCGGAGCCGCATGGACCATTATTCTGATATTTTCCATGCTTCTACAGGACCCCCTTCAAAGTTTTTAATTTGCAAAATTGAAACACTTTGAATAAGAAGCATGGTCCCGTTCATGCCGCATAAGTGTCCCAGCCGCATAGATTCATCTGTCCGCATAGGCTCTTTGCCACGTGTCCTGACTACGTATGCAAATCTTCATTAAATGCTCTTGATTTGTTTTCGAATTAACGCCATCTTTTGGGGGAGGATCCTAAAGTTTTTATTCTTTTAATTGTCCAGTTTGCCTCGACAGCCGAAGGGTCGATCACGTCGTACGAGGCATCGGTTCATAGTCCTTCTGTCTATAAATATGCGTATGTTCGGTTGGATTTTTTTAGACTTTTTCTTGACCAAAAGCTTCTGTCTTTGTCTCCTTCCTTCATCTGACCAACCGAAATGGCGCCTAGGATTTCCAAAGTTGTGAAGAAGGCCGCGGCGAAGAAAAAGAAATCAGCTTCGTCTTCGACTGTCGTTTCCCCTGTCCGCCTTGACGTTCACGTCGCCATCGAAGGTAACAACTGTGTAGAAGATAGGGTCTGCTCTACTACCTACTTTGTGTACAAAACCACGTGGTTCGCATACATGTCCTCTGATCGTGCCGCATGGGATGTACCCCATGTCTGAGCCGCATACAAGTTCAACTTACGTAGTCTGCATATATATCCTGTGGCCGAGCCGTATGGAGTATGCTCCATGCGAGTTACGGGGTCCGCCTACACATCTCATGATCAAGTCGCATGGGGTATGCTTTATGTAGGAGCCGCATGTGAGTTCAACTTACGTGGTCCGCATATACGTCCCATGACTTGAATCCGTATGAGGTTTTCCCCATGTTCGACCCGTATGCGAGTTGCCTTCAACGAGCCGCATGACTCTTTAGAATATCTTTTACTTTATTTTATTGTTTTGTTCTTGCAGTCTCTCCGCTGGACGCTGAGGTTGCAGTGACAGAAGAGCCGTCGCCTCCTGCCATCGACCAGGGGTCTCCCTTTGTGACAGAGATGAAGAAGGAGGAACCGTCGTCTGCGTAGGATGGTCTCTCTCCAAATGTCGAGGCTGTTGGGGGTGGTAGCTCTGGGAATTGTGATGCTCCTATTCTGGACGAGGATCTCCTTCAACTGCATCCCTCGTATGTGAAGTGGTTGAGGGAGTGGTATATGCGTTTCTGTAACTAGGTTTTAGGGATTCCTTGTATGTTTCTGTCTGTTTAGCTGTGGTTTGTGTTTTCCCTTTTCGTCTGAAGAAGTAATGAAGAATTTTCTTTGGTTTTTGTTTGTTAATTGTGTGAATGTAGCTGGACATTCCAATGAATGGAATGTACTTGCTTCCCTCTTTTCTTGTAATGGTTACCTTTGGTTCTGTGTGAACTTTGTATCCCTAGTGTAGATTATGACTGGGTATTTATTCTGAAAGAGTGGGGTTATATCAAATCTGGGGACTTTATTCCCCCAGTGGAATCTTTGCTCATCTGGGCGACGTAGTTGACTTCAGAGTCAATGTGTCGAACTAGTCAGTGGTTTGAGCGGTCGACTGCCTCGCTGACGGACTATTTCTTGACGTTGTGTGCCTCTGAACCATAGTTGTTCTTCTGTCTTGTCTTGCTTGTTTTCTCTTTATTTCTATCTTGTAGCAGCGATATAATCCCGGAGGATGTGGAACTTTGAAAAATAGATATGTTTCGTCTCATCTTTTCTTTCTTTGTACTTGGGTGTTTGCGGAATTGGACTTGCTGGGGGATTATTTGTGGACCTGTTATCCTAGGCGTACCTTGGTTTTAAGTACGGATAACAAGTTTGGACAGGATGTCCGGAATAGCCGTGGCAAAGTGGTCATGGATGTTCTCGGTGCTTTAAAAAAAAAGGAATACCGTAGAGCAGCTGGGCTCCCGGGGCATGGTGGGGTAGTGGATTTATGTTAAGAAGCTTAGCAAAGGAATATTTATGGACCTATTATCCTTGGCGTACCCTGGTTCGGGATACAGATAATAGGGTAAAAGGAAAACCAACATATTTGCTCAGAGGTCATGAGGACATGGCAAGCATGAGGGTTTTACCGTGGAACCTTCCTGCTCAGAGGTAGTGAGGACATGGCAGGGGAGGTTTCACAGAAGATATTTGTGGTCAACAGCGGACATTTGTGGACCTATTATCCTTGTCGTACTCCGATTGTGGGTACAGATAATAGGTCGAAAGGAGACCGACATACTTGTTCAGAGGTAATGTGGACATGGCAAGCATGAAGGGTTCTTCAACGGAGCCTTCCCACTCAGAGGTAATGATGACATGGCAGGAGTGGGCTCAATGAAGAGGGAGTACATAGAACGACTCAGAGGTAGGGGAACGTGGAGGTTCTATGTGAGGGGCGGTTTGTTTTTGGTGGAAGTAAAAACGATTTAGAGGTAATGAGGACATGTCCGTTTTCGGAAATTTGTGGATCGATTACCCTTTTTGTGCACTGGGAGTGCGGGTATTGGATCATGAGGGAGGATCTCTTCCAAAAAGAAAGTTCAGAGGTATAATCATACGTGACTTACTATCTGAAAGAGTGACCGAAATGTGAGTTCAGAGGCACCAGCGGGTACATAACTCGGTAAATTAACATATTGAGAAAGTGGGAGTCCAGCGGCACCAGCGGGTACATGACTCGATAATCTAAAAGGGATGTAGGGGTGAGTTCAGGGGCACCAACAGGTACATGACTTGATGATCTTGAAATGTTGTGGGTGTGAGTTCAGTGGTACCAGCCGGTACATGACTCGATAATCTGAAATGCTGAGGGTGTGAGTTCAGTGGTACCAGCGGGTACATGACTCAAGGACTTTGTAGCGAATGTCGTTTAGACATAATATTTCTTCAGGAACTTGCCATTGACGGGTAGCACGAGCAAGTCTCCATTTTGCTTTGCAAGGCGGTAAGCACCGTTGGAGAATACCGTCTCAATGATAAACGGACCCTCCCACTTTGGTTGGAATTTGCCGGCGGTCTTGTGAGTCATGACCATTGGCCTCCGGACTGCCAAGACGAGATCGCCTACCTGGAATGTTCTGATTTTGACCTTCTTGTTGAAGGCTCCTGAGATACGTGCTTGGTATAGCTCGATCCTTTGCTGAGCTAGGAGGCACTTTTCATCTAAGGCCTCTAACTCTTGCAGTCAACGTCGGTAGTTATCATCGGTTGTCAATTGATGGGTGAGGGCGACACGTAGTGAGGGGATCTGTGCCTCCAAGGGGAGTACTGCCTCACTCCCGTATACCAGGGAGAATGGCGTATTTTCGGTGGCTGTTCGGACCGTGGTGCGATAAGCCCATAAGCACTCGCCGAGCTTCTCGTTCCAGTCACGCTTGTTGGAGGAGACAAACTTCTTGAGCAGTTTGATGATTGTTTTGTTGAACGCCTCTGCTAACCCATTTGCTGCCAGATTGTACGGCGTCGAGGCGATATTCTGAATACGGTTTTATCGCAAAACCGATAGAATGCGTGGCTTGTAAACTGCGGACCATTATCATGGATGATCCTTCGGGGCAGTCCAAAGCGGTAGATGACGTGGTGTTTAAGGAAGCTGATCACGTTTGAAGTCTTGACTTCTGCGAGTGGGACAGCTTTCACCCATTTAGAGAAGTAATCAGTGATTGCAAGTATGAAGCGATGTCCTCGGGAGGAAGGTGGGGTGATTGGACCAATAATATCCATTCCCCATGCTTCGAATGGCCAGGACGCCACTGTCGGATGTAAAAATTCGGATGGTTGGTGGATGAAGTCCGCGTGGACTTGGCAAGCTTTGCACTTTCTAGCATAATCTATCGCGTCTGCCACCATTGTGGGCCAATAGTAGCCCATTCGGCGAAGGCGGTCTTGTAGTTTCGGGCCGGGCTGGTGGGCCCTGCAAACACCGTCATGGGCTTCTCGTACGGCTTCTTTGGCTTCTGCATTTGACAGACACCGAAGCAGTAATCCGTCATAGGAGCGGCGATACAGCATTTTCGTCTCTGTATCGTAGAAGAATCTGAGGGAACGCCTTCTGATGGAAGTAGCTTCCTTTGGGTTCTCAGGCAGGATGTTGTAGACGACGAAGTCGATGAATGGTTGTCTCCAATCTGGGGCGTCATAGATCGTCTGTGCGGAATAACTTGCGACGAATTGCACATTATTTTTGGGATAGACCAGTTCATGGCCTATCACTTCTACTGATTGCCGATCATAATTCGGAACTGCTAGGGAAGCGGCGAGACCAGCTAGGGCATCGGCTTCAATATTTCGGAGTCTGGGGACGTGCTCGATAAAGAACCCTTCAAATACCGAGATGATATTAATCGCTATTTGATGATAAGGGATCATGTCTTCATGGCGGACCTCGTACGAACCCCGGATCTGATTGACGATTAGTTGGGAATCGCCGTATGCTTCAAGGTATTCTACCCCCAGCTCTCTTGCAAGTTGGAGGCCAATAACCAGAGCGTTGTACTCGGCCACATTGTTAGAGCAGGGTTCAGTGAGGGAATAAGCGCGGTTAATCACCAATCCGGAAGGAGAGATTAGTACTACTCCGACTCCGACGACTATATTGCCTTTAGGTCCGGTCCTCGAAGCGCCGTCGAAGAACATTCGCCATATATTTTTGTGGAAGGTTGTATGCGAGTTGGCGACCTCATCTGGGATCTCTTCATATATCCTGGAGGACTCCGAGCCTGGGTGGGCTGCCAAGAAATCTGCCAGGGCTTGACCTTTGACTGCCTTTTGGGGGACGAAGATCATATGATAAGGGGACAGCAGTATTGTCCATGTAGCGAGGCGAGAGCTGAGTGCCCCTGGTTTAGTCATGAGGACCCTGAGAGGGTTAACTCGTGAGATCACATGTATCGTTTGTCCGATGACATAGTGCCGCGTTTTCTGAATGGCGAACACCAGAGCGAGGCATTCCTTCTCCACAGCGGTGTATCGGTGCTCTGGTCCAATCATCATTCGGCTGAGGTAATATATGGCCTGTTCATGGCCTGCATCGTTATTCTGTGCCAGCAGAGCACCGAGGGAGTGTTCTATTGCTCATACATAGAGCAGAAATGGTTTTCCAGGGACTGGGGCTACCAAGACCGGAGGATTTGACAGATATTCTTTGATGCTATCGAAAGCACGCTGGCATTATTCGTCCCATACGAATGAGACTCCTTTCTTCATGAGGTGCGTAAATGGTCGGCATCACCCGGAGAGGTTAGAAATGAACCTTCTGATGTAAGCTAGCCTTCCCTGAAGGCCTCTGAGTTCGTGGAGATTTTTCGGGGGACCCATCTCCATGATTGCTTTTGTCTTCTCGGGGTCTACATGGATACCCTTTGCAGTGATGATGAAGCCTAAGAACTTCCCGCTAGATACGCCCAGGAAGGACTTCGTAGGGTTCATCTTCAAATTGTGCGTCCGCATTAGGTCGAATACCGTCCTTAGATCCTGCAGATGGTCTCCTTTGCTACGGCTCTTGACGGCTATATCATCAACATAGCACTCCACCGTCTTGCGTAAGTGGTCTCTGAAGATGATGCTCATAGCTCTTTGATATGTGGCGCCAGCATTCTTTAAACCGAAAGGCATGACTGTGTAGCAGTACGTGCCAATCGGTGTTCGGAATGATGTATGCTTTTCGTCGTCGGGAGACATCTTGATTTGGTTGTATCCCGAGAAGCCATCCATGAATGACATGCGCTCAAAGCCGCAGGTATTGTTGATCATGATGTCTGTGATAGGAAGGGGGAATTCATCTTTGGGACATGCCTCGTTCAGGTTACAGAAGTCGATGCAGATTCGAATTTTCCCATTCTTTTTGAGGACAGGTACTATATTGGCGACCCAATGGGGATGTTGCTCCTCACGAATGAAGCCGCTGGCTATTAGTTTGTTGACTTCAGCTTCGATCGCGTCCATGATGCTTGGACGGAAGCGTCGCTGTTGTTGTTTGACTGGCTTCGCATCTGGCCGAATATTGAGTTTATGAAGAGCGATGTCAGGATTTAACCCTGGCATGTCTTCATAGCTCCAGGCGAACACATCAATATACTCCCTGACAAGTTCTAACAGCGACTCCCGTTCTTCGTTGGTTAGGCTTTTACTGATGAAGATTGGTTTTGGAGAAGATTCGCTGCCGAGATCCATTTGTATGACCTTATCTTCAGTAGGAGGTTCTCTCAGTTCGAATCGCTTTTCCCATTGCGCGTCTAATTGCTGGGCCCATGGCTCTAGCTCGAGGATTTCGGGGATGTCTTCGTCTTCCTCGTAAGCGTCGACGAACGTCATGTTGACTGACATGACTTGTCTAAACACATCTCCGATGCTGGTATCTGAGTCGGAAGTTGGTAATCCGGTTGAATGTGACTGCCAGTCGCATTCTTCATCTGAACTTTTCGGGGTCGTAGTAGGCGTTACATACCCCAACCCACATCGAGTTTTGTTATAGTAGTTCCGTGGTTTGCCCGCTGGGACTGGCGGCTTCAAAGGTAATCGTCGCCCAGTGCCATAGTTTAATCCTGGCGTAGTCTCTAGATCATACCCCTGTTTCTGCATGAGATATTTGGATTGAGGGCTATAGAGATACAGAGGCAGTCTCCCGGCATCTGACCCGAGGTCGTCTTCTTCTATGGTGCGGGGATGAGGGTTGTTCGTCCGGCCGAAGATGACTGGATGATCTCCTCCCTTGTGTATTCGGTAGGCATCTTCTACTGGAGTAAGCTAGATTGCGGTGTACACATTTGTCACCTGTGTGTGTAGGTGAGCGCCTATGCCGTGTTCCATAACATACATCGTACATAGCTTATTGAGCTCGATGTAGTTCAAAGATAACCCTTTATTGATGAAGTAAGGTATCTTTTCTAGGGGGATTACATCATCAGCGGAGGGGACATTAGTGTGGGTGGCCACATACTTGGCTAGCTCCGATTCCTCTTCGACTACCCCCTGTGTGAACGAAGACTGAGAGGACGACCTAGGAAGCTTGATCGTCAGTGGTCCAGTTGATGAAGCAGAGCGTGGAGTAGTTGGCAGACTGGCGACCCCCAGTTTGGCATTCGATATGGAGCGAGGAGTGGCTGGTTCGCTGGAAGTGCCAGACCTTGCATCGAAGCGACAACCTTTCTTGGGAAGGCGTATTGTCAATGGCCTGTCCGAGGGGTTGATCTTCTCTATTTGTGGTTGACTGACTCTTGGTAACCTAATGGTTAGTGGCTCCGTTGTGGGTCTCGGCACTTGGCTGGATCTAGGCAGCCGGATTATCATCTGCTCCTCTTGCGCCGAGAGGCTGATCGCGTCCTTTCGCAGAGTGGCGGTGAGGGGTGCAGACTTGCCCGATTTGTGAGCTTGGAGGTGGACCGTCAGGGGTCCTTCTGATCCCGTGGCTGTCTCAGTATGAGCTTGTGCGTCTCCTTCATCCTGGTGCCTCTTCGACTTTTCGTATAAACAGGAGTCCGAGTAGTAAGATTCGACCCCTTTGAAGGGATCGATGTCAGCAAACTCTGTCTTCATGAAGCCATGTTTGTCGACATATTTGAAGCACTGGTGTAGCGTGGAAGGCACGATCATATAATCATGTATCCATGGGCGCCCCAAGAGGATGTTGTAAGAAGTATCTGCATCTATGACGTAGCAGGTGACCTCGGATTAGAGATCGCTAATCTGACACTTCAGACGAATCTTCCCGATAGGGTAGCTCCTGCCCGAATTGAAACCGCTGATGGCGGTGCTTGCAGGTGTCAGGCGATGCATTGGGATGCGAAGATGATGTAGCAGACCTTTCGGGATGATGCTTATGGAAGAGCCAGGATCAATGTGCATCCGATCCACCTTCACGTCGCCGATGTATCCCGTGTAGTATAGTGGGCGATCATGTAGGTTGATTTTGATGAGCATGTCCTGCGGAATGAAGACGATATTGGGCATTGCTCCCATGCAGGCACTATCTTGGAGATCCACGGGTGAGTCCTCCCCAGTGAGGTTAGATTGAGCGAGATAGGCATCGGCATTTTAGAGTGCTTCGCTCAGCGCAATACGAACGTCCTTGGAGAGCCTTAGGAGTTCATATAATGACAATTTGGCCAGAGTGTTAGCCAATTGTGCTAAGATGTCAAAGTTGTAGGGCCTCTCTAGCCCTTGGGCTGCGTCCTTTCAGAGAGATTTGACGAAGCGAGTCTCCTTCGGCCTAGGCTTGTCGGTCGTCGAAGGCTGAGCCGGTCCCAGAGCATCAGTTGCAGTGGGTTGATGATTTTCAACTGGATTATCATCCACAGGTTGGGATTGTGCTCCGGACCGCGTGACGACGGCTGTAGCTTCCTCGTTATCTGCTGAAACTGTGCGGCAGGTCTTGATTTTTCCACTCTTTTTGTTGGTGGGAGATGGTGTGGGCTGAGTCATTTCTGACACCAAGTCTGGATGGACCCACATGACCTCTCCTCGTGAGGTGGTGAGAGGTACTAGACCAGCAGCTTATTCTCGGGGCGGAGGAAGATTGGTAATCTCCATTGTCGCGAGAGGGACGGGAATTACCCCGTCTTGAGTCTCCGTTGGAGGGAAGTTGCCGAATTGTACGGACACCATATTGGCTGCTACGGTTACCTCTTCGAAGTCGATGGCCAGAGCGTTCGAATCGATGAGGCTTTGGATGTACCGTTTTAGTTGGTAGCAGTCATGTGTAGCGTGGTGTACATAACGGTGGTAATGGCAGAACTTCGGGTTCTCCAAATCAGCCGGCCGAGGCTCCCGTCTTGGTGGAGGAAGCTGAATTCTACCTCCTTGTATAAGCATGTCTAAGATAGGCTTGACGTGGCCATCTTCGAAAGAGTAAGTGATTGAGGCCATTGCTTGTCTGCTGGCTGTGGCTCGGGCTTCTGGGCCGTGTCGGCCACCATAGCCTGTTTTCCCTTGCTGTCCCGATTGTTGGAGGGGTTACCCCATTATCGTTGTTGAGACGCTTGCCCTTTTTTCTTCTGAGATGTGCAACCCCAGTTGGCGGGCCTTCTTCAGTCGTTCTTCAGCGCTGATGATGAATGCCTTCCAATCTTTGAATTGACTCTCGCCATCCAGAGACTGATCGTTGGAAGCAGTCTCTTTTGGCAGATTTCGATCAAAGAAGAATCCGGATTTCGGAAGGCAGCTTCATGGCGGTCTGGCGGAACCGCTCGATGTAGTTCCTTGTTAGCTCCTTCTCCCCTTGGACGACGTCCATGAGAGTGGACATAGTGATGTCTTGTCCTACTTCATAGAATCGTTCCAAGAACATGCGCTTGAAGCCGGCGAAGGAATGGATGCAGTTGTCCGGTAGATTGCGGTACCAATCAAAGGCGACTCCTTCCAATGCTCCAATGAATAACCGTGTGAGGATCGCATCTTCATGGGGCAGATGGTCGGTGGTGACCTCAAAGTAAGTGATGTATCGACTTGCTGAGGTTTTGCCATCATACGGGTTGATGTTGAACGGCTTATATCTTGGTGGGAATGGAACATCCTCCACTCAGCAGGTATGGTTGCCGTATTCTGAGATCTTGAGCGTTTTCTCGGGCATGAAACATGGCACGGAGCTTGGACCTCTTCTTACTTCTCGGGTCTCATCTGTCGCGGCGGGGGCTGTTATTTCGGGAGGATTATTGCCCGGGTTTGGTGCCGCTGAGTTCGAATCTATATTGACCGGGGGCCCGTGTTTGTTTGACCAGGCGCTCCTCCTTGTAAGTGGGCAGGGCCGCTTTAATCTCGTCTACAGACTTGACCAAAGCAAGTAATATGGCTTCGAGACTGTCGATGTGCTGGCGATCACTGGAACCACCTTGATCGCTGTCCGTCATGAACACCGTCTTACGTGAGGAGTGATGGAAGGAACGGTGGAGGATGTGCCCTCTGAGTCGTACCCATGCACCGAGAAGTCATCGGGATAGGTGGGAATGTTCTCTTCGGGCTCGGACTCGGAGGGAATGGTATCCCCAGCTTCAGAGCTTGCCTTGTCTTGAGAGTTACGGATGTCCTCGGGGGCATCAGCGTCCGTTGCTCCTGATGGAAGAGTTGTTTGTGCGGACTCGGTTCCTTGGAACATCGGATTGTTGCGGATGTTCGGAGGAGTGCTACCCCCAGCTCCTTCACCCCCAGCGATGTGATGATGAATTTCCATCGAGGTAAATTTCGTCTTTGAACGGGTGTGTTGGAATACACCAGTGGAGGGCAACCGTTTAGACGACAGTTTCTTAGTTGTATGGTTGATATCTTCGGACTGGAGACGCTCGTTTTCTTCCTCCTCTCTTCGGCGGAACTTTTTGAGCAGAATTGCAGGAGACAACAGGAGGTGCCTCATCTTCTGAGTTCGGGTGCTGTACCTTTGGGAGGAGGCGGATGGCCGATCGTATTGCCGCGTTGTCAGCAGCAATTGACGATGATTTGGGTCAGCGATGTCCAAGCGAGGACTCTTTGCACACCGACACTCCTTCCTTTCCTTGCGTTTGTGGAGGATCGTCTCCCGCAGGTCAGAGGAACCACTCTGTGTTTGCCGCGGGGGGCTGGACTTGAGTGGTTGTATACAACTTTCCATCCGAGGCCCGTGTGATAGTCAACGGGACTCGATAGTCAGAGGTTGGGACAGCTGACTGGGCTCGATGAGCCCGCGCGCCCTAGACTTCTCTTCTAGCACTTGTGGGTGCGTAATAGGAGGAGTCCAAGTTGAATGCCACAGAGTCTGGCTTATCATATAGAGAATCATCAGGGTCGGGACCGTATGAGAGACGGTCGAAGACCGATCGAGAGAAGCGTGGAACGGACGCTATGCGGCTAGAGTTGGGTACCGTGCAGGCTGTCTGCATGCGGTGTCTTTGCTGTGGATGAGTTGTTTTGGCGGCTAGGAGTCACGACCGTGCAGGCTGGCCGCATGCGGTTGGCAATGTGGCCGCATGGGTTTTCTGCAAGCGATGACTCCTGTAGCCTCATGTGTTTCATCCATGTGATTGGCGACTGTAGCATAACATGCGGCTGACAGATGTGACCGCGATTTTTCTTCATGCGGCTAGGATGTGGCCTGGACGCATGAGTTTTCACTCGGCTAGCACCCCTATGCGGCTCAGTTCGCGTAGAGTTCCTCTTTGCCTCTGCAAGTCCAGCATCATAGTATTTCTTCTGCCGGACTTGGAGGACAGCAGAGTTGTCTACGGTCTGAAGTGGGGCCGCAGAAGAGTCCTTCTCACCGTCTTGACAACAGAGGGTACACCGTCGGGGGCTTGGGAGGAGCAAATAATTTTGGCCTCCACTCTCTGCGAGCCTTTGTCGTGCAGGTGCACTTCTGGACCGGGCCAGCGCTTCCTTCGGAGAGCATCTCTTCAAACGCTTGTTGGTCGAAGCGGACGACCATCTTTTGTTGCGTGGAGCCAAGCTTGGCTGCATCCGATTGCGTCACCAACTCCTCAGCCGTGGAGAAGTTAGTCCCAGCAGAGTCGCCATCGTTTTGCCATTGATTGTAAAAGTACAGAACAATTATCGGAGGACTGAACTTAGACTCAATACAAACTCGCTTGTACAAAGAAAGCCTAGGGACGAAAACCTAGGTACAGCAATCTAAGTACAATTGTTTATTTTAGATTCGGGGGGTGACGATAGAGGCTCGGAAGGCGACGGCAGCCCTGCCTTACTCCTTGGACGATCGGTATGCAGCCTTGGCTCCTTGTGAAAAGATGGTTGGCGTTGACGAAGAAGTGCTCTTTTTGCTCCTCTGTTGCTCTCCTGGCTTCTCTCTCTCTCTGTGTATTCTCTCTGACTCTGTATATTTTTATTCTTTTGTTGCCGGTCCTTGTGCAAAGAAATGATGCTGGCTATTTATAAGAGTGGGGTATGATCATTAGGGTTGCTAATGATCATTTGTTTGGAATGTCGGCGCTCCTTCAATCTATCTGAACCCTTGATCCTGATTACAATGAATCTCGGCCATTAATGAGGATAGCACCGAATCTTGTGAGCAATTAATGTTAACTGCTTTAAATCTCCATGATGATTCTACCAATCCGATTGCTCGCCACGTGTCCGTTGGCTTGATGATAAATGATATGCCTTGATCTCAGTAATTATGATGATGATGTCAAATATATTGTTGAGATTCGGTTAAATCGTTGATTGATCCGATGCCACGTGTTTTGATTGTGGGTCCTGCCAGAGCCGCATAGGATGGCAACACTTGAACCGCAGGGAGATACTCTTGAGCCGCATAGGACAATGCTTCATCGAACCGCAGGGAACGAACTCTCAATGAGCCGCATATGCATAGTCTTTGCGAGCCGCATGAGCTAGCGTTGTATTGAGCCGCAGGGGCTGAGCTCTCAGTGGGCCGCATATGGCTGATTTCTGCTAGTCATATAGGGTGACTTCTCAGTGAGCCGCATGAAGCTGTTCTCTATTTAAGCCGCATGAGATTTGCCACGTGGCAACCTAGGATTTCTGACGGATCGGGTCAGAGATCTTCTTCCTTTCCGAAGGTCTGTCATTATGGCAGAGCCATTATGACACTTTATGCCAGAGCCGCCACAGTCGTCAAATCGTGTCAGAGCATTAAATGAGGCCACTATTCAAAGGGCCAGCTGTAGGAAGGATCACGGGGGACACGTGGCATCGATCGAGCCGCATATTCCTGCTGAACCGCATACACTCTCGAGCCGCATGAGACGAGAGAGTCTTCCTTTGAACTGTATAAGACAGCTATATGAGCCGCATGGGCTTCGTATCCGGAGCCGCATGGACATTATTCTGATATTTTCCATGCTTCTACAGACTGGTGTTTTCCGAGGATACTTCACACCTTTGATTCGACGTCTCCTTTAAAACTCGAATGCTTGGTAAGAACTTTTTGCAATCTTTCAATCTTCGGATCCAATTAAAGATCGATGACCTAAATTTGTTCCTCTTCTTGCATCGACCAAGATCTGGATGACACAGATCAGTGGACGAATCGATCAATGGTTGTCTTTATCTTTTAGCCAATCAAAGTGAGATTGCTATCAACTCCTAGATTTGATCGATTTCTTTAGTTATGATCGGATCTCCATCTGAACTAATTGATCGATTCGATCAGTTTTCCTTCACCAATTGTTCAAATCTGAGGATTTAGATCAGAGATTGACTCGATCTGTTCGTTGCCGCCATCAAGCACCGTATAGGTAAGTGAGATCTGAGGGATTCTTTTAATTTATTTTAGTGTGGATCGAACTTCGAGAGTCGACCTAGAGATAGATTGAAGTTTTTGGTTATGATTATTGTGTTTTGTTGATCTGTGGTAAGGAGGATTAATTAACTCCTTTTATAATCTTTGGGTTGGATCGGATCAGGACATGAAAGTTGGGATACGCGAGGTTGTGTCAAGAGGTATTTCTAGTTGAACTTTTCAGGTGATGTTTGAACACCAATCTAGTTGAATCCCTAAATGTTTTAGTTCGACTTCTCCTGTTTGTGTAGTAGATAACTGGGAGTTAGTTTGTCATGTTAGAGAGGTGATGGTTTTTGGTGATCTCTGAGATTGGATGCAAGTTTTTTTCGAAATCATTTGGTATGGGATGACTGTGAGATAACTTGGGATATCCATTTGTGAAGATGATGTGGTACTCTACAGTTCAGAGTTAGGAGTACCTCTCCACAATTTGGTTCAGTTTTTATAATGTGCTGATATCTAAACCTGTATCCAGTTCATCTTAATTCACTATTTGAGTTCTTGGGATGGCTGAGAACATCAAGTATTTTTCTCTTTCCACTATTTTAACTACCATGATTCATTACAGTTTGGGTTGGTATACCTTAACCTAAGTCTGCAGAATTTGGGTTGCAGCAATAAGATTTTGGGGTTAGTGGTTGATCAGTTGTAATTTATCTCAATCCATCTTGTTCTTCTAGTTGTGGTAGTACATATGAATGATTGTTAGGAGGTTGGCAAGGAGAATGGTGGATATGGGATTTACCTTGTAATCTACATTTGCTAATTTGATGAGGGCTTCATGGGAAGATTTCAGTTCAGATTATTTGAGTTCAGTTCCAATTGGACTGAATCAAGAATCCTAGATTTAATCTTGTATCTGCCCTGCTGTACAGTCCATGGCAAACTTATTGAGCCAACTCTTATTTTCAATTCTTCATTTCCTTTTAGCTATAGTATGTGGGACAGATGGTTACCTGGTGCATGTTGAGATGCACTTTTAAATCTGGACAGTAGGTTCACAAGTTAGTTTTGTTTAACTTGCCTTATAAATTTGAGTTAGTGGCAGTGTAGTGAGAGGCTCATTTGGTTAGCATGTTGAGGAGAAATCTGTGATTGATAGAATTTTTAATTGGGAAGCTAGTAAAGGATGATATGTCTTGATTGTTTTTGACTGAACTGGCTGGAAACAACAGAGCATGTCCTGCTGTAGTGACAGTAGGTGTTTACCTGAGTAGTTGGGTTGATGTATAGTAAGATTTAGGCTCAAAACCAAATTGCGATAGGTAAGTATGACCTGAACTAGAAGGAAACCTCTTGTCTAGTGAACAGTCCAGTAATGTTAAATATCATTTGCCTAATGCTTTATCAAGTTACATTAATAGTAATCTTGGAAATTATTTCAGTTAAATGGTTACTTAAGTATGCTAGTTTAGTTCTAAATTTCGAGTTGTTGTTTACCTTGCCTTCATAAACCTTCACTATTTCTCTAGTACCATTTCCCTTCTAGATAGAGTATGTTCTAAGAGTTTAGGCCTTGGCATGTTAAGGTTACATTTAGTAGATAATTCAACTATAGGATTTGACTTTAATTGGAACTTAACTTAACCAACTTGTAATTATTAAACATGAGGACATCGAGCTCTTTTACCTACTCTTGATCATCCTGAGCAAGGCAAGTACTATATGGTCTTGTGCATTTACATTCATCTTGTACCTCTCTTAGATGACACGATGTGACACGATATCATGTTCTTTGTACTTCATGTTCTTGTACTTACTTGTAGTCGGGGAGGGAAAATACACTAGCTATGTGACCAAATCCATGTTCTGATATTCATGTAGATAGCTTAGGTCTCGCACTGTGCACGGGCCCTAAGTCGTATCGTTATTCCTGTATTCCTGTGCTTATTTCTGTACTTACCCCAGCCGGTCACATAGGCTAGTTGTATTTCAAATGTAATGCACATGTCATGTCTTGTACTTCAGGTTCATTGTTTACATTCTTTACTTTATTTTTTGTACACTTCATGTACTTTTCTGTTTTTCCTGTGCTTACATGTTCTCTTATACTTTTCATATCATGATGTTCTTCGTTACCAAGAACTGTACTTTCCTCCGCTCCGGTCACGACCTGTACCCGGTGTAAGACACGAGACGTGGGTACGTCCAGCCTACGCCGCGTGTCGACGTTAGAACGCTGTCCTAGGTCCAACATCTAACACAATCTAGAATATGCTCCAATGGAGAATAATATATATATATGGTACAACTCAATCACAATAACTAAGATGGAATAGAAGAAAGATAATCTCAACAGTCACACTATGAATAATAATCTCGGTGTAAACCACACCATAATAAAATCTCAATACAATCACAAGTCTCATAACTAGATAATATATAGTCTATCTAACTCATGGCAAGTCCTCAGCGACTACTGGATCTTGCTGAGCGTCCAGGTCACCTGTGTCAACTAGGCCTGCTCCATAGTAAGTGTCGCAGCAATCCTCATCATCTGTAATATTGTCAACGGCCAGTCAGGACAGAAACGAATACATATCTCTCACACAGTTCATAACATGAAAGAAAATATGAACAAGCTATAGAATAAATACATGAACTGGTGATAAGAATAGAGAGAGACTGTAAAAAAAGAACATGATATAGTAGAAATAGATATACATGATATAGATAAGAAAACTGAGCTAACTATGTGATTCAGAGGACATGTTTGGTTATGTAACAGGCTTAGGTTATACATGACTTAAATCTAGTTTGGAGTTATACATGAAATGGTGTAGATCACATAACCAAATAAATATCCTCCTGCCCCAATTAGTACACAAGGATCTGTCCAAGTTATGTTATTGCACATGAAGGTAGTACGTCACATGGATAGCAAGTCCACATGCACACTGGGGTTATACATGAAGGCTCACATGATCATGAGTGTACATGAATGTCACATGAGTATACATAAATAAGTACGAATACAATGAGTAGACGATACACATGATAAAGTACATGAGCACAATATACCCGATGTATCTGAGGGGATAACATCGCATGAAGAGATCCATATAGTACTAATCTGTGATAATATCGTGACAGCAACAAATAAACTAGTCTATAACAAGTAAATATGTCCAAGCAAGAATAAAACGGTCAGAGAATATACTCGCCTGACAATCCGAGCTGCTGATGAGGATGTGTAACTGAACTGGAGTGAGGTAAACCTATTTAAAGTAACCACAAGTCACAACATAGTCTAACATATCATAAGAGAGGGCTACAATGCAATTCTACATGCTTCTAAGTCCTTTTAGGTCAAAGTCAACCATTGGTCAACTCTGGTCAACCTGGTTAACTATAAGTCAATTAGTTCGTTTACTAATTTTTTAGGTCATACACAAGTTTTCAAGTCATTCGGAGTTCGTTTGAGTCGATTTGGTTCAAGTTTGACCCACAGTTGACTTTTGTCAACTTAGTCGACTTGTCGGCCAATTCGACCAAACTAGGCTCCTTACGACGATCCTAATCTGTCCCAACACTCCCTATGGTCATATCACTAGCAAACGTTACATTACCTATATATAAACTTAATTCATAAAGGCTATATGTATATACATACATATATATATATTATATATATATATATAATATATATATATATATATATATATTATATATATATATATACATACACAAATATATCTATACATACACATATAATATAATATGAGACTTGAAGGAAAAAAAATGCGATAAAGGACTGCTGTGTAATGAATCAAATCTGAGATTAAAAACCAAGTATTAATTATGGGATATATCACATATATAAACACATATACACATATATCCATTTAAAGGAAACTATATATATATATATATATATTATAATATATATAATATATATAATATGTATATATATATATATTATATATAATATATATATAATATATCTATATATATATTATATAATTATTTTATGTATATATATATATATATTATATATATATATATATATATATATATATATATATATATATATTATATATATATATATCTATATATATATATATATATATATATATATATATATATTTTTTACATATATCCATTTAAAGGAAACTACATATATATATATAATATATATATATATATATATTATATATATATATTCTATATATAATATCTATATTATATATATATATATATATATAGACATATGCATAATATATACATAATATATGCATAATATACATATATTTATATTTATATATATATATATATATATATATATATATATATATATATAATATATATAATTATATATATATATTATATATATCTCATATGTGTAAAGAGGATAGATTACTCGAATCCGAGAAATGGACTCAAACCTGGAATTCCGAACCTTAAACTCTCATTCCAACATATTACTATATACAAGTCATTTATATATAAATATATACATATACTCACATATACATATATATTCATAAAGGAAAATCTAATTTGCATATGTAAATGATAATTACATAGGATATAAAACCTAGAATAAATTCCCACAAATTCAGAATGTCATATAAGAATCACAAACTCAGAATTTAACACTTATAATTCAGAAATTCAAATATTATAGAACTATTCACATTTATATTGAAAGAAAACCCAATTATACTTGAAAAAGGCAAACAAATAGGTAATAATTCCGCGGATTACTTCCCGCAAGTCCAAAATATCATATATAAGTTACAAGTCAGAAATATCGATTAAAGGTCGAAGAATCAAAATATCACATTTCTATTCAAAATATTGAACCCGAAAAAACCCAATTTCGACAAAACGACCCAAAACGCAAAATACTCCAAACCAACTCACGAAACTTGGCAAATACGTTGGTCTCGACACGTGGGACGTGCTCGGGTACTCCCGGAGTCGAAACCGTGCCCGTCGTGTCCAAAGAATGCGCATCAAAAAATCGATTTTGCATGTCAAAGAGGGTGTTCTCGCTCGATTACGCGTCACACGCACAAAGAGAAGCCGTGCTCGTGCACATGGCTAGGTATGGTCACGGGGTAGGTCTAGGACACACAACACGATACAAAGTCGCAGCGATGCGACACAGCGGCTCGCACAACAGCGTGCGGCCTGCGCGCGCGCGTGCGTGCGTGCTCGTGCATGCGGTTTGCCGCTCGTGGCTCGGGTGTCGGGCCACGCCACGACTCGGGATCGAGTCCCTGGGTAGTCTAGGTATAGGACTACATGTTCCAACTCCTGGTATGGGTCCTCGACGCGCCGTGTTCGCGTACGAAGGCCGTGTCAGCGGCAAATTTCAGCCTGAATGCACAGTTCAGCCGACCAATGCACGCGAGATTTCTCCGCGTTCGTTTCACGAAACGATGTAAAATTTTATGGCCAATGGGCAGAGGTGCCCCTACGTGCTCGTAAAATTTCACGCGAGACAGAGCTCTGTGCGTCGAGTTATGACGCACGACAGTAGGACGTGTACGGGACCGTGCACGGGATCTCGTGCACGCGTGTCCATGTTCGTTCGGATGCCGAATTGTGTCAATTTCTGATCCATCTTCACGGAAGTTGTTACAAAATCATATAAGGAAGGATTTATGAAAACAGAATCAAAAATTAACACTTTTCAATTCTAAGTGGCATTTTGCCGAACACGTGCAACGTGAGACCGATACGTGTCCGATTCCGCTATCAAACGAAACCAAAATCCTAAGAAACTTCATACACAGATCAAGGGTGTCTATATGGAT
The DNA here is from genome assembly GCA_029216955.1 of Iris pallida. NCBI lineage: Eukaryota > Viridiplantae > Streptophyta > Magnoliopsida > Asparagales > Iridaceae > Iris > Iris pallida. The sequence continues at coordinate 9,635,668 of JANAVB010033815.1, forward strand.
GCAACAATAATGAAGAAAATTCAGAATAAACAAGGTAGATCGGGATTTACCTATTGAGAGTCGGAATCTTAATAAAAGGAATTTTTCGAGCGCTTTGTCGGCCAATTTCTCCCGAGAAAATGTCTCCTCCTCCTTGCTAGCAGTACTCCAGCAAGATCCTCTCCTTCCTACCGCAACGGAATTGTTTGGGAAGAAACGGACTCCGGATGAAAAAGTTGAGATTTTGGAGAGTGGAGGCTAGGGTTTCTCTCTGGAGGCTAATGTGTTTCTCAACACAATGAGGAAGGGGCTGCTTTGGCCGGCCTGGGGTAGGGGTGTTAGGGTTAGGGTTTCACATGGGCCTAGGCTCCCTAAGTTGCTAATAGCCCAAGTCAAAAAGGCTTTAAAATGCTAACTAGAAATGACTTAAAATTCATTTAAATCATTTAAATACTAATTAATTCTAAATTAAATTATAAATATATGAAACTAATTCTAATTATGGCATTAGTATTACTAGTCATGGTTGGCTAAGTCAAACCACTTATACTACCAAAACACCAATTCAGCTACCAATCAAACCGCACAAGCAATTTAATTAATAAATTAGTAAAATTCAAAGTAATACACAATTACTAAAATACCCTTAGCCTAAAATATGTAATTAGCCAATCTAGTCACATGGTCGAGTCTCATTGGTCATGGTTAGTCTCTAAGTCAAGCAGTCTCTAGGATTAAGCTAGCAACAACCAAAATCACAATTCACCCATCTAAATAATATAAAATAAATACAGAAAATTACTAAAAATCATAATATGATTTAAATTTTATTATTAGATAAAAATTATAAATGTTCAAAATTACCCTTATTTCGAAAAAGTGGTGGTTACAAGTCTACCCTCCTTAAAAATAATTTCGTCATCGAAATTAAGATGATCCAACTTCTTCTAGGTCAAATCCCTAACAATCATGGTCTTAAGAAAACTTATCTAAATCATGCAATTGGAAAGATATCATACAGGATTATGGCAGGTAATATCAGTCTGGGGTCTCATCATCTAGCCATTAGTCATACTAGATCAAAAGTAGTCCTAAAATATCAAAACATACAAACAATATGGTAGGGTACAGTAATCATCAAGACAGAATGAGGGATAGGTCAAGAACTCATCTCTACTAGGTCTGGTAACTGAAACTCTCTCCTGGAGGTAGGCCTCGACTGGGGGCAGGTGTAGTAGGACAATCTCGTATCTTGTGTAGCTGACCCACAAAATAGGCACAATCCTAGTCTCTTCCTGCAGTCCTTCCATACGTGCCAAGGTTTCTTACAGAAGGCACATGTAGGCACTCCCTCAACTGGCCTCTGCTGGACAGGAATCTGAACTGGATAGGCTGGTCTAGGCTGGAAGCCGGGGTACTCCTGAGGCTCTGGGTATATACTTATCCTCACCCTCTTGGGGCTAGGCTCTTCCCTCGAATGCATGTAATCCCACAACAGTTGGATACTGAGACTTTGCTCTCTCATAAGCTCAGTCTGAAGTCTCTGTACCTCCCACACATCCTGAAGAAGTATGTAAATCTGAGCTCCATCAGAAATGGCATGGGGTACCACTCCCGAAGGCAATGGGAGGCCCTCTGTCTGCGGCTGAACTGCAGCCCTCTCCTGAAAGATAGGAGATAGAGGAAAAGTCTTCGATGAGGCTGCTAACACCTCCTGAGCAATAGAAGGGGGACGTACAATCTCGATCTCATCCGGAACTGCAGCTGTGCACTGGGACAGACTCTGGTCATGGGTGTCATTCTGGAAAAGATAAGAAAAATAATAAATCATCGGGCTGTATGGCAGTCTATCATCCTATATGAAAACTGGTGATTATAAAAAAACAACTGGAATTAACTATATAGGGTTACTATTCTAAAGATGATCAAAATCGAAAGTTTAAAGCACGAATGTCAATAGCATTGAAATCCAATCACGATATATATAAAAGAAAATTTAGTCTCGGCACGATCTAAGTTGATCAATCTCTGGGTAAATCAAGGTTTGGGCAAGATGGGGAACAAGGTCATCAAAGTCTGAGCACGAGCATCCAAGGATGGAGATCTATGTCACAATTAAACTTAATTCAATTGAGTATGACCCAGGATATAATGATAAGGAAATATAACCAAAGTCGATTGGTCGTGATCAATGGAGTTAGGGTTCAATGATATTGAAAATTTTAAAGGATCATTCAAGGATATGGAATAAGTCAATTTCCTCCCTTTTGATAGGGAAAACAAAGAGAATGTTTCATAGGGATATCAAGTTAATCATCTCTCTCTGATACCATCAAGCTTATCTAATCATCATTTGCCAATCATATCTTTATCTCATAAGTCCAAATATGAAAATCAACCTTTATATGACTACCACCAAGAATTATACCCTTTTGTTATGAAAATTGGACCTTGTCATGATCATCATAGGCTCAATTCCTTTCAAACATTACTCATGAGCATACCCTTTCATTTATTAGCACTCAATACTAAACACTTAATCATCTTTAAATCCAAATTCTTCCACCTTGCCTTAAATTAGATTCGAAACCTCTAAATCAAGTTTTATGAAATCTTTGAACTTGTTCAAATTACTCTCCTCGTGTTATTCGATCTGAAACTACTAGGCCTTACAAAACTTATTCTCTATTAAAATCAACCTTCATATTTCTTCAACGTACACCCTCAAATATATTCTCCTTAAAATTTAAAATTTTCTCAAAACTCTCTTTATTTTCTATAACTCAAAAGTCCTTGTGTTCTTTTCGTTCTTAGCCATTTTCTTGCAATGTCTTATTCAATTTCGTTTTGCCATCGAATACAGTTAAAATCTCTTCTCCATTACTAAGTCCCTAAATTTAACATCATAGCCTTAAAGAAATGTCTCAAGAATCAATAATCAAAATTTATCCAAATCCTCAGCTATGTCGACCTCGAGTATCCTTGTCAGCTAAGAATTGCATCTATTATCTACATCCAAATATTTCTCTGTGTGTGATTATTCCTAGATTGATAATATAATCTCTTGATTTTATTATCATTGTTTACCACATCTCTATCTCAATTCCATAACAAGGTCCATCATATTACATTCCTACCTAGATGGTCATGAGATAACAAATTACGTCCTTTACGAGCTAGATGATTTACGTCACTTCCTCGACCTTTCCAAGGTAAAAAGGTATAGAGATTCAAAGGTTTCAAAGTATAGGTGACTGAATCTGATATGAGATAGGTGATTGATGTAATTGGGACAGAGTTAACTAAGATAAGGAAAATGGGAATACAAAAAATAATGGCAAAAAAAATAATGATAAAACCTGTTCTTGCTCATCCGTTCAAAGGAATGAACGAATTTTGGGATATAATCTGATAACCATACACGTCTTCCTGAAATCATTTTGCTAAAATTTTGCCATGCCTGTATGCATAGCTGCAATAGACAACAGAGTCCGTAACTAAGGTATACACTCTATAATCATGTTATTTAGAATTCTTACCTCGCCAACCGGTATGGCTGTAAAAAAATCTAAATTCCATAACTAGGATAAGTATATCAAAATTTGGCTCTATGTCCTTCTCATGCTAGCCAGTATGACTGCGATAAATCCTAACTCCACAATTAAAGTAGACATTTACCTTTCTCACTGTCCTTATCAAGTATTTACCAGGTTATACCCTAAATTCCAAAATAAATAAAGATAAATATAAATATTTAAATACAAACTCAAAGTTAACAACTAATCATCAAGATTCAAACTCAACAATGAATCCACCAAATCAAATTCAATAATAAGGAATAATAGGTGAATCAAATCAGGGAAAAATATTTCAAATCGAAGTTAAAATAAGATTCTCAAGGGTTGTCCCAGGAATCTCTCAAGAAATCCTAACAGTGATTGAGTATCCTCTCATTCTAACACTTTGCTTCCTATACTCTATAGCAGGCTCGTAGTAGTACGACTAAGTCGCTGTACTACCACGACATCGCACTAATACGAATTAGGACCTGCATGGACCGAGCGATGAGATCGTGTCTCCATAACTATCCTGAAGACAGATCAAAACAAGAAGCAACTATTGAGAAGGAAGCAAAAAAATCAAAGAGAACAATTTATTTATTCAAAGGAAAGCATTTAATCAACAAGAATTTAGATGACAAGTATTGGATCAGAGCTTTCCTAATGTGATTAAGTACCTCAAACTATATCCTATATCCTACTACAGGTTGTAATGATACTCTAGTTCGAATACTACTACAATTCTAGACCTACATGGGTCGCCACTAAAATGTGTCACGACCCGCACCCGGTAAGGGCACGAGACGTGGGTATGTCCAGCCTACGTCGCAGTGTCGGCGGTAGAACGCTGTACTAGGTCCAACATCTACACAATCTAGAATATGCTCCAATTGGAGAATGATATATTATATATATATATATATATATATATATGGTATAACTCAAATCACAATAACTAAGATGGAATAGAAGAAAGATAATCTCAACAGAGTCACACTATGAATAATAATCTCGGTGTAAACCACACCATAATAAAATCTCAATACAATCACAAAGTCTCATAACTAGATAATAAAATAAGTCTAATCTAACTCATGACAAGTCCTCAGCGACTACTGGATCCTGCTGAGGGTCCAGGTCATCTGTGTCAACTAGGCCTGCTCTATAGTAAGTGTCGCAGCAATCCCATCATCTGTAATATTGTCAACGGTCCAGTCAGGACAGGAACGAATACATATCTCTCACACAGTTTATAACATGAAAGAAATATGAAAAGCTATAGAATAATATACATAAACTGCTGATAAAGAAATAGTAGAGAGACTGTAAAAGAAGAACATGATATAGTGGAAATAGATATACATGATATAGATAAGAAAACTGAGCTAACTACGTGATTCAGAGCACATATTTGGTTATGTAACAGGCTTAGGTTATACATGACTTAAATCTAGTTTGGAGTTATACATGAAATGATGTTGATCACATAACCAAATAAATACTCCCCTGTCCCAATCAGTACATATGAATCTGTCCAGGTTATGTTGTTGGCCCATTCCATGGTCATACCTGATTTTAATAATCGACATGCACTTAAGTCAATACAAAATATACGAACTGCTGCTAATCATTTCAGGACATATGAAATCGATATCAACGAGCGTCGTACTGCATCATCAAGCATATATATCATCAAATCTGAAGATTACTTTCAAGGATCCAGTTTGAGTCATTTTAATTTATTTTGTATTTTAAACTTTATTGAGTCTAGGACTTAAATTGTAAGATCGACTAGGTAATACTGGCTTAGGTTAATCTCAGTCCACATTTCTAAAAAGCCTACATATTCCTATTTTATCTTTACCAAATGTTCAAAATTCTTTTTGCAACAGTTTTTGACAAATATATCGAAATTTCCCTAGACAGAACTCAAAATCGAGTTCTGCCCGAGTTCGGTCAGTTTGAATTCAAATGTCAGTTGCCTCCAAATCTGAATGCAACGTACATATACAAAATATTTGCATCAGAACTCTGTCCGAATTTGGTCCCAGAAAACACCTATAAATAGAAGAAGTTTTTTATTTCAAATCACTCATTCATTCTTCATCTTCTCTTCTTTACGATAAGTGTTTTCAATCGATCTAAAGCTTTCAAATCACACCTATACTCCTCTTAGCCAAAAGCCAGTAATAGCTACGTTGATCTAGAGTCTTTTGGTGTTCAAGAGTTGTAAAAGGTTTTCCAAGTACAGCAACTATCCTTGTTGTGGAGCCGGTCGTGCGCTCGTCACCAAGTACGGTATTGTAAGAGACTGTAAGCTCTCAATTAGCTTGTGCCTTAGTGGATTAACATCGAGCAAGAGTACTCGAGGCTGGATTAGTCCTCTCAGAGGGATACCAGTATACATCGCTTGTCACTCAGTTTGATCTCTCTATCTCTTACTATATTTATTTACTCTCTTATTTACTGCCATAGTATAACTTTATTTTTAATTATGATTATTTTCCGCTACACACACAACTCTATTCACCCCCTCTAGAGGTGTCAACGGTCCTACAATTGGTATCAGAGCAGTTATATTCTAATATAACAAACCTCAGAGAGTATATATGGCAGCCGTAAAATCAATATTCAACGGTGAAGGGAAATCCACAAATAGACCCCCACTATTTGATGGTACAAACTATACCTATTGGAAAATGGATGACTTTCTTCTTAAAGTCTCTTGACTTTGATCTTTGGTCTATAGTGATTGACGGTTATAAGAAACCGGCACCTACAGTGGTTGACGGCCAGCTTGTAGACAAGCCTCATGATAAATATACTGAAGCTGAAAAAGCTAAGGCTAGTCTAGATGCTCGTGCCATCAATGCATGTTCTGTGCAATTGACAAAATGGAGTTCAACAGAGTTTCAACCTGTAAAACGTCTCACAAAATTTGAAAACTTTTGAGGTAACTCATGAAGGTACTTTCCAAGTGAAGGAATCCAAAATTAGTAGACTAACACAGGAATATGAATCTTTCAAGATGAAACCCAGTGAGTCAATTACACAGATGTTTACACGTTTCTTGATATTACTAATCCTTTGCAATCTCTTGGTAAGGATTACAGCAATCATGAGAAGATCAGAAAAGTGCTACAAGCTCTAACCAAGAACTGGAATCCGAAGGCAACTGCAATCATTGAAGGAAACGATCTCACCACCATGACTTTGGAAACACTGATGGGCAAGCTCATGACCCATGAGCTTGATCTGCAAGAATTTGAAGAAGCAACTCCAAATGAAAAATCTATTGCCTTCAAAGCTCAAGCCAAAAATCAACATGCAATAGTTCTATGAAGAATCATCAAATGGTGATGAACAAGCCCTACTGGTGAAGAACTTCAGGAAATTCCTAAAGTTTGAGAAATCAAACAGAAGGAAGAGATATCCAAGAAAGTAATGAAGATGAAACCATCTGCTTTGGATGCAAGAAGTCAGGGCACATGAAAAAGGACTGCCCAACGTCAAAAAAAGTAGTCCATATGACAGATCAAGATCAAGCAGAAAAGCAACTACCAGTCAAAAGTATGCTAACACAAGCATCTGGCATGAAAGTGATGCCAGTGATTCAGAGAAGAAGACAGACCCTGCAAAATGCTAATGTCTGTCTTATGGCATTTGATAAGGTATCCTCAAACCCTCTATATGATGATTTTACTTTCGATGAATTAGAAAATGCCTTTAGCGAATTACTTGAAGATCACAAAACTGTGCTTGACAAGTATAAGCAATCTCGAAAAGAGATTAAGGCATACACAACCGAGATAGCTAGACTGTCCAATCTTATTGAAGATATTAAAGAGACGTCTAGTACCGGTAACATGAAGAGATAGCCAAACTCAAGGTAGACTATCATGAGGCTATCCTCAAGATTGAAAAGAAAGAAAGATTATGTCAAGATACAAGAGCTATATGACATAGAGAAGAAGAAGAAGCACTTAGTTACTGAACAAAGACTCTCAGATATGACTGCAAGATATGAAGAGTCTGTTGCGATTTCTAAAAAGTTAGAAATCAAGTTAGGCAAACAGGCAATACCTGTGACACAGCCTAAGTTAGTCCTAATGCTAAGCATACACCTAAGAGGACTAAAAATAAGAAACACGACTATCATCATGCTTTCACTTATAGGTTCTCCAAGAAACCAAACAAGCATGTCAACACATACTGGTTCTAAACTAACTTGCACTTATTGTGGTACACATGGACACATATCACAGTATTGCTTGGTAAGGAAACTTGTTGACAATCACACTTTATTCTGGAGACCTAAAACTTCATAATGGACCCTTCAGTAAGTGGGTACCAAAGGTTTCATCTACTTGTTTTGTAGGTGGACCCTCAACCCTCTCATGCTAAAAGTAAATGGATCCTCGATAGCGAATGTTCGCGGCACATGACTAGTGATGCATCTTTATTCGCTACGCTATCGATGAAGAAAGAAGGATACGTCTCCTTTGGAAATAATTTGAGAGGTGATATTATTGGTAATGGAACTGTCGGTATTTCTCCTTATCCAGTAATAAAGGATGTTTGTCTAGTAACAAAATTGAAACATAACCTACTGAGCATAAGTCATTTGGCTAATAATGGTTATGGTATCAATTTTGTGAAAGATAAATATACCATATATGATATGTCATCTGGTGATCCCATATATAAAGGGATAGAGAAGACAACATTTATTTTCTTTTTGGAGAGTACTAATAATGCAGGTAGATGCCTAGTAGCTAATCTAGATGAAAGCTGGCTATGGCACATGAGACTAGGGCATGCAAATATGGACACTATCTCACGATTAAGCACTAAGAAGTTGGTAAAAGGACTCCCGAGATACCATTCAAGAGAGATACGGTATGTGCTGACTGTGAAAAGAACAAAGCACATAGGTCTACATTTAAATCCATCAACGCTGTAAGTACGTCTAGACCTTTGCAGTTGATTCATATGGATTTATTTGGTCCTAGTAGAGTCGCTAGTCTTGGCGGTAAGCTCTACGCTTTTGTTATTGTTGATGATTTCTCTCGTTTTACTTGGGTTTACTTTTTATCGAACAAAATGATGCTATTTTTGAATTCCAGATATTTTAAAAAAGGTACAAAACAAAAAGCTTCATGATTACTCGTATCCGAAGTGATCATGGTGGCAAATTTGTAAATTCTGATTTCAAAAAGTTTGTGATGATAGTGGATATTACCATAAATTTTCTTGTCCTAGAACTCCCCAACAGAATGGTGTTATGGAGCGGAAGAATCGTACTCTAAGTGAAATGACTAGAGTCATGCTAAATCAGCATAATCTTCCTAAATATTTTTGGGCAGAAGCTGTTAGCACAACTGTCATGTTTTAAACAGGGTTAATTTGACTTATTTCGAAGAAAACCATATGAACTTTGGTTGGGAGGATTCCAAACATTTCTTACTTTAAAGTTTTTGGATGTCGCTGTTTTATCCTGAACACCAAGGATAACTTAGAAAGTTCGACTCTAAAGCAGATGAAGGATATTTCTCGGATATGCTGCTAAGAGTAAGGGATATAGAATTTTTAATAAAAGATCTATGATATTGAAGAATCAATTAACGTTACTTTTGATGAGCTCAATAGTCACAGATCTAGCGAGTGATGATGAAGATGCCCAAGCAAAAACTGAGAAGAGTCCTGTGGAAGATCTGACTCAAAATTTTGATTTATTAAAGTTCTTACCAGATCATCCAGAGAAACTCATTATAGGTGATGTATCAAAAGGTGTAAGTACACGCTCCTCTCTTAGGGATTCTGAAATAGCAGCAAATGTAGCTTTTATTTCTCAAATAGAACCTAAGAATATAGATGATGCCTTTTCTGATGAGTTTTTACCAGATCATCCAGAGAAACTCATTATAGTGATGCATCAAAAGGTGTAAGTACACTACTCTCTTAGGAATTCTGAAATAGCAGAAATGTAGCTTTTATTTCTCAAATAGAACCTAAGAATATAGATGATGCCTTTTCTGATGAGTTTTGGATTGATGCCATGCAAGAGGAAGTAAATCAATTTGAGAGAAACCAAGTTTGGGAACTCGTTCCTAAACCTATTGGTCAATCAATAATTGGTACCAAATGGGTGTTCCGAAATAAACTTAGTGAAGATGGACAAGTTCTACGCAACAAAGCATCTTGTGGCACAAGGTTATAATCAAGAAAAAGGTATGATTATGATGAGACTTATGCACTGTTGCTAAACTAGAAGCCATCCGCATGTTTTGTGCATTTGCATGTTTTTATTATTTTAAATTATTTCAAATGGACTAAAAGTGCATTTTTGAACGGTTTTTTAAAAGAGAAGTATTTGTGAAACAACCCCTTTGTTTTGAAGATTTTTAAAAATCTGATCACATCTTCAAGCTTAAGAAAGCACTCTATGGACTCAAACAAGCACCTCGTGCATGGTATGAACACCTAAGTGCCTTCTTACTTGATAATGGTTTTTCAAAATGAAGAGTTGATACAACCTTGTTTATCAAATCCTTAAATGATGACATTCTCCTTGTGCAAATATATGTAGATGACATTATATTCGGTTCTACTAATGAAAAACTTTGTCAAGATTTTGCTAAGTGTATGCAGAGTAAATTTGAGATGAGTATGATGGGAGAACTAAACTTCTTCCTAGGACTTCAGATCAAACAGCACTCAAAGGGAACATTCATCAACCAAGCTAAGTACACGAAGGACATACTGAAAAAGTACGACTTCGAAAATGTAAAGCCAATCGGGACTCCAATGGCTACATCCACAAAGCTTGATTCTGATGAAAGTGGCAAACATGTCGACCAGCGTAAGTATCGAGGTATGATTGCTAGTTTATTATATTTAACTGCTAGTCGCCTGATATTATGTTCAGTATTTGCATCTGTGCACGTTACCAAACAAATCCTAAGGAATCACACCTAAGTGCCGTTAAGCGTATCTTCTGATACCTTAAAGGAACTTCTACAGTCGGCTTATGGTATCCTAAAACCAAATCCTTGACCTGATAGGTTACTCGGATGCGGATTTTGCAAGATGCAAAGTAGACCGTAAAAGTACCAGTGGTACGTGTCATTCCTTGGAAAGGCTTAGTCTCTTGGTTTAGCAAAAAAAAATTTCGTAGCATTGTCAACTACTGAGGCTGAGTATATCGTCGCAGGACGTTGCTGTGCTCAAATTTTGTGGATGAAACAGACCTTAGAAGATTATAATCTGCACTACACTAAGATTCATATTTTGTGATAACACTAGCACCATTAATCTGACTAAGAATCCTATTTGTCATCACGCACAAAACATTGAGATACGACATCATTTTTTACGTGATCATCAACAACAAGGATATATGCTTAGAGTTCATTGACACAGATCATCAACTAGCAGACATTTTCACAAAACCATTGGCTAAATCGTTTTAACATAATAAGGCGAGAGCTCGGTATACTTGAAGTTTCAGATTCATAGTGTAGTATGGTAATTAAATTTGATTTTATGACTTAAACTTTGAAATTTATTTAACAGAAATTATTTTGGGGTACAAGCCAAAAGTGTCTGTCTGTCACCACGACTACGTCGAAGCGAAGCGGTATTTAAGAGTTCCCCGGTGAACCTCGTTAGCTGGGACAGTACCCCTACAGCTAACCCAAAAATAATACACGTTATTAAATATAGGAGTCAAAAGTCATAAAGTTAAAATTCAAATACCAAAACTGCATTTATTACCTCGGAAATGCAAGTCGCGAATTGGACCGAACTCTGACCGAGTTCGGGCCGAGTTCGGTCGGCTGTTTCAGCTTCCAGAACCGAACAGCCGGCCCTAAACCCTATATAAACCCCACTTCTCCTCTTTTTTTCACTCAACTATTCGAGAAAACTTCTTCTTCCCAAAAACTCCTTCCTACTTCTTCTTTGCAAGTTTTCTAGGAGATCCGGTGGGCTACTCGACTTTGTTCTCTTCCTCTCTTTCAAGGTATTTTATTTCCTTTCTTTTTTTCATCTATGGTTCCCAAACGTCAGAGAAGATCGATTGATCCTTCACAAGCTGGATCTTCCTCATCTGACTACACTCCTGCTAGTCCTTTTAGTCCAGCCAGACCAGTAGGCTCAGATGACTTTGATTCTACCTTATGCCTGATAAAGAATATTCTGACCTATGGTTTATTCTTTCTCCGGTCGAAAAATTTGCTTTGGATCTGTTGTTAACTTTACAATTTTTTCTGAGTATGCTCCCATCTTTGACCAACTCGGCTACCGAGACTTCTTCGAAGTAGCTGAAAACATTTTCGACAATGCAGTCCGTATGTTTTACTGCAACTTGCAGGCAAAACCAAACGACAACTTCTATTCTTGCGTTGCTGGGCAAGAATTGGAGTTCAGTGCCACTGACATCAGCGAATACTTCCATGTTCCTGATGTTGGTGAAGCTCTTGTGGATATTCATCATATCCAATTTCCAGAGGATGTCACCTTAACTCTTTCAAGGAATTGATTTCATCCAAACCCCATTCCTAGAAGAGTATTTTCAAGACATCTTAACCAAAAAATTATGAACTCTATCGTTTCATTTTCTCTATTCTCCTTCCAAAGAAAGGATCTTCTGACGAGATTACTTGCTTAGAGCTATCTGCTATGTACCATATCCATTTTAGTATTCCTTTCTCTATCCCCAAGACCATGATGGCCTGGATGCTGAACTGCAGAAATACAGGACGCAACCTGGTCTATCCTATGTACCTGGCCTCTATATTTTGCAGGTTTGATATTGATCTTCAAACCTGTGCCTACTCCTCCACTCCTATGGAGCTCACCAGATCTCGTAGATATCCTGCTCCACCTCTGCCTCCTAGAGCTCAGCCTGCTTGTAACACCCAATTTTCTAAATGAGGAATTTTGAAATTTTGTAATTTTAATCTTTTATTAATGATATTTAAATCATGATATAATTTTTGGTAATTTTTAATCATTTTAAACTATTTTAAAATCATGACTTGTGATTTTGATGTGCAGCTAGTGAAACCGTAGAGACAGTCTGATCTAGAGCCTAACCCTGTGATTTGGAATATCTATTTATCATTTTAGCCTAGGGATAATTTGGTCAATTTGACTTATTAGAATAATTTGATTAATTATTGGATTGGCGATTGTGATTTTTGACCTTGACTAGTTGAGACCTTGTAGACTAGCCTAGAAGCTAACCCTAGTTATGGTGACCTTAGTCTAACCTAAGTTAACCTACTTTTAGTCATTAGAATTAGTTTTAAAGTAGGAAGGTTAAGTTTAAGTGAAATTGGTTCATGACTTATGGCTTAAGTTAATGACTTATGATTTACCAATTTCAAGACTTGCAATTACGCCATAAGCCCATGACGTAAGCCCAAAACCAAATTAAACCCACCCATGGCAGCCACAATTAGGGTTTTCCCTTGCCTATAAGTAATCTCTTAGTGAGTTCTTGCCTCTTTTGTTCTTGACCTAGATTTAGAAGGAGAGGTAATTTCCCATTCCCCTAAAATCTCATTTAATTCATTTCAACTCCTTTTTAACCCTAGTCTTTTGCATTAGGATCTAATTTATGTTTGTTTACTGATTTTGGAGGTTCACCTCAGTTTGTGCTATTTGGAGATTGGGAGTTGCCATTTGGAATCATTCCCATTGAAGCTTTTCTTGAGCATTGACACTCAATAGGTAAACCATCTAAACCCATTGTTTTTCCTATTTTCTTTGCATATAGGGCTAGGTCTAAGGATTTTCTAGCTGTTCCCGAGATTTGGGCACAATTCGTGTCCATTTCGTGTTCGTATCGGACACGTATCATGATAGGTGCATAGGTGTTTGTAGAAATGCTTCTTAGGAATTTATTTTTGAATTTTGAAATTCTAATTACATAGATCTGTAGATCTTCATGTGTGTATAATTTTTGTGAAGAGTGTTGGATGTTTCGTGTCCGTTTGTGTCGAGTTTTTACCCTTGGACACGCAGCACGGGGATCGTTTGAGTGCCCTGCTGCCCGTGTCCTGGTTCGCACTGGACACGTCACTTCACGACACGAAACTCGACATGGAGACTCCCTAGATGACTGACACGAGGCCTACAAAGTTTCGTAAGATCTCGTTGACTCGTTAGGGAGAACTTCGACCCGTACTGCACACGCACGGTCGTGCACTGGGTTGTTTTAGTCTGGATTTGCCGGATACGCGCACTTTGACACTACACGGTGACACTTTGTCATGGTGCAGGGTGCCACATGGGTAGCCCTACCCTAGGCGAACCTCTGTGCACAAGCACGAGACACGTGTCGCCTTGTGTCGAGAGTACGAGGGCTCGACACTGCTCGACCACACTGTCTGACCACAGTTTCTGTAGTTGAGTCCTATTTTCGTTTGGACACGTTTGTGTCCATATTTTTGACACATTATGGTTGTTGGACACGTACACATATAACACCTTGTTTACCAACCCATTGATTTTGGTTTTGATGATTAATTAGATTTGAAATCATGTTATTTCCTAAAAAGTCTGATACCTATACTGAATTGATTTTCTGAATTATAAATTGCATTTTCAACTGATTTTTGTGATGTTAGTGTTTAGTTTAGATTTACCTACATGTGTGTTAAATAATGATCATGTTAGATTGCAATTTTGATGGTTTATTGATTTCAAATTCTTGAATTCCCAAAGGGACTGATACCCCTTCCTGAATGATTTTTCTGAATTTAAATCTGTTAATTAACTGATTTTTAATGATGTTAATGGTTAATTAGACTTACCTACATATGTAATTAGTGATGATCCTGATAGATTGTGATTTATGTCGGAAATGGGGGGGTTCGAATGTGGGTTGCATTGCTAACAGCTAAGGGTTATATTGAACTGTCATGAACTAAGCTGAAATTGAATTTCTGGAATACCAATTCCTGTCACTGATTGCTGTTCCTGCTACACTAAGACCCTTAACACACACAAGCCTCCTCTACACTGTCACTTAATTCCTTGACACACACACCTGTACAGTCACACGCACACACAAAATCTGTGACACAAACACTCACACACATATCCTCATTGATTTCCTAAAACACCTATACACTCACACACACATGCCCACACATTGACACCATTGTTTGCCATTCACCCTTAAATTCTGAGAACTAGTGTTCTGCCACTTGACCCTTCACTCCTTAATTCCTGAGACACATTGTGTATACACATGTATGTATCCCTCACACACTCTCAAGTGTTGTACACACAGGTACACATGACACTACACACACAAATCTGAGCACTGCTATTGATTCACAGTTTCTCTATGACACTTTACACACTCACCCAAATCTGAGAATGCCTATACACTGTTTTCAATCACTGAAAACTGAGACACACTTGCTATACCCAACACTCTGTGGTTTCCCTATCACACACATGACACTACATAAACAGGTTTCTCTCTCCACACACAAGTCCCTATTGTTCCTGTCACATGAACCTATATGACACTCTAAAATCTGGACTGAGAACACTCTTCTTGTTATCCATTACACACATCCACCCACACACATGGTTACACCTAGCCTATGTATCCCACACACACTTTCCTCTACTACCTACTGTCACATTACACAACACTCTATTATTCCTGTACACACACACACCTTAATCTATATTACACCCTCACACATTGACACATAGCACTGTCATCACATTTATACCCATACACATGTTAGTTTATACCCACATACACTTGTATCCCTCTCTCTACCTCTCTAAATGTATATATATATATATATATATATATATTATATATATAATATATATAATATATATAATAATATATATATATGTTTAAACTATATTCTTGTATAAAATGAATATTTAAATATGTATGCCACTTATATTAAATTATATATATATATATGTGTGTGAAATGTGTGTAATTCCATTTAGCCTATAGCCTATACAAGCCTAGCTAAACCCTTGTGTATGTGCCTATACATATGTGGTATATGTAATGCAATAGATATTACTTATTGATATTATAATTAATGTGTATATAGTATATGGTAGAAATGGGTGTATGGCTCATGGCCTAGGTAGAATAGCCTATGGCATGTGGAGAGGGTACACTTGAGTAGTGTATTGTAGACTTGTGTGACTTGAATGGTGTGTGCTTGCTAGGCTAATTGGTTAGTGACCTAGATGGACTTGTTAAGCCTAGGTTAGACCAACCTAGACTAGTTTAACCTTGTTTGACCTTGGTTGACCTAACTAAACTAGAGTTGACCTAGTTTGACCGTCAGAGTTGACTAGAGTTGACCAAAGGTTGACTTTAGCCTAGATTGACCCCAAATATCATGTAGATGCATTGTAGCAGTCTATTTCATTATTTTAGACATATAGTGACTTGTACTGTTCTATAGGACGACACCACTCCTCGGACAGTATATTCTTTTCAGATATTCAGGATACCAGGCGAGTACATTCTCTGATCATTTCATATCTTGTTTAGGATATATTTTCTGCTTAGATTACCTTACTTGATGCTGACACGTTGGTAACACGGATTGGTACTATATGGATCCCTTCATGAGATGTTATCCCCTCGGGCATCAGATACTCTTGTCTCGTGTGTTTCACTTACATCATGTATCTCATGCTTCTATTATCATGAACCTTCATGTATCAGCTTGTGATTCTTGTACTCTCATGAATCACAGAGCCTTCACGAATCTTCATGATCACTCTTGAATCACCCTTTAGGGGCAATGTAGTATAGTCATGAATCTTAACGTAACTTGACTGGATCCTTGTGTATTGATTGGGGATGGGGGAGTATAAATGAACATGTGGATAATTCCAAAGTAGTACAGTCATGAATCACCTCTTTAGTATAGTCATGAATCACCCTCCAACTGTTCACATGTTTATCTTGTACTCTGAATCAATAGTCACTGATTAGTTCTCTATTATACTGTAGATATTTACTTACAGTCTCTCTCTCTTTATATATCATGTTATTCTTTCAGTTCATGTATCTTACTCTCTAGCATGATTATATTTCCTATCCTGTTATGATTTGTTGAGATGTATTGTGCTCGCTCCTGTCCTGACTGGACTTGTTGAAAATTTTACAGAGAATGATGAGGCTCTGGTGTCTACCCATTATGGTGCAGCTTAGACAACACTTGTGACCTGGACCCACTTGCAGTAGAGGATCTACCACCAGTGGTTTAGACTGCTAGCTTAGACTCTTACCTTGTCTTTCTCATTGATACATTATTGTATATGTACTGGGAGTTATTTTATCTGATGTTTATGGAGATGTCATCTTAGACACTTAGATCTCTATCTGATTGTATCTCTGTGGATTTGTTTCGTTCCATATCTATCTATCTTTTTATCGTACTCTACCTTAGATGTGATTGAGACTGTATTGCTATGTCACCTCCATTCGAAGTGTATATACTGTACATGTACCTTATATATTGTTAGATGATTGACCTAGGACAGCGTTCTACCGCCGACACTGCAGCGTAGGCTGGACGTACCCACGTCTCATGCCCTTACTCTAGGGTACGAGTCGTGACACTGCTGCTGATGCTGAGGCTCCTCCTCCTGATGCTGCTCCAGCCCCTGCTCCGGGATTCGATCCAGGATTTTATCAGAGGTTTGATGATTTTGTTGCTCTATCTGCGCAACGTCATCAAAGCTATCTCGACTCGGAGTTCCGCCACATCTACCAGGCTCAGGTGTTGCGGAACGGGATTACGGATCTTCACTGGAGTCTTTCTCAGGATCCAGCGCATCCAGTCACTATCCTTCCTCACCCAGGCTTCACAGGTCCTAGGTTCGGAGATGAGGCATCTTTTTCTTACTTCGATCCTACTGCAGCTTATTTTCCTCCTGATGCTTCTGGCGGTGATGACCCCACTATGTGATGCGGACTCAGCTGTTAGATAGTGGATAGGATGTTAGTCGATGATCTTTGCTATGATGTAGTTTTCATTTTGTTATGTCTAAACTTCTTAGTTAGACATATTTAGTACTTTATGATTGTATCTTTTCATTTTCAGTGAGACATCTTGTTATGCATATTTTTCAGGACTTTATTTCAGTACTAGTTATCTTTATGTTCTTTTTATGTATCTCTTTAACTTCACTTTGTCTGTTTTGCTGTTAGTTGTTGGCTTCACACATTACGGGAAAGCCAAAGTCATTTTTATATTGACAAAGGGGGAGAAAAGAGTACATACCAAAATCAAATTTCAAAAGCATACAATCTAATCCAAAACAAAACCAACTATGTTTTGTTCAGGTACATTTTATTTTATTTTGTTCTATTTTTTAAGATATATTTTGGTATAGACTCAAGTTTGTCAATTATCAAAATGGGGGAGATTGTTGGCCCATTCCATAGTCACACCCGATTTTAATAATCGACATGCACTTAATTCAATACACAAAATATACGAACTGATGCTAATCATTTCAGGAAATATGAAATCAATATCGACGAGCGTCGTACTGCATCATCAAGCATATATATCATCAAATCTGAAGATTACTTTCAATGGGATCCAGTTTGAGTCATTTTACAATTTATTCTGTATTTTTATCTTTATTGAGTCTAGGACTTAAATTGTAAGATCGACTAGGTAATACTAGCTTAGGTTAATCCAAGTCCACATTTCTAAAAAGTCTACCGCATGGCGGGCTACTAGCGGTCTAGCCCACCTAGGTTCGCCTGTTTGGCGGGCTCCTAAATGCTCGGCCCAACCCACCTTTTTGGCGGGCGGGACGGGCCGGCCCAACAGGCTTAGCCCATTTTGACAGCTCTACTCCGGATGAAAAAGTTGGGATTTTTGGAGAGTGGAGGCTAGGGTTTCTCTTGGAGGCTAATGTGTTTCTCTACACAATGAGGAAGGGGTTGCTATGGCCGAACAGGGGTAGGGTGTTAGGGTTAGGGTTTTCACATGGGCCTAGGCTCCCTAAGTTGCTAATAAAGCCCAAGTCAAAAAGGCTTTAAAAGGCTAACTAGAAAATGACTTAAAATTCATTTAAATCATTTAAAAATAACTAATTAATTCTAAATTAAATTCTAAATGATGAAAACTAATTCTAATTGTGGCATTAGGTTTCTAGTCATGGTTGGCTAAGTCAAAACCACTTATACTACCAAAACACCAATTCAGCTACCAATCAAACCGTACAACAAGCAATTTAATTAATTAATAAAATTCAAAGTAATACACAATTACTAAAATACCCTTAGCCTAAAAATGTAATTAGCCAATCTAGTCACATGGTCGAGTCTCCTTGGTCATGGTTAGTCTCTAAGTCAAGCAGTCTCTAGGATTAAGCTAGCAACAACCAAAATCACAATTCACCCATCTAAATAAATAAAATAAATACAGAAAATCACTAAAAATCATAATATGATTTAAAATTTATTATTAAATGATAAAAATTATAAAAGTTCAAAATTACCCTCATTTCGAAAAGGTGGTGGTTAAAAGTCTACCCTCCTTAAAAATAATTTCGTCCTCGAAATTAAGATTATCAAATCCCTAACAATCATGGTCTTAAGAAAACTTATCTAAATCATGCAATTGGAAAGATATCATACAGGATTATGGCAGGTAATATCAGTCTCGGGTCTCATCATCTAGCCATTAGTCATACTAGATCAAAAGTAGTCCTAAAATATCAAAACATACAAACAATATGGTAGGGTACAGTAATCATCAAGACAGGATGATGTATAGGTCAAGAACTCACCTCTACTAGGTCTGGTAGCTGGAACTCTCTCCTGGAGGTAGGCCTTGACTGAGGGCAGGTGTAGTAGGACAGTCTCGTATCTTGTGTGTAGCTGACCCACAAAATAGGCACAATCCTAGTCTCTTCCTGCAGTCCTTCCATACGTGCCAAGACTTCTTACAGAAGGCACAGGTAGGCACTCCCTCAACTGGCCTCTGCTGGACAGGAATCTGAACTGGATAGGCTGGTCTAGGCTGGAAGTTGGGGTACTCCTGAGGCTTTGGGTATATACTTTTCCTCACCCTCTTGGGGCTAGGCTCTCCCCTCGAATGCATGTAATCCCACAACAGTTGGATACTGAGACTTTGCTCTCTCATAAGCTCAGCTTGAAGTCTCTGTACCTCCCATACATCCTGAAGAAGTCTGTAAATCTGAGCCCTATCATGAATGGCATGGGGTGCCACTCCCGAAGGCGAAGGGAGGCCCTCAGTCTCCGACTGAACTGCAGCCCTCTCCTGAAGGATAGAAGATGGAGGAAAACTCTCCGGTGAGGCTGCTAACACCTCCTGAGCAATAGAAAGGAGAAGTACAATCTCGATCTCATCCGGAACTGCAGTTGTGCACTGGGGACAGACTCTGGTCATGGGTGCCATTCTGGAAAAGATAAGAAAAATAATAAATCATCGGGCTGTAAGGCAGTCTATCATCCTATATGAAAACTAGTGATTATAAAAAAAACACTGGAGTTAACTATATAGGGTTACTATTCTAAAGATGATCAAAATCGAAAGTTTAAAGCACGACTGTCAATAGCGTTGAAATCCAATTACGATATATATAAAAGAAAATTTAGTCTTGGCACGATCTAAGTTGATCAATCTCTGGGTAAATCAAGGTTTGGGCAAGATGGGGAACAAGGTCATCAAAGTCTGAGCACGAGCATCCAAGGATGGAGATCTAGATCACAATTATACTTAATTCAATTGAGTACGACCCAGGATATTAATATGATAAGGAAATGTGACCAAAGTCGATTGGTCGTGATCAATGGAGTTAGGGTTCAATGATATTGAAAATTTTAAAGGATCATTCAAGGATATGGAATAAGTCAATTTCCTCCCTTTTGATAGGGAAAACAAAGAGAAGGTTTCATAAGGAAGTAAAGTTATCATCTCTCTCTAATACCATCAAGCTTATCTAATCATCATTTGCCAATCATATCTTTATCTCATAAGCCCAAATATGAAAATCAACCTTTATATGACTACCATTGGACCTTGTCATGATCATTATAGGCTCAATTCCTTCCAAAACATTACTCATGAGCATACCCTTTCATTTATTAGCACTCAGTACTAACCACTTAATCATCTTTAAATCCAAATTCTTCCACCTTGCCTTAAATTAGATTCGAAACCTCTAAATCAAGTTTTATGAAATCTTTGAACTTGTTCAAATTACTCTCCTCGTGTTATTCGATCTGAAACTATTAGGCCTTACTGAACTTATTCTCCATTAAAATCAACTTTCATATTTCCTTCAACGTACACCCTCAAATATTATTCTCCTTAAAATTTAAAATTTTCTCAAAACTCTCTTTATTTTCTATAACTCAAAAGTCCTTGTGTTCTTTCCGTTCTTAGCCATTTTCTTGCAATATCTTATTCAATTTCGTATTGCCATCGAATACAGTTAAAATATCTTCTCCATTACTAAGTCCCTAAATTTAATATTATAGCCTTAAAGTAAATGTCTCAAGAATCAATAATCAAAATTTATCCAAATCCTTAACTATGTCGACCTCGAGTATCCTCGTCAGCTAAGAATTGCATCTATTATCTACATCCAAATATTTCTTTGTGTGTGATCATTCCTAGATTGATAATATAAATCTCTTGATTTCATTCTCACTTTTTACCACATCTCTATCTCAAAATTCCATATCAAGGTCCATCATATTACATTCCTACCTAGATGGTCATGAGATAGCAAATTACGTCCTTTCCGAGCTAGATGATTTACGTCACTTCCTCGACCATTCCAAGGTAAAAATGTATAAAGATTCAAAGGTTTCAAAGTATAGGAATCTGATATGAGATAGGTGATTGATGTAATTGGGACAGAGTTAACTAAGATATGTCCTTATCCTTGTTAGCAATCACCCGAATAAAACGCGTATTATACGCAAATTTTTCCGTATCTTACATAAACATATAATACTTACGTACGTTTGAAAAATTCGGACTTGTATGCGAATTTTAAGCCTGTGGAGTTTTAAACACGTACCGTACGAATTTTTAAAACATTCGACCAAAAAAATTTGACTGAGAAACCCAACAGTTTTTACTTTCTTGACTCTTGCTGCTATTAAATATTAAGACTTGCACAATTATCAAAAGAAAAGAAGAAAAAATCTCACAGCTGAAACCAAAAAAAGAAACCAAAGAATCTTTTGCACATGTTGCTTGCAACAATCAAAGAAAAACCTTTCGATTTTCCATCATACTTTCACTTTCTTTTCTTTATTTGTTTATGAAGGAGTAGAGGTGGGTGGACCATATATATGCCAAATTTTTAGTGCCGAATTTGTTCATATGAAACGTACTAAACACGAATTAAATCTAATTCGAATATTTTCGTTAGACGATTTTTTGACACTTTTTACCGTATTTTACTTATATTGTGTTGATTTATACTCGTACTTTTGTCGTCCCAAATTTTTTCCGTTTGCCGAATTGCTAACAAGGGTCCTTATTATGATGCCATATATTTAACTAATAGTAAATGCACGTGTATAATAAGAATATTATCCAATTATAGTTAAATCTCTCTTCTAATCTTCTAATTTATGTAGTTAAGGTGGAAGGTATTCTTCTTATTTGGTTGAATTCGATTCTCCATATTAAATATAAACAAATTTATACTTCTTCAACATTTTTATACATAATGATTTTATTTTTTTTAAATAAAATGAGCCACGATATACATACAGCTTGGACGGCTCACTTTTGAGCCGTTTTGAAACCTCATTATATAGAAGATTGAGCCAAATTCACTATATAAAGAGATCCCCTTTCTGAATCGAAGCAAGCGTCGCTCTCTCCAATTCTAAGTCTGTACGGGCCGTAGCGAACTGCAGCAAGAGCTCATGGCAGACGTACGCCGGCGTAGCGAGACCTACCGGAGAAGGAAGAGAGGGCTGACGAGGAAGGTCGAGGTGTTTGCAATTCTCTGCGACGTCCAGGCCCTACTCATCTGCTTGAACCGAGCGGGGGCGGTCGACGTTTGGCCCAGCAACAAGCAGGAAGTCGAAGACATCATCGAAAGGTACCATGGCTTCAGCCAGGTTCCTCGCGACAAGCACAAGCGCGACAAGAATTCAATCTGCCACCATATTAGTAC
Organism: Iris pallida; assembly: GCA_029216955.1. Lineage (NCBI taxonomy): Eukaryota > Viridiplantae > Streptophyta > Magnoliopsida > Asparagales > Iridaceae > Iris > Iris pallida. Next base: position 9,658,416 of record JANAVB010033815.1, read on the forward strand.
CGAAGAGGTAGCCAGAGATGCAAGATCGAAGCTTGAGGCAGTAAGAATGAGGATCCAGTATCTTACGAGGAGGCAGCAAGTCATCTCCGACCACATCATCGGAGACAGGGAAGAAGAGCGGGGGAGCAGCGCTAGAGAAGCGACCGCGAGCAGCTCTCCAGCTACAGAACCTGCTGCTTCTCGTCCATCAGAGCCGTGTGTTTATATGTACTACCCATATTTCTCTGCAACAACGGCTGCATCAATGAACCCCCGGGCCGTTTTTGCTTACCCATATTTCACTGCAGCAACAGCTTCATCGACGAACTCTTACGACGGTGATGGCAAAGCGCAGCAGCAGGTTCGAGCAAATCCCGCAGGCGCTGCAGCAAACTAGACAATTAGTGATGACTGCCTGCAACCAAAGTTATGGCAGTTCTTATAGATTTAGGCTCTTGTAGTCTCAGTTGAAGTCCTGTAGCTTTGAGTGATGCTATTCATAGAAACAATCACAAGCAGTTATATATCAGGAACCCACTACTACAGCTCTTCAATTGCTTGCAACAAATTCCAGAAACCCACAAATAACTGAGCTATTGAGCACTCAGAACCTTGCTCCCTATCACGAATCAACTAATTCTTTAACACCCCAATCCCATATCAAGCAGTACCCAACAGTTCATCTATGAAGCCGTCCACTGGAAGAAAATGAGACACCGAAAAAATACTAGTCCATAAACCAGATACTGAGATGGCAAACCATGCCACACAAAAAATACACAGTAATGCTTTGTCCGATATACCTAAAACGACAAACTAGCCGTCCCATGAATCCGCACTTCGCAATACTAGACGGTCACAGAACAAATTTCCACAAGACCACCACAGAACAAATCATGGCTGGCGATCAACCATAGCTCACATCTATTGCGCATATATATACTACTTACTGAAGTGATGGCGGTGATGGAAGTGATGAACGGTTTTGCATACATGCCTTCAGTTACACGGTCGAACATCTTTTCCAACCGCTTGAAATTGCAAGCAATTATCCATCTTGTTGATCAAGCCCGCTGACCACAAAATGATGCTGCATTTTTTTTCTCTTTCTTGTTCGAGGCCAACATCGAGTACCATGCAAGCATCCCAGCTAAACATAAGCCCGCATCATATTACTGTCTTTGAAGTTATTAAGTACAGCTTCTACCTTCCATTCGATACTTCCACTTCCATCATAGTTTAACACTTGCAGCAAGTCGACACTTCTAGCTATAATACTGTTTCTTGCATAACTCTCATCAATAATTAGCAAAAAAACCCCACGATAATCTAACGGTCGATCAAACGTTAACAGATCCTATGGGACCATGCCCTAGGTTGCCCATTGGTCCGCAGATGACAACACCCCCACCAGTACATTCACCCTAATTCATCATCCATATAAACCCTATGCATTTATTCCAGATACTACCCATTGGTCAAAGCAGCCAATAAAGAAAGGTCTCAGCCGTCGTCATGCATTACTTTCAACTGAGATTTCTCACTTGGAGGTTATAAAGCTGGAAGGCATGTTATGATCCTGTATACTGGGTTGGTAGAAGGAATCCTATACTCGCTACAATGTGATAAGAGCATCATTAGTAAGGCCCATCCCATTTTCTAGATTCTAGATTTAGAATGTAGGAGCTCATTTTGTAGAATAATAAGTCTCATTTATAGTCCCAATTTCTACAATTTCGGTCCCAACCCATCCATGGGTGCTAAGGGTTGGGCCTCCCAATTTCTAGATTCTAGATTGTAGAAACTCGTTTTGTAGAATAGTAAGTTTCAATTTGGAGCCCAACTTTCTAGATTCTAAACTTAATATTATTTTTTTCCTACATTAATTTTTGACCACACAATTTTTGGGACCGGAGCTCACTTTATCATTTCCTACTATTCTCATACAAACCCAACCCATTCTACATTTACCTTTTTTTTGAAATTTTGGGCTCCAAATTGCATTGGAGAGTCCCAACTACTAATGATGCTCTAATCCACCACAATTTATCTCATTTTGATGTAATGCTGTATCACTGTTTTCCTTTTCTTTCGATTTCCCTGTTCCGCTACCTGATTGTCCAAGGCCCAAGTATCCCATCCTGCCATAGGAAAAGGACATAACAAGGCTGCTCGCATGATCCGCTAGTTGTTTGGATATCCTTAACCCTGCGAAGAAAAGAAGGGGCAAGGCAATAAGTCGAAAGATCAAAGATGAGATAACAATGTTTATTAAACAATTAAGAAAGGAATTTTGAGACATTAAAGCAATGCCATAATAGTTAGTAACTCGTGCAAACTAACAAAAAAGTAATGCTACACATCAGGAGTTCCCATATATCATAGGGGCAAGACAACTTAGTCTATGCTCCTACAGGTGAATGCTAAACAGGAACTGTGATGTGTGTTCGGGATAAGAAAGCCTCGTTGCATGGCATTTTTGCTCAGAAAATCTCTAAAGCAGCGAGTATTCAAGAATCGTAAGATCCAAGAAACAAAAACTGTCACACTAATCAAAACATGAAATACTGCAGGAAAAGGTAAGAGCCAACTACACAATAAGCTTGGTGCGCCACAGAAAAGCAATAGATACTAAACCTAATAGGTGTCATGAAATTCCTGTTCTTATAGTAATACTTGCTTCCAAAAAGTGTTAGATATTGCCAACACAGGTTTCTTTGCACAGAAGAAAACACTCTTGAAAATGTGATTGTAAATTTTATATGGCAAATCCATTAGAGCATTTTGACCATGAAATGGTGGGAAACCAAATATATTTGGCTAAAGCCAAATCCAATTCAAATTATGAATTGTAAGATATTTGATTTTTTTAAATATATACTTATCGATTATTTAAATTTTAATATTTTCATTTAATCTTATCTAGTTACACTTAAAAGTTGATTTAATCTATAATCAATTACTTCCAAAAACATTAGTGTCCTACTTTTAAAATTAGATTTGGCAACATGCTAAAGTTAACTCGATCAAGTGTAAACTATAATTTAGATTACGAATTAGAAAATATAAACTATCAAGACAACTTTGCAAAATATAAAATGTAATTTGAGTCGGTTGGGAGGCAACTCGACTAGACCTATCTTACTAGTCGATTGGCAGTAGGGGTGTCAAACAAGTTGGATTCAGGTCGGGTTATCTAAGGTTCGTTTCCGAATCCTATCGGAAACAAAAATTTAAACATCAAACAGTCAAGCAAAAGGAACTAAGAATTTGGTTGTGCTAGACAAGTAGTTTAGTGCGGGGAGAGGGCAGTGGAAGAGAACCGACATCATCAACAGCAACCTATCGACATCGATCACATGTCCGCTTCTCATGTAAGTATCCATGAAGAATCTTTATCATTAAAAATGATGAAGAAGGTTAGCTAATAATAATAACCGGCATTCTAACTTTTATGCTAAGACATTGTCCACAACTTTCCTAGAACTTTTGGTCACAATACAAAAAATGGTAATTAAACTTCCTCGTACAGCAAAACTGGTCAATTTTAATGTGAGACAGCTTAGCTTATCAACATGTAATGTGAGAGAGCTTAGCTTATCAACATGATGATAATGATAAAGTCATTGATGATTAGAAAAAAAAAGGTATCAAAATTTACAACATATTTAACCTTAAAAAGATAGTATCAACAAGCACTCAATAACCAACCAAGTAAGAACAATACTTATTGCGTAGTCATGTTAACAAATTCCATAATGGCATTGTTGAGAGAATTAGAGTGCTCTAATGGGATCACAAAATGATCACCATAAACACAGTCAAATTGCAGTAGTAGCAAGGACGCATCACATCTTGGAATATCTGGCACTAATTTCATGGTCAAAATGGTCTAATGGATTTCATTGTATGTGGACCCAATATTAACTAGATAAGTTACTTTTTTACTAGGAAGGTTGATAGACTAGCATGTAAAGAGTGTAAAGTTATACCAGGAAAGAGGTTAACCACTCAACATAGGTTGATGATCTTAGATATTAGTATTAGAAAATGGAAGAAAATGCTAGGGTTCAGAAAAGATGGAGAACCAAATGGTGGAACTTGAAAGTAGAGAACTTAATATATTTTTAAGGATACGATGATAAAAGAAGAAAAATTGGACATAAAAGAGAATTCTAATGTTATGTGGTACAAATGACAAGTTGTATTAAGAAAGTAATAAAAAAGATTCTAGGAGGACCAGGAAGAAATAGTTGGACCTTGAAAGAAAGTTAGTGGTGTAAGAAGGAAGTTCAACAGGTTTTTAAGGCAAAAATAATTAGTTGTAACGATTCGCATGAGTGTAAAAGTGAGAAGAACTTTAAGCGAGTTAAAAAGTAAAAAAGGAAAACAAAAAAGCTGTTAGTGAAGCTAATCTAAATCCTATAATTATTTATATAAGAGGTTAAAAACTAAGGAAGAAAAAAATATTTATATACTTGATAAAAGTAGAAAAAGAAACAGAGACATGCGTAATATTAAGTGTATCAAGAGCGGGGACCAAAAGGTATTAGTAAGAAAAAATAATATTTAAGGAGATGGGGAAGCTATTATCACAAGCTATTTAAAGGCAGCATAGAAAATCTTAGTTTAGATTCAGAGTTAGCTCATGGTAAATCATATTGTTATTGTCGTAAAATTAGAATCTCTGAAGTTAAAGACGGATTAAAGAAAATAAAAAAAAGTAAAACTAGTACGATCAGATGATAATCCTATATTGAGGTTTGAAAATATTTAGGAAAGAAAGGATGATTAGCTTACAAATTTATTTTAAAAAACTAAGGACTAAAAATCGTCGGATGAATATAAGAGCAGTATATAATACCCATGTATATAAACACGGGAGATATACAAAGTTGTAATAACTATCAAGAAATTAAGATTATGAGTCGTACCATGAAATTGTGTGTGAGAGTAACTGAGCAAAGTTTAAGAAAAGAAACTAGAGTTTCAGAGAAACGGTTTGGTTTGATACCGAATAGATCTACTATGGAAGTCATTTACTTAAAAAGAAGATTAATGGAAAGATTTAGAAAGAAAAATAGATATTTACATATGATTTTTATTACTTGGAAAAAGCTTATGATTTTTCAGTGTTCTAAAAATCGGCCTAGGCGGCCATCCGCCGCACCGAAAAGCCTTGTTCGGTGATCCTAGGCGCCTGTTTGGTCCTATTCAGGCATGTTCGGCGTCTAGGGGGCCTGTTCGGCCCTGTGAGGCTATTCAATTTTTGTTTTTATTTTTTGATTTTTTTTAATTTATGCTTTTAGTTGTATTGCGGATATGTTGTTTGAGTTTTAAGATTGGATTTAGATTTTAGAACAATAGCTTAGGCGTTAGGCGGCCCTCCGCATTACTTGTAGCATGGGGAAGGAGTGGACTCTAGGGCTAGGGTACTTATTGAGTAATCGAATTGTATCAATTCGTTATTGATTGTTTTGCGAAGCCTTAAAAAACGTTTCTGTTTCCAAATTGTACTGGAATATGGTAATGCATAAAAAATACAATTATGAATAATAATCATTCGATCAAACAATGAATGATTACCATAATTGAATTTAATTTCGAAACTCAAATCTACGCATGATAGGAAAAAATTTCTAATCGAATTTTTCCTAAATATTCTATTTTTGGTGAATAATCCGCCTAGCGAAATTTAGAAAAATGCGATTTCTAGAGAAAATATGGTGGATTTTCAAGAAGTAACAAGTCTACGCATGATAGGAAAAAATTTCTAATCGAATTTTCCTAAATATTCTATTTTTGGTGAATAATCCGCCTAGCAAAATTTAGAACAATGCAATTTCTAGAGAAAATATGGTGGATTTTCAAGAAGTAACAAGTTCCTAGTAGTTCTATTGATACTATTAAGGATATGTATGATAGAGTTACAACGACTGTACGAACTTTTGGAGGAGATAGCAATCTGTTTCTTATTACCATTGGTTTACATCAAATATCAACGTTAAGTTCTTACCATTTTACGATAGCTATGGATGAAACTACTAGGCATATCCAGAAGAGGTTCCTTGGTGTATGATGTATGCTAATGATATTGTGTTATTTGATAAGAATAGAGAAGGGTTGGATGCTAAATTTTAGTGTCGATAGAGACTTTGGAATCTTAAAATTTTAGGTTATAGTAGAACGAACACAAAATGTGGGGGGAGTCCATATAGATGGATAATAGATACCTAGGAGTGTTAGCTTTCAGTATTTAGGATTTAAACATTCATCATGATGGAAAGACTAAGAAGGATGTGATGCATAGAATTAAAACATAATGGTTGAAAGGGATTAGTGCTTCTGAAGTACTTTGTGATCGCAAGATATCTTTGAAGTTGAAAGAAAAATTCCACAGGACTGCTATAATACCAGTCACGCTTTATAGATCAGAGTCTTGGACAATTAAAAAACAAATCCAGAAAATTAGCGTGGCTGAAATGAGAATGCTAATATAGATGAGTCGCAATACAATTAAAGGACTGGATGAGAAATGAGTGTATTCGTGGAACGTTAGAGGTGGCCCAATGGAAGAGAAGATGAGAGAAAAACGACTTAGATTGTTTCGACATGTGCAACACAAATCAATAGATGCTCCCACAAGGAGCGATAATATAGTAGTTAATGGAACCGCTAAGACTAGAGGTAGGCATAAACTAACATGGATTGAAGTGTTAAAGAATGATATTGATTTTCTTAGCATTACAGAGGGAATAACAGAGACGAATGGAAGAAGATTCAAACAGCCGACCCCATAAATTTGCGATAAAGACTTTGTAGTAGTTGTTGTTGTAACTTCTATAAGTTCAAGGAATTCATTGTTTAGCAGTTGCAATTGATTTCATGGCCCCAAACAGAATTTTGGACTGTTGGAAATTTTGAAAGATTTGATAGATACCAACCAGACAAGACAGATAAGTCCTCAGGTGGAATTTTGACTGGGGGCCTTAGGAATTATGCTTATAACCTTCAGATATAAAGCCTTTAAGATACTGCATCTGTTCCCATCTCTCACATTGCTTCAGTCCTCATCTCTGAAGCAGAGGAAGTCGATGGAAAAATCAGAGCAGTGATTCCTCTCGAGCTTACACCAAAATATGAACCCCAAGCTTAAAACAAAATATTAGAAGAGAGACGGAAAATCCAATTAGGGTTGGTGTCCCAACCATTTACATCCCTCCACCGTTTAGAGGAAGTATAAATTCCAAGAACTTCATGGAAAGAGATGCAAAATTGTGAAGGAAAGTGGTCGAATAGATAACTAGTCATTCACTACGACTAGTACAAGAACTCCCATTTGCTATGGTTGGAGTTCTGGGAATGAAATATATCTGATTCATGAAGGTGTAGCAGAGGTCCATAAAATTGCTGGATTGTGTTTCATGACTATTTCGCTTTATCATGTATACAAATGTCAGGGAGGAACCTAGAGTACATCGATTTCTCTTCAAGAGCAGGTTGATTTAGTGACATGCATTAATACCGTGTCAATGCATATATGATCAAGCTATCGTAGTTACAGAATAAATTGGCTGTCAATTCAGGTCAAACACAAAACCACAATCCAAAGTTGCTGTCAAAACTTACAGAAGATGGCTAAAATATTTCACAAGGCATTATATGAATTTATAAAAGAAAAAGTTAAAAAAAAAAGTATTATATAGACAAAATGTGGCTAGAGAGAATCAAGACCTCTAAAAGTTAAACTACCATTGATTTACCAACTAGACCACCATTTAGTAATTGATTCTTTTAAAGAAAATTATGATGCAATCTAGACCCGTTAACTATCCTTCTAGGTGTAGGGCAATGCCCCCACTGTTCATGGTTTCATTGACCAGGAGCTTGACACCGGATGAGAGTTTTCAGGATCAGATTCACAGGGGATAATATAGCTCAGCAGTTTACAAGAAATTGGTCCACAAGGAATATATTCTGATGGGATCGCTTAAGATAATTATGAGCGTACTCTCACAGGACGTGAAGTACAAGTATAACTGTTGTACTCAGTTGCATAGTCAGCAAAATAACCATTTTCGATGAGTATGATCAATTCTATTACATTTGAAGCTATAACAACAACAAAAAATGAACATAAATGAGATATTCTAACTGAGAAGATCCAAGTTTAGTATAAACATGAGCACAATTAGAGAGAACTGTTTTATTTAATGCATTACGTAAAGATATATGTTTGTTTCTAAACCATATTTCCTACAAAAGTTCAGAACGTTAGAACACTTGCAAAAAAAATGGAGTATGTGATACAACATGAAAAAAAAAATCCTCAATTGTTGAACAATGATTAATTTAGAGAGCATAACCCACATAATGGTACAAAATTAATAAAAAAAAAGGACATTACATTTAAAACCTAACAAATAAGTAATCATTGCATACCACTACAAGTTTCGTATCTAGTTTCCAAATACATTAAATGAATGAAATATAGTACTTTCTTCTTGCTTTGTGGGTTTCTAACTAAAATCATGGGAACAGAAATACAGGCACAACTTTTACTCTTAGAAACTAGCAAGCATATAAATATCTTCCCGAGTTATCTCGGTTGCAAATGTCCTAAACTTACTTACCTTCGGTGTAGGTGTATCAAGTACCCCTTGTTATCTCAGTTGCAAAAGTTCAACCATCTCATTCAATCTCTTCTCCTCTTATGCTCAAATGATACCACTGCCTCCAAATTCCCACATAAACTCTTATTTATTATCCTAACTTTTATGTATTTCCATTCATCCATCTCAGCTCTATCAAGTACCCTTGTTATCTCAGTCACAAATCTTCAAACCACTATTTTCCATCTTATCCTCAATTGGTACCGCCTCCAACTTAATGTATTTGCATATATTTATTATGTATTGTCACTCACCATGTCAGTATTCATATTTCCACAACAATCATCTTTTCAGCATAAGCATGTTTCTTCATCGGTAACCCATTTTATCATCTTATTTTCATGTTTTGCCACTCATCCATCTCCACGGTTCAAATTTCCACTACATACATCTTTTGGACATGTTTCTCCATTAAGAAACCCATAAAAGAATGGCTGGTCATATACATACAGATCATACTGTTGTCCTATATAATTTACCTTTCAATTTCAAGGGTATGCTAATCACAAAGCACTATACAAGCGGTCAGCCACTTCAACCATCCTACTCTAATTCTACGAATGTCCTTCTCAATCTTCAACACGACGAATGATTGATACTAAATAGCAAGACTGTCAAACTTTAGTATCTCTTGGCCTTCAAGAATAATTAGTCGTTCATCTCTTTTGGCCTTTTGATAAGGCTACATTTTATATACTATGATTTTGTGTTAATTTTAAATCCTTTAGACCAAACTCATCACCACGTGTCGATCTTGGAAACTATGGCTCCAACTAACACAATACTATCGGCAAGAAAATACAACATACAACCTTAACCTGAATGTGCCTACTAAATGCAAATAGATAAAACTTAGTGTTGGTACATGATGCAAGTCCACTGTGATTTAAAATGGATGGAAAATGGAGTTGTATCTCCTCCAATGGTCCCCTCAATAGTCAAAGCTCCATGATAGATATCCTTAATGACCTTGTATAGCTACTCAGGACTTGTTTCTTTCCAAGATCCACCACATAATCTCCAAGAACCCTATTGGCAGCCTTTTCAAGTCAATAAAAACAATAAGAAAGTCTCTCTTCTTATCTCTGAATTTTGTTATTAATCTTCTAAATAAGTAGCATCCAAGTAGTTGCCCGGTATAAAACCAAATTGATTCTTGAAATTTCCGTGTTTTTTATCTTAGCTCAATTATTCTATGCCAAAGTTCCATTACATAACCCGCAAGTCCGATCCCCTATAGTTAGGACAATCTTATTTTTGTGAATATAACCAAAATGCTAGTGGTCCATTTATCTGGTATTCTCTAGTATTTACAAATCGTTGAATAGCTTAGTCACATCAATCCTTCGTCTCCCATACAATTCTAAACCTCAATAGGGATATTACTGGATGCTACAACTTTCCCTTTTTTTTTTCTTTAAATGATATGTAACTTTGGGAGTCCTAATTTTCAGACAATAGCAACATTCCTTAGATTGGGAAAATAACTTGTAAAAGTAAATCCTCCACTCTGATATTGGTTTTCTTTTTCTAATATATGTGGTTAAATAAATCCTCCACTTCTTAAAAATAAATGTTCTCTCTCTCTCTCTCTCTCTCTCTCTCTCTCTCTCTCTCTCTCTCTCTTCCTATAGGAATCATCATAAGCCTTAGATTAGCTTCATTAACTATTTCTTTAGCATCCTTCTATGACATCTTATATCTTTCAAATTTTGTAGTCCGCCTCCATTTTAAACGCTTTATGTTCTCTTGTTGCTTCAACTACATTTTGGACTTCCACGTTTGCCACCAGGCCCACCACATTTTCTTTAGATGTCCACCCCCAATGTCTTTAATACAATTGAACATATTTTTTTTGCACTCCCATCTTCCTTCCTTTACCATCTTATCCATCCTTGAAGCAAATTTACTTCTCTTATTTTAAGTTCCACCATCTCTATGTATTATGTAAACATAAATATCAAAAGATCTATAAAACATTAAAATACATCAAGGACTAGTTCCTGTCGGATTTATCTAAAATAAACCTAGATATGTGCATTTGTACTTGGAATCCAAGGTGTAACTAACTCCATGGAATATCTGGACCATGATAAAGCAAACTAGATCAGTTGATTCACCCTAGTTCTTAAGGCAAGGGGATATCTAAAGTCTAAACAAGATGGGACAGAAGACATAGGATCCATAACCTTAAAAAGTGGACAAGTCAACTGCTCCTAAGTTTTCAAGGGCAAGGCAAAGCTCCTTTATATACCCATAATATCATAACTTAAACTTTATATGGTAGACAAAAAGGGGAAGTTGTCTCAGTCAACTACCTGAACACCAGTAAGAGTCCTGAAAAGAATTCTACAATTGCCTAAGCTTTATCTTCCAAGCTACCTCAAAGAATTTATTTATTTGACTAGAATAGATCTTATTATTGTCCCATGTTTCCTTGCTTATGTTTGGAAGGGCTAAATCTGCACTTACTTGATGAAAGAAATTCATCACCAATGCCTGTCTGCTTATTTCCAACATATATTTCTATAAAGAATGCCAATAAGTTCTTGCATAATTGGAGTTCAAAATGATAAGGACGAGACACGTAGCATCAGCAGACTCCAGACCAAGAAGTATTATCTTAGATGTACTTGGAATTTTTTTTAAAAAACAAGATATAAAGCCTTCCCCAGTTGTTTTGAACCTCATATGCTCCCAATGCTATTATTGTCACACGTCATTTGGATGGACTAACTTCTTTGGCAAAAAGGGTGACAACAATTGTTCATTTTCTTACACCATGTCTCGCTACTCTGTTTAGCAACAAGTTGCTACACAAGTTTGGGTTAAACTTATCCGCCTATTCTCTTTTTGATAATTATATAAATCAAATAACGGGTTCACATGCCATCTCTCGTGTCTTTCAGAAAAGAGGCAACTAGCTGCTAAATAGAACAATTAACATTATGCCAAAAAATGATCAGTTGGTGTCACCGTTTTAAAAAACACTATTCCACCTTATTTTCTTAGTGTAGCACCATGAAGAACCCCCAGAACTACACACGCACACTCAAACTAAATTTTGAAGATAAGCCCCCTTAACCATCTAGGCAGAATATTGCCACCTATACCTTCCCTAAATTCACCAAATGAATTTGGACATAAAACCCTATTAACCATCTAGGGAGCATATTGTCCCTACTACCTCTCTACCTTTGCTTAACAACAAGAAAGCATCATTTGCACAAAGTACTATAGGATAAATCGCACCTGCATCCTAAACAAAGTATTATTCATAAGATCGATCAGAACTTGTATGACAACCAATGCATTCATCAGTTGCAGGAAGAAGTTCACCAATGTTCGGCATTCGAGTTGGCAAGATGAGAACTCTTAACAAGTTTGTATATGTATGTTAAGGGTTATCATCAAATTACTCTCTGCGGTTTCATAATGACAAGAGGACAACTACACTTCATGGGTAAAAGAAATACCAAAGCGCACATCATAACACTATACACACTTGGGAAGATAATTTATCTTAGTATAAAGTGGGAGAAAACTTGCCTCTTAAACCTGACTATAAGAAGCCAATCCAGCTCCATGCAGCCTGCAAACTTCAAGTGCCAGGATAATCTCAAGCCATGGACGACATTTCAAAAAGGTAGCTACATGATGTTGGCTGCTACATGTCAAGAGGCAAACTACAGATCAGACAGAAAGCTATTAGATAAAAAAGATTGTAAAGCCAGAGAATACTGCATAACATGTTCCGGGGCACCAAAATGAGCACCAGAACTTTGCTGACCACTCCCTCATTCTTTAACCTAAGTAACCTAAGGCACATGCTATGATCACAAGTCCCATGTAGTAAGCAGAATGGTAGAGACCAAACACTTAATCATGCTCTTATAATTGAATCTTCCAACTTCATTTCCTCCAATACTGATGGATAGCTTAATTCATTAGGTGACAACAAAATCCACTAGGGAGAATAGGCTTTACCATTTTATAGTATCAACTAAGTTTGAAACTTGAAAGAAACCACATGAACAACCAGTCTCCCCATCTCATACAGTCAAGCAAGTCCATGACTGTCCAAATGGACATTACCATCATATGATAACACAACTCTTAACATACTTCACCCAGCAGGCAACATAACATGTGATCATCTCAGGCCATCTTCCTCACAATTTTCTAGTAACGTACTGATCACTAAGTAACACTGATATCTCATGTTTTCCATGAAGCTTAAACATCATGAAATACAATGTAACCATTTTACTGCAAGAAAGACACAATCTTCTCGCAAAATACAACAAATAGGTATATTTGACCAAGCATTATAGTCAACTCCAAAATTAATATCTGGCCAACATAATAATCTCAAAGAACCATAGTAGACACCCAGGCTAAAGCTAACACCCATTGTCCAAAATATAAAGAAATCCATTAGACCAGATTATTTTGCAGATGTCACGCCATCAAATAAAACCGTAAGTAGGACACAGCAATCAGGATCCATGTAAATAAAATCCACATTTATGTAGTCCCAAAAGCATAATGCATAAGATACACAGTTTAGCGGATATCAAACTCTACATCTAGAAGTTTCTGCACTATCTAAGCCAACTACCCGTATCCCAAGTAGATGCTAACAATATACTACCTAAGCCAACTACACAAAGTGACCCAAGTATATGCTAAGTAACAAAATATTATCTAAGCCGACTATACAAAGTGACCCAAGTATATGCTAACAATATGATCTTGAACCATGTCCACTCTGACGGAATTAGGACAGTCATCTATCAATCTGCAAACAGTGAATACAGGCCTTCTGGTTACCTCTGATACAAAACAACCCATCATAGACACATCCAAGATAGCTCACTCCTATTCACCCAATATATAAAAAAATCCATCACTGAACTCTTTTGACAAAATCTCAAGCCATCAGATAAAACTGTCAGAAGTATGACAAAGAAATCAGGGCTCCATGTAAATAGGAATTACATTAATGCAGGTAGAATCATAATGCTTTGGATACTTGGGTTAAGGGATAATAAATACTCTATCTGGAAGTTTTAGCACTATGCAGCTCAACTACACAAAGTAACCCAAGTAGATGCTAACAATATGCGCTTAAAAGTTATAACCAAGTCGAGGCTGATGATTTTCGACAATCATCTTACAAGTTGCAAACAGTGAGTACAGGCTGGTCCTGTTGCTTTGAGACCCATATTGAGGTATAGATGTTCCTTTCATGCAACACATAATGATAGAAAAATAAGTTGGGGAGAAATATAAATGCTCAGCCATAAAGATTTTGGTAACTCCATAGATCCTGATTACCTCAAAGACGTTAGAAATCATAAACTGTTCCAAGGAAAAGTTGTCTCCTAAGGCAAAAGTTCTATATGATTATATCTACAACCTCAACCTACTAAAGGCTTATGTGTTCAAAATGTTCTTATCAGAGAATAACCGAGCACCAAAGCAAACAGGGTGACAGTACCATACAAGTATACCAAGTTTCCCTCTTGGCAACTGGGGATCCTCTAGTGCAATTGATAACTTTCAAACGCTTTGATCTAGCATATCCTTTTCAAACGCTTTGATCTAGCATCCTTTTTGATCTAGCATCTCAGATGTTGATGTATTTTTTAATATTAGTCAAGTAGACTACAGTTAATCTAAAAACTGGTTATGGATATACTTCCTGAACCAAATATGAATTGTAAATAAACATCCCTTCGGGAGCTTGGTTCCACTTGTCATCCAATTCACTCCACATAAAAATCATGATTAAATTCAAGATACAAAGGGAAGGAAAATTAAAAGCCAGACCATCTCAAGCATAACTGTCTCATAATTCTTATATAAAAACATATAAGCAAATTTAGAATACAAGCTACATAAAATACTGGGTTTGTCAAATAATGACAGCAATATGTCAAGAGAATGTTGGTGAAGCATGCACGAACTATTAGCTAAGTTCATCTAACCCTTTCATTTCGATGACAGAAAGTAAAGCAAATGAAGGGCACACTTCCTAGTCTCAAGAGACTCATTTGGAAAATCTCAACGACGCCCAAGGCGGAACTTCTCAGATGCTCCCCATGATCCAGAGCCCGCACCATATGCAGGTGCTTTGTCAGAAGCACCCTGAAATTAATAAACAAAAATAATGGATATGAGTAATATACTCTCGAGCAAGTTTAAGAAAACATGTCTAAGAAAATAAAGAAACAATCACTACTAAACAAAACATAATCAAAGCATACCGGATGAAGGCCATATCCATCACCATATGAAGAAGGGTAGGCTGCATCAGGGCTCCCAAGATTCATTCCATACGATCCACCTTGAAATAAAAATCAGCCGCAAAGAAAGATCAAAACTGGAATAAGTGGCAGATAGGCCAAAAAACGACTGCCCTGACAATACACATGAAAAATCAATGAACTATATGCATGAAACCACACACGACACACGTATGTGTGATTGCAGATATATATATACATACTAGTTATCCCCGTGCCTACGGCACTCCTTGAAATTTTGGTTTTTGAAATTGCTTCTCATTTATATCATTTAATAATATCTTTATTAGTTTTAAGGTTTTTATTGGCATATACATGTGTCATATCCGTAGCCATTTGATATACCTCCTATCTTTTAATCGTGACCCTTCTTTATCCTTTTATGTTTTGGAGAGAACACCACTTCACTTCATTTTATAGGTATATTATATACCCATACATAACAATAGAAAAACATATTATCACACATGGCAGAAAAAAAAATCACAAAAACAAAGAAATACCAAAATATATATAATCAGTTTTAACCATCAAGAGATCTTAAGAAGCCATTATGAGTAACGTTTTATTTTCCTTCCTGGGAAAAAACAAGCAACCAAATTAAAATATAAATAAACAGCATGGAAGTCCACTTATAGGGCAAATGACATATCATGGTTAATTCTGAATAACAGAAACTGAAGTAAATTACGTTTTCCAGTGTCAGTTAAGTAAGAACGATGGCTACTTACCCACAGCCCAGGGTCTCCCATCAGTGTTTCCTCCAGCTCGCAATTTTTCAACTTCACGTGCCATAGATACCAAGTTTTTCTCCATTGCCTGCCTTTGCTCCATCAACTCAACATTTCCCTTCTTCTCATACTCAAAAGCAGTCCTACCAAAGGATGACGTAATAAAATAAGATTGAAGTATTCACATGGTATCCTACCCACTCACATGCAAGGTTGAAAATGACATGTAATTTTGATGAGATGTGATATGTAAGATGCAAACTACTTCGTATAGGTATACCTTGCACGCATAAGCTCCTGCCTTAAACCATCAATTTCCGTCCTTAGAACAGGGATCTGTTGGTTATCAGATTGTGCCCTTGTCAGGTCCTTAGTGAGGTTCTGAACCTGACCAGCGAGATCTTGCCTCATGGCATTCAGCTTCTGAACTTCTGCACGAAGTTCTATTACATCCTTTCTTAAAGGCTCAGTAGCTCTCAGATCAGCTTCTAACTTCAAGCCATTCTCGATCAATTCCCTCGTGTGGGCTTCTTTCTCCGCACGGATATCTCCAATAACCAAACGCATACGATGTAATTCCTCCTTAGCAGCAACCAGCTCCTGCTGAAAAGCCATGCGGTCCTCAGCAAGCCTACGATTATCCGCCAAAAGCCTTCGGATTTCATGATGTTGCACTTCAAGTTCTTCCTCGTACAGTGCAGGATGAGATGGGCGAGGGGCGTGACCACGTACAAATGGCCCTTCAGGATAATCACGCCTTCCATCATCGAAAGATTGGCGAGGCATGCGGCCTCTTCCCGCCATCACTTTTCTATTACTGGAAAGAAGACAAAAGAACATCAACTACAAGCCCATCATAAAGATGGTAACTTGAAAGTGACATGTATAACGACAACAAATTTAAAATTAAAAAAATGACAGCACATCACACAACGATCGTAGCGTATGCTAACTAAATAAGAGACCAACATGCTTACTCGTGATCTATGTTGCACGGGCACGGGTTCAACACGACACATTTCAAACACGGTGACATGGTTTCGACACCTATTTTGTTGTATCCTATTGTAACTCGGAGTGTTTGTGGCGTGTCAGATACGTTTGTCCGACACAACATGACATGGACAAGGCATGAATTTTGGAGTGCCTGTGCTTCTTAGCTCATGATGGCCCTAAATAAAAAAATCATGTGTTGCATAAAGCCTCGTAATAAATAAAACATAGGTGACATTTGCTAAAATTTGTATTCATCACAAGTATCAAATCACCTACACTACTCCAGAAAGTCGGAACAACAGGAATATTAATGGTTGACTCATCTATAATTCGATGGAATATCCAAGTTCCACATTCTAACAACATCACGCACATATAAGTTAACAAAAAGATATTGTGAGGACAGTCTAAACACAGTAGTGCTACATTAAACGTATTTTTTTCTAGGCTCGATACAATTATTTTCCAATAGTTTGGACAAAATCCTGAAAAAATAAGCCTGTACCAGGAAAGCATCGGGCTTTATCGGCAGGCCGACCTTTATCGGCATACTCACGTACAGTGCCACTAAGAAACATGCATAAATGTGCTTGATGAGCATCTACCTAATTCTATACTCCTAAATTAACAACCATAGCCACCAATGCCAACAAATTCGGCTCAAACTCATCATTTGTTTCTCAATTTCATCATTACTTACCAATTTAATCCATTAATATATACAGGCACGAGCTATTTTCACCAAAAAAATCAATAAAGATAGAAAAAGTATTAAAGACGTAATTCATCCGAACATAGATCATCTAAACCTCAGAAAAAATCTTCCTTTTTTTCCGAAATCTCACTAAAATCAAAGGCATCTCGTAAATTCCTCTCACTGTAAAAT